>CM076575.1:1371432687-1371858773 GCA_034641835.2 Pinus albicaulis | reverse complement strand
TTCCTGAGAGATCCATGGTTCTCCCCAGTGCTGAACCCATCAACACGATGTGAAAACACCAGCATTGTTAATAGAGTGAGACCACCTCGAGAATCTTCTGGATGATTGTAGATCATCGATCCCAGACCTCCGATTCTCATTAACAATTAAACCTTATTTTAACTCTTATTTAATCATATAATTTAATTTAGTAACGATTATAATTTCAATAAAAATTTAAAATTTATTTAATAACATTTAGGTTTTATCAATTATTACTAATTAATTAATATAATTATTACTGCAAATTTATTATACAAACATTTTATTAAAAACAAAATTTTAAAATTTTGTTTAGTAACATTTATATTTTCTCAATTATAACTAATTAGTTAATATAATTATTTCTTAAAAAAAGAAAAATTATTATTATTATAAAAAAACATTTTATAAAAAAATTATTTACTATAATATATTATTTATCTATTAAAATAAATTTTATAAAATTTATTAAAATAGATTAGTTATTTATTAAAATAATATTAATAGTTAATATTATTAATTAATAAATATATGATATTATTTACAAATTTATTAAAGTAGATTATTTATTTATTTATTAAAATATATATTTATTAAAATATATATTTATTAAATAAATTAATAGATTATTAATTAGTTTGTTTTGGTGCTCTCTTTTTCTCTTTGTCACTATATAAACCCTAGCTCTGACATTATGTCCCTTCATTCTTCACTCTAAGTCTTATCCTGCACATATTTGAAATTTCGATCTTATGCTATGTGTTTTGTCAAATACTGAAAATATCGGTACATAATTTTAGAAAGACTAAGGTTGCAAGTGAGATTTGATCCATTACTAAGTATGTATAAACATATTAGCTTTACCATTATATATGATGACAATGTTTGCGAGCTGATTTTAATATCTATTTGAAATTGTTGTGATCAATTACTAAGCAAGTCTAAATTTCAAGGATTTCCAATTAAAATTCAACTTCTATTTATCTATCCATATAATAATATATTTTTAATTAATTTGACTATAAAAAAAAATTGTATTCCTTACTTTACATAATAAAGGAAGTTTTTGAAATCAATATTCAATAAAACACAAATACTAGAAATATGTTATTAAATTAAATAAAAAAAACTTGTATTAACAAAAGAACATTTGTGGTTGATATTTTTGAATATCTGTTTGTTATTTTTGGTAGGTAGATTTAGTCACATCGCATGAAAATGGTGGGTTGGTGGGCCTTCCATCATTAGCCTTCGGGAATAGGACGATATATATATATATATATATATATATATATATATATGGGTCTCTTGTTCTTTTTGAACCAGTATTGCACATTCTACTTCAATCAAAATGAATTATAATTGTAATCTAGTATGGTGGTGTTAACCCTTTCACTCAATACCACATAGTATTGTTCCTATTGCAAGAATCAAACGGAAAAAAACCTATCATCTTCTCTTCAATACCAATAGGTGGAGTAGTGGGAAATTTCCTTAACCAAGTTTTAGATAGTGCCTCTTTTCGTCCACACTCGCTCGCCCTAAGATCGCTCAGCGTAGTCGATGGACAACAAGTGAATATTCCTGCATTAATTTTCGGTCCTAAGGGTGATCTATAGGGTATAATGGAAAATGAAGCTTAATTTCGAGACATGTTAGATCAAGAATTAGTAATTTCAAGTTTTTAGAAGTTTCAATTTGATATTTGAGATATAGAATTTTAACTGCGGATACACACAATAGATAAATAGATCTATATCGAGTTTCAATGGAAGAGTGGTGTTAAATGTTTTTAGGTTTATAGGAACTATACAAAACTTATTGAAGGAACTTTCCCAAATTTCCACCTATTGGTATTGAAGAGAGGATGATAGGGTGTTTCTTATGTTAAATGTTTTTTAGTTTTAGAGGCACTATCTAAAACTTAGTTAAGAACTTTCCACCACTCCCTGTTGCAGTATTGAAGAAGGTGATAGGTTTGTTTCCGTTTGATTCTTGCAATAGGAACTATACCATGTGGTATTGAAAGAATGGGTTAACACATATACTAGATTACAATTATGTTCATTTTGATTGGGCGAATGTGCAATGTTTGGTTCAAAAGAACAAGGGCCCATAAATGAGTTTCTTGTAGTAGTGTTTGAATACCTTACCACTTTAAATTTTAGATTGTTGAAATGACACAATAAAAATGACTAACATAAATGACAAATTCACATTATTGTAATAATTTTTAGGTAGTCGTATTTTGGTTCCTATACTAAATAAGTTATTCATGTTAGTCATTTTTAGTTGTATTAATTATTATCTAATTGTGTTTTTTAACCTAGAGCTAAATAATTCATTTATGCTATTTTCTTTTTGTTGGGTCACTTAATATTTCTCATTATTGGTAGTATTTCACTTGGAAAATCTATGGTGACTAATTTATTTGTCATATACTCATGAATTTCTACTAGTGTCAGTTCATTTCGATGGGGACTTCGAAGAGTTAAGAAAATTGTTACAAACCGTATTTTTCAACCTTACTAGGTAGCCCATAATACAATTTCATCAACTCTCTGCTCATAATTAGGCCAAAATCGGTATTCTTGTACTGCCACATGTGTTTGGACAGATGGTTGGAAAAACACAATTCACCCTCATCCATTATAGCACATCCTGGGGCAGGGCACTGCCTCTTTACCTCACCCACCACTCCTCCCTGTGGTACAATAATCCCAGCATTTGTAATATACTGCTTCACATTGCATCCATTTTCCCATCCAAATATATAGTTCCCTCATCAAGTCATGAGTCAAGGAAAATAGAAGGCCCAGGTTACGAAGTTGGAGTCTTCCCATAGCTCCTCAAATTTTGTGACTTCTCACACCGACTATGAAAAATGGGAGCAACAGGTTAAGAGTGTAGTGAAAGGGAAGATGACTTCTTAGAAAAAACATGGTTCCTAGATATAGATACATTTCAATTTTTCAAATTTAATAAACTGCAATTTTCAGCTCCGCTATTTTTAGTACTCATTATAGTTGTATAGCATGATCATACAAGAACATTTTTTTTTAACTTTTTCTCATGAGACAATATCAGACCCACAAATTTGTTTGGACAAGTTTTTTTTAGAAAACATTATATTTTGAGCATCTTTATGTCATGTTGCATGATTATTTTTGAGGATATGGGTTCATGATATTTGTTGATATATATGTTAATGCTAGGGGGTACAAGGAGATTTAATGATGACATATGATGCATGTTGAAAGAGGGAGGAAAAAGTTGAAAATGTTATTTGTTATGCATTATGTTTATGTTATGATGTATTTTCTCATATTGTTTATGTGGATATTATTTGGCATTGTTTTGCATTCAACGTGGTACTACTTCATGATTTTTTGGGCATATATACATATGGATTATGATTATTTTTATGTTATCTATTTCTTGGTAAATTAATATGGTCCATAAGTGAAATGAAAATTAAAACATTTTGAGGACTAGGAGGGCCCCACTTACTAAAACATAAACTTAATAATGAAAGTTAAATATAATTTAAATTCCTCCTTTAGAAAGCATATTCACTTTTTGTAATCAAACATGACTAGAAATAAAATAAAATTAATTATCCTAGAAGTTAAACTTCCCAACTATATTGAAGGTCCTTAAAATGGGAATGAATTCTATGAAGGGAGGAGAGAAAAAATTGTGAGGAAAGGTATGCACTAATTTTTTGTTGTCATTATTTCCTCGAATTTATATACTGTGATTTAAGGAAGTTGATCAAATGTTGGTAGTTGCATTTCTTGAAAAAGGAGACTGAATTGAAGGAAACTCCACTCAAACTTTTTTAGTACTTTTTCAGGTATCTTGAATTTCATGCAATTCATTTGTTCATAGAAGGTCTAATTTATTTTTACCAGTGCTACTAGCCATCAATTTTGAAGAGAAATAAGGTTTTCAAAAATTATATCAAATTACATGGATGGTGTTTTGAAACTATCATATCATTTGTTTCTTTCATGGAATATTTATATATGATTTCAATTAAATTGTATATTTTCTAAAATTAAGTCTCACCAAGTGTTTTCATAGAAACCCACTAGTTTTGTTTGTTGTACTCACATATTATTAAATAATTTATTTTTTCTTTCTTTTTTCTTCTTCATATTTTGGGCATGTTTCTCTCATTTTTTTTTTCTCAAAGTTTTGTTCATGATTATTTCTTTAAATTCAAAATAATCTTAAACTCTACATTATTTCAAAGTAATGACTTTTAATCGCTAAATATTTCATTGCTAATTAATTATAATTTTTATTTTAACTAAATAATGCTTATTTGTATAACATTTTTTAACTTTTATTATATTTTTGTACATATTTATTTATATTTCAATTATTTTTTTATCTCTTGTTGTAAATATCACTAGTCATATTGTAAATAACTTTAAATTATCCCTAAATATTCACTAATCCCTAGTGAATTAAGCAATGGAAAATTTTTCCCATTATCTCGCTTGCCTAGTGAGATACGAGGGAATTGGTTAGGGAATTATAATTATTTTCCTCTTATCAACAAAGAATTCACCCAGATTTGTGATTGAAATGGATTATCACCTTCAGCTGGATCTTTTTTCTCAGTTTGATTGCCGTAGTGGTGGAAACAATAAAATTGGGTTCCACATTAATGATTTATTTCCGCTTGCCTAAGTTTTGTTTGGAGTTGGAACCTACATCTGTGATTTAAGTCTGAATGTTAGTTTTTCTATATTAATTTCATCTTCAAAATTATAAATAATTCTTGATCATTTGCTTCATGTGCATAGGTTTCTTTTTGGTGTTTATGAGTGTTAAACAGGCAATTGTGTAAAGTTTTATGTTAAATTCATGAGAATTTTAACATTAAAATAAAGTATATAACAACAACAATAAAATGCACAACAAACCATTAAATTATCCATTAACACAGTATTTTGATGAAGGAGTTCACTTCTCCTCTACTACTTCTCCTTGGTCCAGCTTCCATGGTTTGGGCCCCTCTATTATCTCAAAATGGAAAAAAGTGTTGTTTACAATCCTCTATTACTCATGAAACCTGCTCCAACATGCTCAGAATGTCCAAATATGATAGGATAGACTCTTTCTAAGCCTAATTTGGTCGAAATATGCCAAATTTATGGCTCATTCAATTATGGCCCACGAAACCCCTCCAAAACTGGAGAGAATTCCAGTCATTCTTGCAAATTCAAGAGCTCTGCTGCAAATGGCGGACTTCGCCAACTTTGCCACTAAGATAAGTGTGATTTAATTATTAGATAAGCATGGTTTAAGTGATATTCTAGGCGTGTTAAGTGCATTTAAAAAATTCCAACTTAACATACGAATTATTGCACATAAATAATTGATTAAGGTTAATAAAACTCGCATTATGGTTTAAATCTACACTTAAGTGATGGACCCCGCCGGCGGTTCTGTGCACGTGGTATTGTGGACTGAGGGTTGGCCCTCTTTACCCCCATCAAAAATATTATGTTAATTGAAATATATGCCAAGGCCATTATATAATAATAACTTCGGTTGTGTTCTAGTGGTAAGACCTATGTGTAGTGTGGGGGATCCTGCAGGTTCGAACTCGTCCTCCACTCGTCCACCTTATAAAAATACTTCCACCACATATAATTAATTTGACCTTTGAAGAGAGCCACATTTTAGCCTTTTGGAGGGGGCACATGGTAGCCTCCAAGCTTGCTACATGTCCTCTTCCCGTTGAATCATCCCAATAGCCAATGAAAATGAAACAAGTCACCCATCTCAACAAGCAACCACGAAGTGACACTTGTCACAGTTTCATTGGGAAAATTGAAGGAATATTTTGGGAATTTTTTTTTTTTATGACTAGGCCTCCATGTCATCATTCTATCATTTCTGCAAAAAATTAGCTATGCAAGAAAAAATACAATAGGCTCTATCTTCCTCATATGAATTCAGTTTTTGATGAAACAAACTATGTTGGATTCCTAGCGACAAACACTTTGCGGTCGTTCAGGTTCCAATCGATTCTGAGCACTTGGAATTTTGAGCTTAACACTGAGCACCTGATCATTCCTCCTCACTAGAAGCCTTTTGAACCCCAAAAGATCTTTTATTACTGAACATGTGGATGAGGGTACAATTCCCTCACCCTTCTAGTCTCAATCCACTAAAATTTTCTCATTTTCATCAATTTGAGATTTTCAAAAAAACTAATCTTTTTACTTAACTCTTGAAACCCTGTCTTGCTATTGTAGACACTGTCATGCTGCAATTTCCTTGAATTTGAAAAGCAACAAAATGTCATTTAAAAAGCATGCTTGATCCCACCTTGGTCGTCAATCAACGGAAAATTGAAAATTGTCTCACTTTGAACAATACGTCATGGCAATTCTTAGGTGATCTTGCTTTGTACTTGCATCAATTTTTGACCAATTCTTTTATCCATTGCCATGTACCCTTTGGAAACAAAAAAAAAGCACTTGTGGAATGTACTCCTTCTTTGTAAAATTTCTTTGGCGCTTTCTCTTTGACCTTTGCTCTCTCTTTCACTGGCATCTTGTTTCCAACACTGCTCAACACTGATGTTGACTGTTGCAAATATTTCACATCTTTTTTACCTCCTTTCAAAGGCAAAATATTAGAGTCTTGAAACACCGTATTACCAGCATAAGAAACTTCAATGAAATAAACTTGTTCATTTGATGCATCTTTTTGAAAGGTCTCATTCAAAACATCTCTATTTTGGATCATTAACAAATTCAAATTGACTTGCATTCACTATTCTCTTCATTTCTCCTGCATGCAAAAGAGACAAAATTATCTTCTTCTTATGTTCCCTAACTATGTACTCGATTACATCCTTAAACAAGTGATACTTATTCTCATGGCGATGAAATATTTCTTTCCTATAAAAAAATATAAGGACTTAGCAAAACAATACCTGAAATCTCAAGTGACACTACATCAAGTTCAACTTTATCAAGAAATTTTGAATTGATTGAAAACCTTAGAATGTACTTCCCTGTTACCTGCGATTTTGCATTCTTGCATATCCACCCTAAAGGATAAGGTCTTGGATGTATAACGGTTTCAAGTTTTAGCTCCTTAACTAAGTCTTCGGAAATCAAATTAGCTTGAGAACCATTATCAAATAGTGCGTCTATCTTGGTATGTTTAGGAATGACTCTATATTGAAAGAGTTCAATTCTCATATCTTCATCTTGAGTTACATTGGAAGAAATTGAAGAAATAGTGCTTGATATGTTATTACCTTTCAAACCCATTGTTGTAATCTTGGTTTCATCTCCTGAATCTGAACCTAAGTTATGTTGAATGATTGCAACAGGTTTCCCCTTCTCTTTGTCTTTAAGTTTTCTTGGCTTTAACTCTATATGGAGTTTCAAAAAATGGTATTCATCATGGCCATTATTCGAACAATGTTTATATGTGATTTAATATTTCTCTTTTTTAACAGAGTTATTTCTCTTTCCTCTTACATTTAAATTTCCCTTTCCTTTATTCTCATAATCAAGGAAAATATCACTTCTCTCATCTGCGCTCTATTTCCCTCTTGCTTCTAGATGTGTGGCTTGAATGCAAACCTCATATAGGTTTATGGGATTCAACAGAATAGTATGTCTAAGGTAAATGTGCAAACCCCCGATATACTTTAACAAAGTTTCTTGAGAATACAAATTGACATCCAAAATAAGAGCTCTTCTACTAAATTCATTGGTATAATATTGCACACTTTTCCATTTCAATTGTGTAAAATTATGCCAGTTCATAAGTGTGTTTACCATGTAAGCTAGAGGATAGAATTGCCTTTTAATGGCAGCAATAAAATTTGACCAGGACATTGAGATCTTAACGTGGTTTTTAATCTCTTCTTAAGTCCTTGCTTCCCACCATACCAGTGTGGATCCCTCCATCCTAAAGGAAGCCAATTGAATATTTATGTCATCCTCCTCAAGGTTATAAATTTTGTAATAAAACTCCAATTGACGAATCCAATTATATAGCTTCTTTGCATTCACTTCTCCATTATACATTGGAATATAAAATTTGACATCAAGTTTGAGTAAGGGAATTTTTCCTTTTAAGGTTTTTAAGTGAGTATGGGTGGTTTTTTGTTGTGGAAGTGAAAGAAAATTTTGACAGTGATGAAGGTGGTGGATATCGAGTAGTATTTACTCCACTACCATTTGAATCCTTCTTTTCATCCTTTTTGTCTTATGATGTTCCCTCTCCATGTGGAGACTTAAAATTCTCGCCAACCTTCCTCGTGCTCCTCTCTTTAAAGAGGATCCTCACCCTTTCCGTTAGGTCATAGAAATCCTTCTTGTATGCTTACTATTCTGAAATACCTTCAGTACTCCTACACTTGACATGATGACTATGGATTCAAACTCAAATTTTGGTGCAAAATGTACCTCCCTAATCTTAGCTAGAGATAAAACTTGAGGTGCTTCAAGTGCAGCTGGGAGTGAAACTTTGGGTGGAGATGGTGGCCTTATTTCTCTCCTTCTTCTGGTCCTAATCTCAGGACTAGAAACTAATAATTTCCCTTCTCCGCTTTACAACTTTAACCTTGTAAGAATCACAAATTTGCAACCATTAAAACCCTACTTGCACAAAACTCAAGAAAATATCAAGCAAACAACCTTTGCCATGATACCACCTTGAAATGAATCTGAATGTTAGTTTTGATGAGTTAATTTCATCTTCAGAATTATAGAAATTTGTTGATCATTTTCTTCATGTGCATAGGTCTCCATATGGTGTTTTTGAGCGTTAAATAGGTAATTATGTTGAGTTTTATGTTAAATTCACAAGCATTTTAACATTAAAACAAATTACTGAAAAACAACATTAAAATGCACAACAAACCATCAAACATTAGGGGAATTTTGAGGTCTAAAATGGGCCTCCTAAGGAAATTATAAAATAATAGTGGGAATAATAATATAACATTAGATTACATCATCAAATTTTAGAGGGAAAAAAAGAAAAAAATATTTTTTCAAATCGTATTTTCAACTTATCTCCCTATGGGTGTACTCAAATTTAGAGTGGCTTCACTCATTGGATTAAAAAATTAAGTCCTCATCTAAGGAGTACCCACGTTCCATACTTTCGATGGACCCTGTTACATGAAAAATGAGAAATACATTAAAATGTGATTCCAATTACATTTTTTCATGTAGAAGGGTCCATCAAAAGTATGCAATGGGGGTACTCCTTACATGATTAATTAAATTTTACATCCAACGAGTAGTCCTCGAAATTTGAGTAAAAACTTAAGGATATAAGTTGAAAATACAATTTGTAAAAATAGTTTTACTATTTTATTATTTTTTAATCCTTTTACTCTTCTACTCCAAAAATAATGAATCATCCCCCATGGTTAACATCATCATCTTGAATCTTATTGGTTCCTATAAAGTTATTTTTGGTTGAATATTTTTCTTAGGAGGCCCATTTTAGACCTCAAAATTCCCCTAATGTGATCCATTAACACAATATTTTGATGAAGGAGTTCACGCCTCATGAGCTACATCTCCTTGGTCTAGATTCCATGGCTTGGGCCTCCGTATTAGCTCAAAATCACAAAAAGTGTTGTTTACAATCCTTTACTGCTCCTTAAACCTACTCCAACATTCTTAGAATTTCCAAATATGCTATGATAGACTCTTTATGAGCCAAATTTGGTTGAAATATGCCAAATTTATGGCTCATTCAATTCTAGCCTAAGAAACTCCTTCAAAACTTGAGAGAACTCCAGTGAATCCTACTAATTTTGGAGTTCCACCGCAAATGGCAGACTTCGCCAAACCCGCCGCTAAGATAAGCGTGGTTTAATTATGAGATAATCATGGTTTAAGTGGTATTTTAGATGCATTCAATGTGTTTAACAAATTATGTCTTAACATACAGATTAATGTATAATAATCATTGATTAAGGTTAATAAAACCTACATTATTGTTTAAATATGCTCTTAAGTGATGGCCCCTGCCAACAGTTCTGTGCGATGGTCCTGTGGACCGAGGGCTGGCCCTCATTACCCCCGTCGCAAAATTTTGGTTAATTGAAATATATGCCAAGACTATTATATAATAATAACTTCGGTTTCACTCTAGTGGTAAGACCTACGCATAGCGTGGGGGAGGTTGTGGGAACGAGTCCAACCTCTACCCGTCCAACATATAAAAAATTTGCCACCACATATAATTAATTCGACCTTTGAACATACCAAAATTTTTGCATTTGGGAGGGGGCACGTGGTGGCCTCCGGGCTTTCCATGTGTCCTCTTCCCATTGGCTCATCCCAATAGTCAATAAAAATGAAACAAGTCACCAAACTCAGTAACCAACTATGAAGTGAAAATTATCATAGTGTCATTGGGAAAATTAAAGGAATATTCCAGGAACAACTTTTTTGCTGACCAGGATGCCATGTCATCATTTTGTCATTTTTGAAAAAAAATTAGTTGTTTAGGAAAACGAACACTGGGCTCTATCTTCCTCATACAGAGTCGGTTTTCAATGAAATGAATTGCATTAGATTCCTAGCGAAGAGAGATTCATGGTCATTTAGGTTTCAATTGATTATGTGCACTTCTAATTTTGAGCTTAACACTAAGCACCTAATTAGCTTGACTCTAAATCTTTTAGGTCAACCACGAGTGATTGCTTTGAACACCTTTTATTAGTATTATAAGTGGGGTTGCTCTGGAACTCACACCACTTTCCCGTGCCTTTCGTTTGATTCCTATCGCCATTATTTGTTTATAAATTTGATGGTTTCTCTTTGGGTGTTCCACCCTAGCTCTATCATTTTTTATATGATTCAGGGATGCCCTTGCCATACTTCGGCTATGAATGATTCATGGATCTAAATTCCTTCTTCTTATATTTAATTTTTTTCTTAATTTTGACAACATATTGTTATGTTGTGCCAAGAGAGGAGGTGTTGAGGAACTCCATGTATATTTGTATGTATCTATGCATAAAGCAAAGGTTGTTGAGAACTATATGTCACTTAAAGTCCTTTATACCCAACTTGGTTCACAAGGTATGAAAGATATTTTTGAACTTTGGCACTTCTTCGTCCCTTTCCTATCCTAGTGTAGTCCATCTCATGTATTGGTATGTAACTTCGAATAGGGTAATATTATTCCTTAACAACATGCTTAAAGGAGTTGAAATTGGGTGCAACTAAGAATATTGTGGATTGTTAAACACCATGTTAAAACACACACATGGTGTATGAGAAGAATAAACACACACACAAGAGACTCAACACACAATGAAAGATAAGCGTGAGGCTTTCTTATTTTTCCATTATACATGATGTGCATTTATAATACAATGCTGTGACTCTTGGTTTCACATTCCAAGGTCACTTGGACTCCATTGTGACTTTTCGTATTCCACACCTACCCATGTAGGATTAGGTGTTCCAACATCCCCCCTTAATCCAAAGGGGTATGTGTGAGTCCAAGAAAAGAGTTGTAATACAAATCTGCAAAGTATAAATGGCAGCACTTGGGATGAATCAAATCTTTTAAATGTTGGAAAAAAGAGGTGGTTTTAGGATGACCACAAACACTGGAACGCAAAACTTGTTGCAGTTCCCGGAACTCTTCCAAAACTGGCAAGAAGCTGAAGGCTTCTGTGAGAGGAATTGTCCCTCATAAAAAAGGGAGACCTTAGAACCTAAAAGAAGGGAGGTCTACTACCTGTGATGGTTTTAGGATTACCAACAACTCTGGAATGCTTGAAGCATTTCCTGGAACTCAACAAAAGCTGGCAATAAGCTGAAGGCTGCTAAGCTGAAGGCTTCTACTAGAGGAAGTGTTCCTCATATATGAAAGGGAGACCTTCGACCTAAAAGAAGGGAGGTCTACTACTTGTGGTGGTTTTAGGTTGTCCACCAACCAAAGATGATGGTTTTCGGTTATCCACCAACCGAAGGCATGCTCATGGGGATCTGTGTCTCTGGCTACATCTCTGAATCTGGAATGACGAATTGTGGCTCAGGCTCGCTTGAACTTCTGGCTACAACTCTGAACATGGAATGAGAGATTGTGGCTCAGGCTCGCTTCATCTGTCATCGAAACTTGTACATGACCACCATTTTCCCCCTTGTCAGGGACAAGGTGAGATGATGGCGAAAACTCAACTGCAAGTTTGCTCAATATCCATGAACATGTTCTGACATGTGACTTAAACATATTCTTGGCTATTGATGCCCATTGCCAAGAAGCGATCCATCCAATATGAATCTTGGTTCTTACAGAAGGCTTGTGTTTGAAGCATATGTCTGAAGAATGGGTGTGCCGACCACAGTGCTTGCATGGATGAAGATCAAAATAGTGATGTTTCATATGACCAACTCAATCACAGTGTTGGCATTTTAGAATCTGATGTTGTTGTTGTGTAGCAGGATCTGGAACAGCTACAGGTGAACTGTCATATAAGAATTCGACACTCTGAAATAAGATGGGCTTTGTGTAGTCTGGAGTATGAAAGGACACATCCTTGTCATATCCAAGACTAGTTCTGTGCTTGTTGTGGAAAATCTCTTCCCAAGGTCTGATGATGGGCTTAGGAAGTGCAGGCTGAGCTGCTGCATCTACATGTACATCTGCTCTAGTACAATGAACTGAATGTGAATCATCTGCAACTTTATCTTCTTTCTTCTGATGATATTCCTTCACAATCTTCTGAACGGAAACAGGTTCAGAATGGTGACTCTTTTGCTGAAGTTCGTCTTGTTGGAGCTGAGTTTCCAACTGCAAAAAAACAATCTTTTCATGTGCATCCTGCAAACAACTGTGAATTTTACAAAGAGCGTCCTTGCTCATTTTTATCATGTCATCAACATTGGAATGAATGAGGTTATTCAACAACACTAATGCCTCATTGATTTTAGCCATTTCAACAACTTAGGCTCAAAATAAAGGGTGTCGGCTTCAACCGAAAATGCACCCGTTTACAATGTGATGCAAGAAGAAATACAAATGACTCAAAAGAATTTCCAACTATGGAAATTTCAAAGTACAAAATCTGCTACTCAAATGATGGAGGGCAATCAACAATCCAACAACTCAAATACTGATTATGAATGAAGATGCAAATTCCACTGCCTATATAATGTCAATTCAATACAATATTTCTGCAAAATGAATGTGTAGCAAAAACAACTATGCAAAAGGCCTTTAAGGCAGCTGAATTCTCTTCAAGGAGTTGTTTTCAATGATGGCAAACTTGTCTTCAAATGTCAAATTCTTCAAAAAATCACTTTTCAAATCAATGCCACAAATCACAATGTAAATCTGCAATATGTATATACCATTTCCTCATGTGCCATTTCTTCTTTTACTGTTGTTCATTTCTTCTTCTTTCCTCTCTCTCTCTGCTGGTTTTTTTTTTTTTTTTAATTATTAAAACAACAGAGAATAGAGAGCAGAGGATTAATATACAGCTCAGGCAAAATGGAGAATTTGTAGAATCAGAAATTTTCTTTCAGTAGCAAAAAATGTACTTTTTCCAGCAGTAGAGAATTGCAGAATTTTCACGAAATTTAGCAACAGTAGAATACTTTCTTCTTTCAAATATAGAGCAGAATTTTTCTGGAACTTATAGCAGTAGAAAATCCAGAATTTTGCAGGAATCTTCGAATGAAAAACTCAGAAATTCTTTTTCATTAAAACCAGAAACCTCTTCAGAAATCAACTTTAAACAATTTTTCCAACAACTCTCCAAAACAGAATTTAATGAGTAGAAATTGCAGAAAGAAATCAACCTTCAGATGTGTAGTGCTGCTCTTCTCCAACATGAAATTTCTGAATGTTGCCATGGATTTTGAATGCTTCTCCTCTTCAAAACCAATTCTAAATGCGGAAAAATGTCAAAATCACTGCTGCAAAAACTCTATAAATGCTGCAAAAATGCAGATATGCACATGCCATAAACACGAAATGGCTCACTCAATTTGGAGCAGGGCCAGCAATCGCCTGCTCTGATACCATGTTAAACACCATGTTAAAACGCACACATGGTGTATGAGAAGAATAAACACACACACAAGAGACTGAACACACAATGAAAGATAAGCGTGAGGCTTTCTTGTTTTTCCATTATACATGATGTGCATTTATAATACAATGGTGTGACTCTTGGTTTCATATTCCAAGGTCACTTGGACTCCATTATGACTTTTCGGTATTCCCACACCTACCCATGTAGGATTAGGTGTTCCAACGATGATTACTTTGTGGTGATTTTCTCAAAGTAAGTTTCCTACACTAATACTTCACATGGGTGGGTGTAAATGTAATATTTTCTCTAACGAAAATGCGCAGAAAAATATCCTTCTAGGAGGGATTTAATCATTTTTCTAGAGAATATCTATCTATCTTCCCTTCAACTACTATGGGTATAAAAAATTAACTTGTACCTTAAAGGAGGCTAGGCACTTGGAGTGAAGTGGAAATTGGATGGATATGTGTTATCTATGGGTATCCAACGAAGGATTTGGGAACAATTATCCATCATCTCATTCCTATGTTGCCTAAGGGCTTCTTGAGCAATAATTTGATATGATCTCTTACATCGTATTTATTTTCTCCTACCATGGGAGGTCATTAAGGTCAATGATGATGGACTTGCAAGGGCTAAAGCATTTCAATTCCCAACTCCTTATATCCTAACCTCATTAGGGGCATGCGAGGTAAAAATATAGTAAGAGAAGAACATTTTGATACCATTGATAAAAAGCTGTATGAAGGGATAAAAATGAAATAGATACTTAAAGCCAAAACACAAAGATACAATGTCTTCAATTAATAAATGAAAATGGCAGAAATTATATACATGCAAAACGAAAGAAAAGTAGATCGAATGGTGGTAGCTTGTCATTGAGAAAATATATGATGGCTACACATATTCACAGACTATTTTAAAATTAGCCTTAGAGCCTTTTTATCATGAAGAAGCAATGAAAAGCCCTAAAAAATAAAAAAAAATATTCCTATGATATGAAGAACCAAAGGCTTGTGGGCCACGATGAGGGTAATTTGGAAAGTCAACTTCCCGAGGTCATGAATTTGGAATACTATCTTCATTTATCGCGCCTAATAGCTAACTAGAAATGTCTATCTAAGGAGTATAACTTCCAAATATTGAAAAAGCATTCTATTTTCATTGGCCCATTTTCCAAAATAACACCCTTTAGGGGATTAGAAAATGACTGCGAAAGTTTAGTACCTAAAGTATGCCAAAAATAAATAGAAAGCTTGTCAAAATATAAAAATTTTGTTTCGAGCTAGTGGAATTGGTGGGTGGCCATTGATATCCATGGATCACATGAAGACATGAGATTGATGAATCTCGTCATTTAAAAAAAATAATTTATCTTATGGGGATTTTCAATTAAGCTTCCTCATACCTATATCTATATTGATATGTACTTATTTTTAATTAATTTTACTAGGAAGACAAATTTATAATCCTTAATTCATATAATAAGAGAGGATATTCACGAGGAATTTACTGAGCTTATGAAATCAATATTGAACGAAAATACTAGAGAAATGTGGTATTAAATAAAAATAAGAAGAGGGGTATTGACAAAATACAATTAATTTTGTACTAAATTAGTGGTTGAGATTGTCGAACATGTGTTATTCTCTATAGGGTATATTTGTTCATATCCCATGAAAATGGTGGGTTGGTGGGGCTCCCATCACGGGGTTTGGGACTAAGACCTCAAATTGCTTTTTGGTATTTCATGTGCTTTTTCTAGCAGTGAGTGCCATCATTATTTACTCCAAGTGAATTATCATGATAATATAATATGCATGCATTAAAGCTTGCATTAAACACTAAATAATATAGTTCCCAATGCATGGTCCAAATGGAAACAACCTTATCACCCTCTCTTCGGTGCCAACGAGGTGGAGTTGTGGGGAAAGTGGCTTCACTAGGTTTTGGTAGTGCCTTTAAACCTCATCAAAATTTAAGACAAAATTCATTAAGTACTTGAAGTTTTAATCCCACTTGTAATATTATCCCAGAGTAGATCCCTCATGGCCCGGAAACTCACTATAACATGGTTAAATTATCTATCTTGATCAAATTGGAATTATAGTTTGGGAATATAGTAAAATGGAAAAAGAGAGAAATACATAACCTTAGTGACACCATGGGTTTGTGGTTTTATTTCTACACTATTTACTCTTCTCTCTGTATTTCGCTTCCATATTCCTCAAGTTGTGTGCACCCACACAATAAAATATGTACACATTTAGTCACTCATCTATACAATCAACATCTAAACTTACTTGAAATTTTCTTTTCTTATAACCAAAAGCGCACTGACAAGTTAGGGAATTATCAAATCCCTACTAATTCTATGCATCATATGTATACTAGTCAAAACATATTCCTACAACCTAGAAGATAAACAAACAATACCAATATTTACAACAATGGAGAACCTCTAATAAAATAAATAGTATTTATTATTATATATGATAGATATAAAGAAAAAATTATATAGAAAACTTAAAAATTCATCTAAACCATTATATCTTATTTGGTTTTAAATAAAATGCATGTTCTTTGAATAATGATTTCTATGTTTCTTTGAATACTAAAAATGTTTTTGTTTTTTTTTGAATTATTAATTTTTTTGTTTTTTTGAATTATTGAATTTATCTTTCATAATTGTATTTGATCTTTAATGTGCATTAAAATTTTATAAAAACTAAACCTCCGACCAACCAAATTTATGTTTGTTAAAATAAAAAATAAAAAATAATATTATAATAAATGTTAGAATGTAAAAACCACCCAACATAATTCCCAATAATTAAATTGCTAACTATAATCAAAACACTCAAAAAAAGTATACAACAATTGAAAAGCTTTTCCTCACGTTGTTTTCAGAAGATATTCTTCAATAATCCATATAACATGTTGAACATTAAAGTTTCTTTGTTCCTTCTTTCATCACAAACAATTGTATAAATGGAGAACAAGTATGTCCAAAAAATTCATACGTGAAGTATGTCGAAAAAAATCATTCAACCTTAGACTCTCAAGAACAAAAAAAGTGTTGCAATTCTTTAGAATGTTCAAGATCATTAAGAAGAGAATTAATTGTATTTCAGATTCGTTTGATGCAATTTCATTAAATGTATTCGAACTAAAAATAATGGATTGATCTCATGCAAAGTTCAACCAAAACCCATTTTATTTCTTTTGTGGCTCATATTTACTCATCTATACCATAAAAAATAATGAAAAATGATATATCAAAATTTAGATCATACAATGTGCCTTCGTTAACATATTTGTATGATATTTTGCACACTAAAAACTAATATATTGGTTACAATATAAAGTAATATAGTTTGCTACAATTTACCCGAGATGTGTTGGACCATATTTTTTTATATCACAATATTTGAAATGATATGATGGGAATATTATCATCTCATTGTCTATAACTATAGGTGAACTCGGTCAGGTCACATGATATTTCACATACAACGGTGAACCATTTTGTGAGTAAAGTTGATGGACTACATTGAGCTTCTTGGTATTTCTTGTTGTCATTTTTGGATGCCTTTGGTTTTTTAGAAAAATAAGTTTGCTGTTGAACCTATGGAATAAATTACAATTTTGGAAGTTGAACCTTGCGGGAAATACCCTAAAATATTTATCCGGCCCTTGCCTGCATCCCTGCGGAGTGCTCGAAGAAGCTGGCAAGTTTCCGAAGATCAATGAAAATAAATGAGGGGCATCTATGGTTTATGGAAATGATATTGAGATGAATCAAGTTGTTTAGATGGCTAAATTTTTGTTTGTAGGGTGTGTCACGGGTAGGATGTTTAGCAAAGAAACCCTTTTTGGAGTGAGTCCAATGAAATGTGGGATTTATAAATCACCTCTACCAAGTTCCACACTATGGTAAGGGGGCCTGGTTCCATCTTACCTTATCTTCTATAGAAACGATCTTTTGGATTATGCGAGAAGGCATGGTATATTTAATATAATTTAGTATTACTCAAAAAATAGTTCCCCGTATTTGATGTCAAAAGGGAAATTTGGAACAAGCCCCCATTTCGAGTTTGATTTCCTATGCTTCCAGGTGTAGTTTTGGACACATGATAAGTAGTAACAAGTTGGTAATTTTCTTTTATGAAGATATTTTGTTTCGGGAGACCACAGGAGATGAAAGTAGCTATGGTTTTTAGTAAAATTTAGATTTTCATGAAAACCTTTGGAGTGAGACTTAATTGTAGCACAAGGAGTATCTCTCATGTTCAATAATTGAACTATGAATTAATTTGCTCTTGTTGTTGTTGGTACCATATTACGTGGACATAATGGATCATAATGACAACTTCCTTTCACGAGGAAAGAAGAGAGACAATGGTTCTTATCATTTTAAAAAAAATGATTTTATCAAGAGTACAATTCCATTTGGTGTGTGGGTTGGAGACTCAAAGAGTGGATGTGGGACGAAGGTTGATTTTGATCTAGACATCTCGGCTCTATCTACTACTCAAGGGGTGGATGATCTATTGGCGAGAGAAGGAAAATTTAACAACAAGGGAAAGGGGCTTGGATGATTGTCGAGAGATATTCTAGTGGATCTTACTCATCCTTTGGCTTTGGGTAGTTTCTCTCTCTTCTTATCTCTTTATCATATGTTAGTTCCTTTTCCTATTTTGGGAAAGTATTGGGTCAACACTAATATAAACTAAATTGTGACATGTCAAACCTTACTTTCTTATTCTCGATCCAAACTTTATCATTTTTTTCCTTGAATCTCGGGGAGGGAAAATTGTCCCCTCTTTGATTATATTAATCCTTGAAGATATCTCATTGGCTTCTAGAGAATTTGAATCAAGATACTAATTTTTCAACTCCTCACTCATTAACCTCATCCTTGATTGGATGCAAAGGGGGTCTTGTACATAATCCTTTGAGTGTGAATGCTAGCAAAGCTCGGGGACAAAAATGTCATATTGGAAAGATCCGAAAAAAAGGCTTGGCTAGATATGGTTTATGGGAAACAACTCACTATTATTGTGGCGATCGAGTACAAGCTCATGCATGGGTTTATTCATGATTATTCAATCATTTAATTACGAGGCCTAGAAAGGCCATCAAAAAAAATTGGATCTGTAGGTTAGTCGAGTTGAATCACCATGTAAGTTTCCTTATCCAAAATCACTAGGAGAGGGTGATTTGGTAGCAAAAGGTAGTAGGTATGTCATTAATTGGATGATATTTTTTTCATTCGAGATTCTCTTGCAAGAGTTAGTGGTCTAACGATTGGATGGAACCCTAAGTATGTTAAAGTTATAAGTGAGATGGTTTTAGGTTTGAATTTTTTTATTAATTGAGATAAAAAAATAATTTTTGGTCCTAAATGTTTAAGGACCATATCTTGACGAGCAAATTTTCTATGAGTCCATATCTTGGAATTCCTTTTTCTCCTCTAAATATTTGATAGTTGGAAGGGCTTAAATTTATCATTAGGTGTGGTAGACATTTGGGGACCGTAGGCTCGAGTCAAAAGAATACTACAAGTTTATTCAATTGATTTTTAGCAGAGCATAACCTAGAGGATTTAGAACCAATGATATTAAAACCTACATTGAGGAAAAATAGGATGGGGGAGGATATGATTGATAAAATACTTGACCACTTTATAGTTGGTAAGAAAATAGAAAAATATCTACCATTAATCTATCAATGGATTCGGGTGGGTGGTGGATTTGATCACTCACAAATATTTTTGGAGATAAAAGACAATGGTGGGAAGCCACATTGTCCATCAGATTAAAACGGGATAAATAAAGATGAGTTTTTTCTCATTGGTATAGGCCAATTGTTGCAATTTTAATCCTCTCTTTGGTGTGTTTGTCGTTGCCCGGTTTTATAGAGAATATCAAATCTATGAAATCAAATATGATTAAATGGTTTGTCCTTAAGCGAAAAAATAAATCACATGTCCTTCAGAAGTAGATGATAAACTCAAATCAATCTCTTAGGAAGTCTCTAAAGATTTCTTTTCAAAATAATCGAAAGAAATTATTGTACGATTAAAAGCCAAGAAAATATTTATTTTTTCCGAGAAAATAAGGCTACACGAGAGACTCAAGAGCCAAGTAGTATGGATTTATCTTTACTTCCATGGATTCATACATTAGGAAGAAAATGCTCATTTGATTGGGCTAATAAGTGTGTAATATTTTAAGAAAGTCATAACAAGTTTTTACAAGGTTAAAATCCCAAGTCTAGATGGTTGGTCTATTGAATTTGTTGACGGTTATTTTAGATTATGGGGAAGACCTTCTATGGGTAGTGGAAGAATTAAGGACTTTAGGATGTGTCATCGCTCTCATTAATAATCACCTTCGGTGTCCTCATTCTAAAGGTTGACAATACTTCTATTTTTTATTATTTCCCGTCCATATCACATTGCAACTATATTGATAACGCTATTGCTAAAGTAATTTCACATTATGTAAATCCAATCCTAGCTAAAGTAGTCTTGAAAATGAACAAATTGGCTTCTTAGAAAGTAGACATATTCATGAGGATATACGGAGTAGCACGATAAGGCATTCACATCCTCAAATAGATGAATATTGAATGGCGCAATTTGAAAATTGATCTTTCCAAATCCTATGACTAAGCTAGCTAGTTATATATAAAAAGTTATTCTCACTAATCCAAGTTTTACATTGGATTTTGTAAATTGGGGCATGGTTGCATATATTATGCCTATTCTTTTGTTCTCGGAAATGTCTTTACCTCTTCTTTTTTTTCATGCACAAAGAGGAATATTTCAAGGGCTCCCTTTATATCCTTTACTCTTCTTATTGATTTTTTGAAGTCCTTGGTCGATTCTTGGGAGCTAGCCAAGCATATAGGGGAAATTCATGGTCTAAGTGTTTCTTCTAGTCTATGTATCACACATTTAGTTTATTTGCTTGATGATTATTCTTATTATTGTGGCAATGGGAAAATAAGAGATACAAAGGTGATAAAACATGCTCTCACCCTTTTTGGAGCATCCACAAGTATGATCATAAATTACAACAAGGAAACTTTGTCATATTTTGGATTGCGCAATTTTAAGCTCTTTTGTTTGTAAGAGTACATCCTACTTAATTTCACCACGATGGAAGAAGGTTTAAAATAATTGGTATTTCACATAAAGTCAAATTATTAGAAAAAAAAATAAAGTGGATCTAGATTATTTACAAGCTGCAAAAAAGGGTTAAAGAAATGGAGCATGTGATGGTTGTCTAGAGAAGGAATATTACTTTTTATTAAGTTCTTTCTTGAATCCCTTCCATTTTATTAGATGTTTCTCCCTTGGATTCCAAAGGGAATTATGGAAAGGATAGCCGAAACCATGTCTCAAATTTCTTTACGGTCAATATTTTATGATAAATTTATTATTCCTTGGGTGAAATGTGATCAGATAGCTCTTTTGAAGGCTTGGGGAGGATGGGGACTAAACAATTCGTCAATCTTTCCGGAAGAACTAGCCTAAAAAAGTTGGCTAGAGATTGATCACCCACTCAAATTTTATGAACAAGAGGTGATATATAGGAAACACTTTTATCCATTGTCCATATAGGAATGGGTTCAAAGTTCAAATAAGTATAGATTCAATGTTTATATCCTTTGGAAAGTTGTCATTTCTTCGTTTACATTTATATAAAATAGTTTGGCATGGAAAATATGAGATGGATCTCAACTAAGAGTAGGTTTGGACACTTGTTTTGGGAAGAAATAATGATCAAAAAATTCCCCTGGAACTAACTACCTTGATTTAAGAAAGAGGTATGATCACATTGAATGACTTATATCTATTTCAAAATAATTTATGGTCTCAAGGATGGTTATCATGCATACATCTTGACCTTCCAAAGGATATACATATACTATGGAATAGATATATGAAGGCATTAAGGGAACATTATATTAGGTTGAATGAAGAATAATATGAATTATTTTGGTTAATTTTTCCAAACGGTTCATATTCTGAAAAATAGGATTATCCATCGAGTTTGGACTTTGTTCTTGAAGGAACACCACATGAACAATATTGAATTTTTCTAGGAATTTTTGGTTTCGAGAGAAAATTCCACCATCCGGCCTATATATTAGGCATTTTATCTATAATAAGAGATAATTTACGTGAAGGAGAAACTTGGAGGAGATCGTCGGTGTGTTTCATGTAAATATGTGAGAATATGTCAACCATATGTTGGTTACTTTTCCTTTTACAAAGTTTGTTTGGAATATAGTTACAAATAAACTTGGATAGGATTGTTAATGGAAATGTGAAGATCTCTTAGAAGAATGGTTTAAATGGTGTTCCATTTGAGAGGTAACATAATTGAAGGTGATGCCTCTCTTAATTTGTTGGGGTATAGGGCTTGTTAGGAATAAATACATTTTTTTTAGGTCCCTATAATACTAGTGTATCCCCTTAATTTTTATTGTCTGCATAGCCCCCTTATTATTATTGTTTTGCCCATGTAGTCCCCATATGGTTATTATTGTTCCCCATAGAATCCCACTATGTAGAAATTAGCTGAATAAATCACTTATTCAATGAAGATTAACCCGATCATACATCAATTTCGAATTGCATGCATAACACATAACCTTCTTCCACAATTAATTGTCACATGCGGAAATAACATAGAAGCAATCTCACATCAATTCAATCACACATTAACTCAGTATGTATGGGGGAAAGCTTATAGCTGAAAACCCCCCAGCTATTGTGTATATTATAATGGAGAAATCATGTAACAATCATAGTACAAAAACTCTTCACAAGCTCTCATGCACTACCTCCCATGCTACACACTATCAAGCTAGATCTAGCAAATCACTTGCTCAATCACTTAGCCACTTGATAGCCAACCTTGATTTCGTATTTTAATGCTAGGTGATGGCCTCCTTATATAGATAAACCACCAGCCCTAAACTTTGCAATACTCATAGCTTACTCCACCTATACTATGTGTTGCAAATAGCAACGAGTATGAGTCTGGCCCGATTAGCTAACTCTACCCTTTCATCTATCTCTTTCACTACGGTCTTCAACTTGACCCGATCATACCTTGTAGTGGTGAAGTGTTCTTGAGTTGACTAATGAGTTAATATTTAGTAAATTAAATATTATTTAATTTACTCCACTCATATCTAGTTGATTTAGTTAGTTTAACTAATCTCAACATAGTTCAAGCCCCAGAAATAAATAGAACACAACTCCACTATTTGTCCCGTTAACTCCTCCAAAACTTACGCCACTGAAGTCTAAGCTGAAGTAAACCATGCAAGATGCCATCAAACCCTAGGAGACCACGTGATTCCTTGTGTCGAGTTGCATGAGTCACCTCCATGACTCAAGGCGGAAGTGTTAAGAGATGGCTAGCATTTTATAGTCAAAATATTATTAAGGGGTAAATAATATTTGACTTCCATATTTTTAGGAGATCGGTCTAAAAATAGCACGGGTCCCTAAAAAATAGGGTCTCATCTATTTTTACCGACATATCGCATCCATCAAGAATCTCCAGAAGTAGAATTCCCCAAATTATGCTCCGTATGTCTAAAAATAGACATAGTCTAAAAATAGACTTTGCGCGAGAATTTGCTGCGGGCCCCACACTTAGTAGAGCGACTTCATTTCACTAAGCTCATCATCTTGCTGCATTCTCAACACTCCCCTCTCGGCAAGATATGGATTATCTCCAATCCCTATCCTGCTCTCATGGAGTCGAACTTGCTCATGGTGAGCGCCTTCGTCGAGGATGTCGGCATCCACGATCCTCGGTAGGGAACATATGAAAGCATCATGATCCTCAGCCATTGAACACAATCTCTGATGTGATGGTACCTGATGTCGATATGTTTGGACCTATCATGAAATCTTTGGATTAACCGAGAGCTTGATGCAGCTTTCTGGGTTATCACGGTAGATCCTCATCGAAGCTCCAAATGCAACTTTGAACAAAGCTGCGAGGGATCTTCCTCATCCAAATAGCCTCGCATGCGGCCAAACTTGCTTTGCCATGTACTCGGCCTCTGCGCGGGCGAGGTGCCACGGATCTGCAGCTACTGTGATGCCGAGCTGCACTGTCGACCCAATCGTTTGAAAACTCCTCCGGGAAAGTGCTCTTCGGTCACGTTGGGCTCCACCTTGTCTGCATCTGATCAGATCCGAGAAAGTTTCACTCCATCCTCGTCTAGCCATGCCATAGACCATATCCCCGATGTGCCTCTGATATAGCGCAATACATGCTTGCCCGCCTTCCAAAAGAGCTTGGTAGGCTTAACCATAGCTTGCGAAAAGTCTGGTTAACTGCATAGCATATATCGGGTCGAGTATTGACCCCGGATACATCAACGACCCCACCAGCTGACGTCAGGTAAAGCGGTGGCATCCACTACCTCCTCCCGAAAGTAGCATCTCCCTTCCTCCAACCTCCGGGAAGAGGGGTATCAACGGAGCTTGCGGCCTTGCATGTTGAACCTCTCCGGAATCTCCCGGAGCATACTTGCCCTTTCGAGAAACAAACGGTCCTCCCGCTATGTTGCCAAATCTCCAATCCCAGGGGAAATAATGAAGGATGCCCGGGTCCTTCATCTCAAACTCTCGTGCAAGATCCTCCTTGCCATGAAAGTATCAAGCTTGCTCATCGTCGCGGTCAAAATCGAGATCATCTACCATACGAGTACGATGATCAACGGCTTCCCCTCCACCACGATACGATTACCAGGGTTTGGATCCGCCTCACTCTTGGAGAATCCAAGCCCCGGTGAAGTAGGCATGCTATCAGAGTGTACCAAGCACGAGGTGCTTGCTTCGGCCGTGCGGTGCTCTCTTGAGTCGGCACACATGCGACTCAGCTGCTTGAAGATCTCAAAACCTTCGAGGGCTGCTCTATGTACACTTCTTCCTCAATAACTCCATTGAGGAACGCGAGTCGTCACATCCATACGATGAATGTGCCACCCCATACTGCTGATTTCGAGAGAGCAAGGGATCGTCCGTATGGAAGAGTACCTTGCGGCAGTGCTCAAAAGTCTCCTCATAGTCAATCCCCTCGATGCAGCGAGAAGCCACGGGCGACAAATCTCGCCTTGTACTTCTCCACACTCCCCGAAAAAGTCAGCCCTACACTTCACTTTGTAGATCCATCGCGAACCTGACAAGTGATTTCCCAACCGGTCTTGGGACAATCTCCCATGCCCATTCTGATGATCGGAATCATATTCTTCGATCATGGCATCAACCCATGCGGGTTCCTCCACGGCTTCCTCAAAAGAGGATGGCTGCTGTCTGCAACACATTGACTCATAAGAGCCATGTATCCCGAGTGTACCGATCCGTGTGGTCTCTGTCTGCATGCATGTGTACGTTGTGGGTGGTCCTACAACCTTCTACTGCATCAGGAGCCGGTCGCTCGGCTGACGCTCAGTGCGCATGCGCCTCTACGATGGTTGGCGGCTGCACTAGGGTGGTTTCTTCCACCTCACCGAACCTCCTCTTGTGGCTGATCCACATCAGGAAGCTCCTCTTGGGACTTCCATGACTCCTCATCGTGCATGCACAGTGTAGCTCCCTCTCAGCCGAACAGCGCATGGCATCTCCTCTGGAATTTTATATCCGTCGCTTACAGCGGTCTTGCGTATGCAGCTTTTATACACTCGATAGTTATGAGGTGTATCGGTGTACCCCACAAATATTCCAACTTCGGCGGTTGGATCCACGACTTCCTTCTGCGCATCCTTCGTCACATGCATGTGAGCAGCGGGAGATCCGAAAATCCGCAAATGGGAAATATCGAGGCCTCTTGCCAGAATAAGCCTCCTACGGGTGTACTCATGCCAAGAACCTTGTGAGGACAACGGTTACTGCACATACAACTGGCTGTATTGCATGCCTCAGCCCCACAAGTGAAGGGGTAGGCCACGATCATGCAACATCGCCGTGCGGCACCCCGCACGATCGTTCTGTTCTTGCGCTCGACCACCCCGATTCTGCTTGTGGGTTATGGGGGTGCGATGAGCTCTCTGGCGGATCCCATACTGCGGCTAGCGAGAACTCATGGAGTCGGCCGAGATGAATTCTACCACATTATCACTCCTTAGAGCAATCACCTTCTTCCCCGACTCCTTCTCGACCCGGTGCTTTAAACTCACGGAGACTTCGCGAATGTATCGCTCTTCTTACGCATGAAGAAGATCCGGCCACTTTCGAGAGAAATCATCAACAAAAGATCACATAATACAGCATGGCATACTGTCGAAGCAGGCGAGAAAGGACCACACACGTACGTGTGAACTCTCTCAAGGATCGTCGTGGCGCGACTATCCTTCTCGCGTGAAAGAGGTGGCTTTCACATACTTCCCTAAAAGTACACCCCTTGCATGCAGTCGCAGTTAGCGCAAGGGGCACCCGCCCTTAGGAAGTCCGGTGAGAAATCGCTTCACGAGAATCTTAAAAGAAACTCCATGGTGAAGATGGCCCAATCTCACTGTGCCATAGTTCGCCCTCATCATCCACGACTCACACACATCTCCAGCCTTGCATGCCATAGGCGCGAGTCATCTACACATAAAGCTGATAAAGGGTTCGAGGTTCGAACCCCTATCTTCGGGTCTCTCCGGTAGTCTTCTTGCGCGGGGAAGGCTTTCCCTTGGCTGAGGACCACATCATAACCCTTATCCTCCAACATCGCTGCGAAAATCGAGGTTCTTCTTCAATCTAGATTGCGCATGACATCCTTTAGTACAAAGGGTTTACCGGACTCCCTACGAAAAGGATACGAGTACCGATACCGGTCATGCTGTATCTACCCAGTCATCGCCCATCTCGATAGCTGCATACCCCAAATCCCTTGTCCTCCAGGATACGAGAACAACTCCCGATCTCCCGTCACTATGAAATGACGCCGCCATTTGTCCAAGAACCACACCGATCCCGACATACTTGAAACTAAGCACAATCGGTGGGAAACTGACGACCACCCCCACCTTCCCGGCTCATCTACTGCCCGAGTGAACTTCGTGAGGTATTTGGCGATGCTTTGTCACCCCTTCTCCATCTTGATGTTCCTACGAGCTTATCTTTGAGCACTGACTTCCTTTGGTCGCTCTTCTTCGGAATAGATCCGTCAAAGCTTTCCACATTAAAAATGGAGAAAGCCTTTCCATGCCGGGGTGTGGATACAATATGATCCTTGACGCCCTCCAACGGGATCCTTCGACATTTCGCGATCTTCTTTTGCCATGCATCGACCAAAGCTGCATCGAGTGGGCTTTGGGACATCCACTCATCCACGAACTCCTTCAGACCATTGTCTTCTAACAACTTGCTCCATTCGAGTCCTTCCATGCAACATAGTTAGAGCGCAGCTTAGAGAGCATATTCGGTCGCAAACCATTGAAAGAAGACATCTTTCAACACCGGCACCAAAGAAGAACAACCTTACATAGAATTCGAATTCCAAACTCCAAGCTCTATCGCTTCCGATCTATGCTTGAAAACAAATTGTTTCCAAAATCGAGAGATTGAGCGCAAGGGCATTCACAGGATCTTTCACCTTACAAAGAAGGATGAATATTCCGGAGGCTACCGCGCATGCGGACTGCATGTCAGAAATAAGTTTGCAATCACCGTAATAGACTTCGACAATTAATCTCGCTCCGATACCATGTAGAAAATTAGCTGAATAAATCACTTATTCAATGAAGATTAACAGATCATACATCAATTTCGAGTGCATGCATAACACATAACCTTCTTCCACAATTAATTGTCACATGCGGAAATAACATAGAAGCAATCTCACATCAATTCAATCACACATTAAATCGGTATGTATGGGGAAAAGCTTATAGCTAAAAACCCTCGACCAGCTATTGTGTATATTATAATGGAGAAATCATGTAACAATCATAGTACAAAAACTCTTCACAAGCTCTCATGCACTACCTCCCATGCTACACACTATCAAAGCTAGATCTAGCAAATCACATGCTCCAATCCTTAGCCACTTGATAGCCAACCTTGATTTCGTATTTTAATGCTGGGTGATGGCCTCCTTATATAGATAAACCACCAGCGCCTAAACTTTGCAATACTCATAGCTTACTCCACCTATCTATGTGTTGCAAATAACACGATATAGTCTGACACCCGATAGCTAACTCTACCCTTTCATCTATCTCTTTCTTGGTCTTCACATGGAGCGTCATACCTTGTAGTGAGCGGGAGTGTTCTTGAGTTGACTAATGAGTTAATATTTAGTAAATTAAATATTATTTATTTATCCTCACTCATCTAGTTGATTAGTTAGTTTAACTAATCTCAACTAGTTCAGGCTGAAATAAATAGAACACAACTCCACTATTTGTCCCAGTTAACTCTCCAAAACACTGTACTTGAAGTCCTAACGCAGGAAGTAAACCATGCAAGATGCCATCAAACCCTAGGAACCACGTGATTCCTTGTGTCGAGTTTGCATGAGTCACCTCCCATGACTCAAGTGAAGTGCGCCAAGAGAGTATAGCTGCTATTTATAGTCAAAATATTATTAAGGGTAAATAATATTTGACTTCCATATTTTAGGGAGATCGGTCTAAAAATAGCACGGGTCCCTAAAAAAATAGGGTCTCATCTATTTTTACCGACATGTCGCATCCATCAAGAATCTCCAAGTAGAATTCCCAAATTATGCTCCGTATGTCTAAAAATAGACATAGTCTAAAAATAGACTTTGCGCGAGAATTTGCATACGGGCCCACTTAGTGAAGCGACTTCATTTGCACTAAGCTCCATCATCTTACTTGCATTCTCAACACTACTATTGTTGATTGTTCTACCCTTACATTGTTATTGTAGTAGCCGGCTAGGGTTATATTGTGACCCCTTGGAGGAAGCCCATATATATAGAAAGGAGGTTTTTCATTTGTATCATCCATGAATTTTTTCATTTATGTAATGTAAAGGGAGGCTTTGCCCTCGAAGAGACGATTTATAAGTTGTTGATCTATGTTTTCTTCTATTTTGTGAGTTGGTTTCACTAACATATAGTACAATAGCTTTGGATTCCAGGTTTCATTGTTGGAAATACGTCATCATGGAATTTTCACTATAACTTCTTTTCTACGATCATTGAGGGGAATTTTGAAGAGGTCTAAAATGGGCCTCCTAAGTAAATAATAAAATAATACCGCTAAACTAATAAAATAATATTTATAAATTTTGCAATTCACTTTTTTGCACCACAATCCATGTAACCATAGTTAAATTAAATTCAAATGTTGTACCAAAAATGAAACTAATAAAAAATTTGTAATGATGTGAATATAAATAAGAGTGAACTTTTCAAGAAAAAAGTCGTTATCATCGAACAAATAATGCATTTGTCCTTTGTACTTAAATAAGTTAAAATAAAATATAAATATAAATTTATAAATTCTTAATTATATTATATGCTATTAATTAAAATTTATATTATTTAAATTGTACAATAACATGTAATTAATATACTATATAAAAATATATATAATATAATATAATAAATGTATAGGGATATATGCATTGTTTCTTTCAAGAAATATGAAATGAAAATAATATATTTTTTTATTCAAAAAGTTTGAAATGACATTTATTATGAGTACTTTACTTTGAATTTAAAAGTACTTAGAGCACTACCATGGTTAACCATGAGATTTATATCACCACCATTGAGAATGTGACATGTAAGTACCTTTAACTCAAGAAATTCCCACCTCAACCATTAGGGATGATGTCATCCACTAAAATGTGATTGGTTCTCATAAAATGAATTTTGATTGTACATTTTTTTTAGGAGGCCCATTTTAGACCTCAAAATTCCCCTAATGGTTTGAGATGAAATCCTGGGAACATCTCGTAAAAATGTCGAGATTACGGATCGCTAAATGTCCGACATATGATGCTGTGGAATATAGTTTTTTTGCACGCTCCCGAATTTCATCTTAAACATGTTACGAGAGGGGAAAATTATCATAAATTTAATTTCAGAAATTGGATTGGAATTATGTAAGCGTGGGTGAAATTTCACAAAATTTAGTTTCGTGTGTATTGATTTTAGAACAAAAGGTCGGAAACGGTGACACATGGAATGCCACGAAATTTTTTCTCTTGAACCAGCCCATAATTACATTATTGTGGGCGAGTTGGCACTAACTTTAACTTGAAGAATACAAAATTAGGCCTAACAGCTGTGGGGTTAGAACGAATACTTAGAGGAATACTATAGGGTGAGACATCAAATCTTTGAGGGATGCGAAAATTATAGAGATAAATCGGTTTCAATATTGAGCTCCTCCAAAATCAAGAAAAAAAGTGTGTATTTTTTTAAAAAAATTACGTAAGTCTTGTTTGAAAAATCAGTTTGAAGTGATTCCAAGGGAATATTGAAGCATATATATGAGTATTGGGTTCTAAAATGATCCCCAAAAATGATTCACACCCAGTTAAGCCCTCATAAAACTATACTATGATGCATGAAGTAGAATATTTGTAATATGATGTATCAAAATTATGATACCAAGTGCAACAAATTTTGATCTCGAGAAAGAGCAACCAATGGTGACATAAATGGTTTAAAAGAAGACATGGTAGAAGGCTAAGGTTGATGGTTTGAAGGAGGAAATGAAAGCTAATATGGATGATAAAAGAAATGTAAGATCACATCGAGCATCAACAACGGAGTTATCCAACTCTTAAAGGATAACCTAACTTTGTAAATAATCAAATGAAACAACGAGCATATCAACATCACGGCGAAAAGAAGTTTTGATGTAGGTGACTAGGTGTTTTTATGGCTACAACCATACAAAGCAATGTCCCTCAAGCAAGCTAAGAAGTATAATAAATCATCGCTAAAGTGCTATGGTCCTTACAAGGTGTTGCAAAATATTGGTACTATGGAATACAAATTGGAGCTTTATTTCTGCATCTTCGCGATTGTAACCAATTTTCCATGTTTCATGCTTAAAGAAGGTTATAGGTGACAAAATCCAAGTTCAAACAATATTTCCGGAGGAACTTAACGAGGAAGAAAAAATCATATTGGAACTTTGAGAAATCGTGGGGAAACAAGAACTTGGCCCGACTATGAAATGCCGATTAATATCAATGTATCTCAACAAGTGGAATAATTTACCCATTGAATATTTCACATGGGAGCATGATAATTTTATACATAAACATCAAGAAATAATCAGAGTGTTGAGGACATCACTTGTTTGGAGGAAGAAGGGCATGTTAGGTACCTATAGTACTAGTTTATCCCTTATTTTTAATTGATTTTATAGCCCCCTGGGCTATTATTGTTGTGCCCATGTAGTCCCCATGTTGTTATTATTGTTCCCCATAGAATCCCCACTATTGTTGTTTTGTTCCCTTACATTGTTATTGTTATGTGGGCTATGATTATATTATTACCCTTGGACTCCTACTATATAGAAAGGAGGTTTTGTCATTTGTATGATCCAAGAATTGTTCATTTATGTAATGTAAAGGGAGGTTTCCCCCTCGAAGAGAGGCCTAATTTCTAAGTCATTGATCTATCTTTTATTCTATTTTGTGAGCTAGTTTCATAAAATTTTTAATGATCACCCACTTCCCCCATAGATCATCACGGGTCAATTACTTGTTATTTTATACTTTCTAGGGGCATTTTTTTGATGGGGGCGACTATGGTGGCCGAGACTCTTTGTGTGTGTGGGGGGGGAATGGGGGGGGAATGGGGTGTAATTGTTTTTATGTCGATGCTAACATTGTTTCCATATAAAAATGGGATTTGGTGAAGGATCAAAACACTAAATGAGAATTAATTTCTTTTGAAGCTCATACTAATTTTTGTCCTCGAAAAGTATGTACACTCTTTGTAGAGTTTTTTCAAGTTTAAATGTCGGTTATCAATTGGGTCATTAGAGAAATTAGGTGTCAAAATTTGGGATTTTTCCATTAGAAAAGGAAATATTATGTTTAGAAGACTCATTTAACATATTCACACTATTTCTCATGTTATAAGTCACGCCAATAAAGACTCTCTCAAAGAAGGGTCACCAAATGCACTAGATGTTTCTATTTTTTTCTATGGTCTTTTAAAATGTTTTCAACACTTTATGTTTTCTCTTTCTATCACCCTCTTATATGTGTTTATAATTTTTGGATAACAAATTTACTTATATATATATATATATATATATATATATATATATATATATATATATATATATATATATATATATATATATATATATAACTTTTCTAATTATCAGACAGATGTATAAGATATTCATATGCAAATACATGTTGAAGCATTAATGGTGGATAATGTGTTTTTATTTATGAAATTATGATAATAAAATTACTATTTTTTGACAATAATAACAACGAAGAATTCCCTCATCCATATCTTCATTCATTTTCTCCTCACTACACTAAAATAATATATTTGGTGGGTTCTCTCATATCATATTTCTCATCAAATCTTGTAGTCCGCTTCCTTGTTTCAAATTCATATTGGGATAGATCACGAGATTTTAGTGAAAACTTTGCCATTCTAGTGGATTTTAAAAATTTGTTGAGTGGGGCTAGCTACGAGTTTTACGCAAAGGGGACAAGTGGAATAAAAAATAAATCACATGTAGATACTGGTTGACATGAAAACTATGATTGCAATTGGCCGAGTTGGGGGCATTCCCATTCTCTCTGCAGCTGCGCATAGGACGAATTTGCCACCACTCTAACCAATGTGTATTATGAACATTCCGTGGACAAAAATAATTATAAGGAAGAATGAGTTAAAACTAGAGAAAATTTATTCGTATCATGTTCCTAAATTGGCAAGAAAACATTTGAGTTACATGTTAGATGAACATATTGTCATATCGTAAATAGTAACATACAAACAAGGAATCATAGGAGAGTATTCTCGTTCATAGAACAACATTGAAACAATTTTTTTTAGCTTTTGTTAGACTTCAACTAGAGCTCGAGATAATGGTTTAAGCTGTGTCGAAGTGTATCACAACATATTATGAGTGCTGCAAATATTTTTCTTGAGGGCATGGTTAATCACCACTTAACAAATGAATTGTGCCAAGTGATAACAACTCATTCTTATCGAGTGCTAATAAAGGTAAAAAAGGGGAAGGGAAAAGAAAGTTAAATAGAGTTAAATTATAATACCTCCTCGGTTAAACAACATGTATCCATCATACTCCAATGTTAAATGCGGTGGAAATTTCTAATAATTTTGAACACACAAAGAAAATAGAAATTCCTCAACTCAACACGAGATTCAAAACCTTCTAATAATAGACGGAGATGCGAGACAAAACACTTCTATTTCATAAACATAAAAACCTATTACAAAATGAGAGTCTTCGAGAACTTCGAGTTGTTACGGATTACACAAAAAATACTTTTGGCTGCTCACACGAGACACAACGCTTCACTTTTTTTACGCTCTCTGTCTCTGTTTACGCCTACGTCTAGAAATTCTGAAATACACTATCAATTACAATGCGCACTCTTCCTTATACATAATACTTTCATGTTTCATTACAATATTTATATATTGTAAATATATTATATTTACAATATATATTATAAAACATTTATAACCTAAGTTAAAAACAAAACATTAACATATGCTTGGCAAAATAAAAACAAATACCTTAAAACTTCGATTCACTCCATGATACTATGGAGTCAAAACATCATTCGGGGAGCCCATTACCTTACCCCACGAAGCTTCTTTGTAACACCCCAAGTTTCTATGCTTTTCAAGTTAGTCTACGTTGTTGGGAGGGATCTCATCTTGGGGGTGAATTCTAGAGATAAAAGAATTCTAAGGTTGGGAGGATTGGTGCATCAGAATAAAAAGTGGTCATGCACACCTAACCTATAAAGAGTCTGTGATAAGGTGTATTATGAAATCTTAATTTTGTTCATCTGAGATTTAAAGTATAAAAAAATTTCATACTATAGATATTTAATTCCTTACATTTAACGATTGTATCGGGGAAATAATCCTCTCAAATCTATATATTTGTAGAGAGCAGAGTCTATGTGAAATATCAATCGGAAATTGTTAAACCTATAGTGCTTGGTTTAAATATATATATATATATATATATATATATATATATATATATATATATTACTCCCATAGACAATCTATTTTTATAACTTTAATGCTTACGAAATATAAAGTTATATGAGTATAAAATATTAGAATGCTGCTTCATTACTTCCAAGAAGAAAATATTTGATTCATGAAAATCAACCATATTTTCTATTACAAATGAAGTATTGTAATCTAAGTTAGAATTATAAATATGTTGAATGGTATAAAAATACTATGAAGATTCTACTTGAGAATTTAAGGTGTTTACTATACTGAAAAACTGAGAATGTATAAGCATACGAAATTAAAATTTAATGATATTTGGAAAAAAATTTCAGAGCGCATATAATTGTTATGATTGAGGGTTGTACATCATACATTGATACACATATCTATTTCTATATAAGAAACAAAAGTTGGAAGTACAACTATATATTCACATACGGGTACAATTTAGAGTATAACTATAAAGTGAACACATGATATTGAATTTTAAGAGAAGTTATATCCCTCATGCTATGATATTAAAATTTACAGTAAATTTGAATATAGAAAAGTATACTTGTATATATTTTATATTACTAGTTACTATAAGGAGAGACCAAGAAATGATAGGAAGAAAGTTATCAAAGTCAAAATAAACATAAGTTATACTTCATACTTTGGCAAAGAGAGTAAGAAGTAAAAGATACAATATTATCAACATAATTATTTCACTACGAGGTAGAAAAAAAGTTGCAGCTAATTACGGTCTATAATTATTACGACGAGAGAATAGAGAAATGCGAGAGATGTTTTATATGATAATTAAAGAGAGAGAGAAATTGCACTGCTTGTTGAAATTCTATAGAAAATAGAAAAATTATAACTTGAGGAATTAATAGAAGTATGGTTAGTTAACCACTGTCCTTTTAAGGGAAAAATATATAAAGGTCTATGTATACAAAAAGAACACTATGTAATAAGAGTTATTATAGCAGAAAAATAATTTTTTGGGTCTCGAGTTGGATCCAAAATCCATTACACATTAAATAATGATATTTACAAATATCAAGAAACTATGTAATTGTTGAGAGCAACATAACAATGAAAAATCTTTGGAGTTAGCGGGAAAACGAAATAACCAATACGGCACCTGTAATAGGAGTAAAAAGGATGTTAACCCTTCATCAAAAATGAAAATTTCTTTATGAGGAACAATAACGAACCCGGGAAAAATTTGTTACTGTATATATCATCATACAATAATAAAATAAGTTAGCATGGAAATGATATACTTAGGGGTATATCAAAAAATTTTATCGAATATATCAATAGAAATATAGGAAAAGGATAAGCAAATAGATTTTGATACACGAGAAAAAAGAAAACTACCACAAGAAACACGGTATGAATTACGTGGAAAATAAACTAACGTTACTTGTATATAAACTTATAGAAACGAAATTGTGAGCCAAATGAAATTGAGTTGGGAAACCGAAAAATAAAATTTCAATCTCTTACATTAATTTCTATCGAATGTCTATAGAGATAGAAACATCAAAATCGTTTATTTTCATATCAGCTATGGAGATTTCGACCCTAAAATACATACGGCAAAACAAGTTAAGGAAAATTCGGCTTTGAGTAGGATTGATCGCCAGGTTAAGACGTTATCTCTCTTGAAATAATAAGTTATTTCTTTGAAATAAGAAGAATGCCTCTTTAAAAATCTACGAGAGGAGAAAAAATAATAGTAGTGATAAAGCTCCTCGGTAATAAGAATGAGGGCATACCTTGTAAAATTTATAGCCAAGAATAAAACGACCGAAGCTAAATTTTAGTAACTCAATCATAAATGCGAATACAAAGAGGTAAAACACCGATGCCGAGCTAGGAGGGTTTACAAAATATTTCAATACCAAAATGAAAATGCAATAATGTATGATCGGGTAAACCATTTTCAAAAGCACACATTAAAACTCTTGCTTGCATGATAAAGTCGCCATGGAAGACGTAGTGAAGGTACGATGGATGTATTGAGGAATTTTGACTCGGGAAGCTTAGCGAGCTCGGATTAAATACTTAATGCAGAAATGAAATGGTAAAGGAGATAGTAGGAAACAGAAGGAAATGAGTTAAATAGAAATTGTTGAAATAAACCCTAAATTTTATCTACGGATCATAACCCTACACTTGTCAACATATTGGTGATATTGAAATACGTCTGCATTCTTGGGATTGAAACAAGGAGCCATCATGAAAATTCGATGAAATCCCAACATTTATTTAATACTAATTTTATCAATTGCGTATAAGAGAATCAATGTACATTAAACAATCGTACTTACTCTCTATGGAGGAGACATATACCCTCTCACAATTCATGGTATAGGTAGTAATGTTTAATTGCATTTAACCAAAATAGAAAACGTGAATTAAGCCTTGCAAAGCTGATGTTCTTCATAATGACCATGATACAAAAAATGTCGCATCAGAGTACAATGTAGAGCTACCTTATGTAAATTGATTTTTTGAAATGATAATACTAAATTACTAAGGGTTTATGAAGTCAACGATTTTGAATACTTATTTTATTGACTATATATGTGCATATTGGTTATGATACATATATGTGTGCATTGGTTATGGTAATTACAAACAAATTATCAACTTGCAATTTCAATAGTTAAAGACTATAAACATATATATATGTGAAGGCTATGAGTTGGTATTAAAATTTAGTAAGATACGATAGAGATAGGTCCCTCTATACATGAGTAAAGATATCAAAAGATTTTAAGTAAATAGGCATAAAATTTGAGGAGGGTATTGTTAATGAGGTGTGTATAACAATATCGATTCATGCCTTATATACAAATAAAAATTATTCTCTTATAAAAAGGGACAAGAATTGAGTAATATGCCCTAGAAATGTTGAGTGTCTTGATGTTATGAAATAATACATGTTTAACACTTGAATATGTCGAGAAATAATTATTACCGAGAGAGATAGATTTGTTGTGTAAGTAGGAGATGTTACAAATGGTATCGAGCTAGGTTGGAAAAATTGGGCTATTTTGTGCTTGCTTGTTATAAATTTATATTTTTTTTATGATGTTACGTGTTGTTTTTGTTTGACGGTAAAGCGTCTTGAAACTAAAAATTTAGTGGATAAGAAGATGAACTCTATGTTGATGCGGGTGGTGGAGATAACACTCCGGATCCCAATGCTCCTTTGATGGCTATGTTGCACGGGATGCAACGGGATATGGCTCGACTAAGAAGCCAAAATGATAGGCTATCTTTAAGAGTTTGGTGAGGAAGCGGAAAAAACTAATAAGAGAACTGACTTCACGGAACGGCCAAGAAAGTGAAGGTTCTGGAAAGGAAGAGAAATCTCTCGGATGAATCGAAGAAGATGATGCTCTAGACATCAATCTAGACAAAGAAGGAATTAAAGAGAGGTGGAAGATAAAACCTCCCTCCTACGATGGAGAAAGGAGGAGGATCTTGAGGCATGGTTATTAAATATGATTAAATATTTTTTCAGGTCTATGAGTATGAAATAAATGCGAGGGCCAAATTAGCTATCTACCAGCGCAAGGTAAGGCTTCCTTGTGGTGGGAAGAAACAAACATGGTTCATGCAATTGATGTAGAAAAAAGTGACACAGGAATATTTTCAAATCCAAGTTCAAGAATCGATATTTGAATGAAAGCTATTATGATGACAAGGAGAAAAGAGTTTCATGAAATTAAATTGGCATAGCTCACCATAGATGAGCTGGTCACGAGTTCCACCAAAATGCAGCAAGGTATGTACCATGCATCGAGGAAGAAAGCGAAAAGTGTAGAGATTTACGAACTGCTTGACTACTATGTATAAAGAAGAAAATAGAGTTAGATAAACCCAAAAACAATGGACGAGGTGGTGAGGAAGGCCAGATTATGTTATCACTTAGGTTCATTGTAAGATGGACCAAGGAAAGAAATAATTAAATAAAGGTGAAGGTCGAGTGGAAGGAAACGAAACCGACCTACTTGAAAAACTTTGGTAGGAATCATCGGCAAAAGAAATTTAACAAAACAAATGAAAGTCAAGCCCCATTTCAATCCTAAGTTGGTTCAAAGCAAAAAATGAATGGGAATAATAAGAAGGAAGGAAGCTGTTAAAATGTGGGAGCCTTTGATCTTTGGAGTTTTGGAGAATATCATTTGTTGAGGAGATACATCACATCGAAATATTCGAGATGGTTCGAGAGATAGAAAAGCTACACGGCCCGAATGAAGTAGTAAAGATATCCCCACCATAAGTGCATCCTTGGAGAATCGACAACGAGCATGATCTACTATGGTTGAAATGGAAGGTAAAATTTCTGATCAATCTGATATTGTCTTAATTGATCAAGCACTTCTTTAGTTATATTAGTCCACAAGTTGTAGAAAAATGTAAACTTAGAACGGAGAAAGTTACAACGGCCTTGGTTGGTACGAGTTAGCTACGGGAACCAAACGCAAGGTAACTCATAAGCTACCTAAAGCAATTTGTTAAAATTGAATATTATCGAGACGGTAGATTTAAACATTTTTCCATTAGGTTCTTATGATTCTTGATAGGAATGGGTGGTTAGAAAGGAAAAAGACCATGTTGAATTGTTGGGACAAAAATCTGCACCTTTGCATAGATGTTGAAGGAAAACCATTTATACTAAAAGGGGAAACCAAAACCTATTTAAGTTTGTAAGGCGGATCTCGGCCCTTCGGTTAAAAATAGCGCTAGGAAGGGGTATCAAGTATATGATGTACATGTTGTAGAATTAGAACAACGAGAGGAAAACTTGTTAGATACTTTACCGATAAGAGAATTTAAAAGTATTCCTAGATGAGATTCCTCATCTTCCCCCTAGGAAGAGAGATCAATTTTTCAATTGATTTGGCGCTAGAACCAACACCGGTTATACTAGATGAGCCCCCCTAAACTCATGGATTTAAAAATGCAATTACAAAAATTGTTGGACAAAGGTTACATCCAGACCGAGTGTATCTCCTTGGGGAGCACCGGTGTTGTTCATGAAAAAAGAAGGATGAAACTTCGGGAGAATGTGTATTGACTATCATAAAGCCCGAATAGTTGACAATAAAAAACGAGGTACCCATTTCCCATAATAGATGACCTTTTTTATCGGGTTAGAGGAGCTTCGGTGGTTTCTAAGATTGACTTAAAGGCTTGGTTATCACTAAGTCAAAATTAAGGAGAAGATATCGGTAAAACAACCTTTCGAACCGGGTATGGTCACTACGAATTTGTAGTCCTACCTTTCGGTTTGACCAATGCCCTGCCACTTTTATGTGTTTAATGAATAGTGTCTGAATAAATATTTAGACAAATTCATACTAGTATTTATAGACGACATTCTAATCTATTCAAAAAGTGAGGCGGAACATGAAGAAAACCTTGAAATTGTGTTGCGGACTCTTAAGGAGAATCGGTTGTATGCCAAGTTTAGCAAATGTGAATTTTATAAGGATAAAATTTAATATTTAGAGCATATAATTTTAGAACAAGGATTGAGTTTGTTGACCACTGAGAAAATAAATTCCATTAGAGAGTGGCGGGTGCCCGTGATGTCTCGGCGGTAAGATCATTGTAGAGTTGTAGGATATTATCGATGGCTTGTAGAAATATATTTTAACGCAATAACGTATCCCATAACTTCACTACAAAGGAAAGGCACAAAATTTGAGTGGGTAAGAAATGCCAAATAGCTTTGAACAAGCAAAAAATTAAAACTTACTACAACACCTATCTGCAGAAGATTGTAGATCTGATAAAGAGTTTGTAGTGTGCGATGCGTGTGGAGAGGATTGGGAGGAGTTATATTGCAAGAGAATGATGTTATTACGTATGAATCTAGAAAAATTAAGAAACATGAACAAAATTACGGTGTATATGATCTTGGGTTAGGCTGGCTGTAATTCATGCCTTGAATGTGGCGACACTATCTTCTCGAGAAAAGAAATTTATATTGATGAAAAATCATATAAGCCTCAAGTATTTCTTCACTCAAGAGATTTGGATAACAAACAAGCCAAATGGATGTCTTTTAAGGTGAATTTGACATGGAAATAAAACATATCAAAGGAAAAGAAAATAAATTTTTTGATGCTCTAAGCAGAAATGCTTGTAAAACATAAGTAACATTGGGAGTAGTGCGAGTTTTCACTTAGAAGGATTAGTAAAAAAGGTGGCAGATCCAGATCACAACTATGAGAAGCTGCAAATTCAGATGATGAAAAATGAAATCGCTCGATGCACAAAATCGGGAAAGGGCTTGATCTGTTATAGAAGCAGTTATATCTAATGTGGATTCTTTGAAAAAGGACATTCTTGATGAATATCATAAAAAACCTTATTCGGGACATCCTAGATATCGAAACTTACTTACATTGTGAGAAAAGTGGTGGCGAGGAATGAAAAAATATGTGGCCAACTACTTATCCATATGCATGGAGTGTCAACTAGTCAAAGTTGAACATCGGCATCAACTAGCCTTCTAAATCCCTTGCAATTGCAAAATGGTGATGGGACAACGTTTCTATAGATTTTATAATCGGGTTACCCGAGAAAAAGTAACAGTATGTCTCGGTAATGGTAGTGGTAGATACTTTAACAAAGGGTGCACATTTCATACCTATGAAATCTACTAGGACATCCCAAGTAGTAAATGTGTTCATGAAGGAAATTGTAAAGATGCACGGGGGTTCTAAAATGAGTATTTTTTTTAGATAGAGACGCCAAATTCTGTGACCTTGGAAGAGTACGTTTTTGGAGGCATGGGCACTAGATTAAATTTTAGTACGCCTATCACCCTCGGACGGATGGTCATATTGAGAGAAAAAAACAAATTAAGGAGGATATGCTCGAATGTATGTGATCGTAAGGCCAACTAAGTGGGAAGACTATTTACATTTAGTCGAATTTTCTTATAATAATAGCTACCAATATTCCACTCAAAATGAGTCCATTTGAGGCACTCTATGGAAGAAAGTGCCACACCTTTAATTGGAGCCAACACGAACATAAGTTAATACTTGGGCCAGATGCTCTACAAGAAATGGAAAGGATTGTCAAACAAATACATAAAAATGTCAAGACAACTCAAGATTGACAAAAAGTTATCGAAAAGATGAGGGTTCACCGAGAGTACAAAGTGGGTGACCATGTATATCTACGGATAAAACCAAAGAGAGCACTTTGTATCTTTTGTAGGTTGTGCAAAATTGGCTCCTAGATACGTGGGCCTTTTGAAGTCTTAGAAAGGGTTGGACCGGTGGCTTATAAGCTGGCCCTTACCCTCCATGTTAAAATTTCATTATGTGTTTCATGTTTCTTTATTAAAAGATATGTACTTACGTGCTTCTCATATTGTTGATTGGAATATGATACTAGTGGAACCGGAGAAGGGGAGTTCCTTCCAAAACCACTTCAAATATTGGAGCGGGAAGAAATTGAATTGAGAAATAAAATAGTATCAGGTAAAGAAGTGCGATTGGAAACACTTTCTTGCTGAGAGGCTACATGGGAAAAGAGAAGCTAAGATGATGGGGAAAAGTATCATCTTTATTTTCAAATGAACTATAGTAGTTAAATTGTTAACACTAAGGACGGTGTTTGCTTTCGGACGGGGGAATGTGTAACACCCCAAGTTTCTATGCTTTTTCAAGTTCGTCTATTCTTGGGAGGATCTCGGCTCGGGGGTCAATTCTAGAGATAAAACAATTCTAAGGTTGGGAGGGATTGGTCATAGAATAAAAGTGTTATGCACACCTAACCATAAAATTCTGTTATAAGGTGAATTATGAAATCTTTATTTTTTATTGAGATTTAAAGTATAAAAAAAAATTTCATACGTAGATATTTAATTCCTTACATTTAAAATATTGTATCGGGGGAAATAATCCTCTCAAATCTATATAGTTGTAAAAATAGAGTCTATGGGAAATATCAATCAGAATCACTAAACCTATGAGTGCTTTAAATTTGAAGATATATATATATATATATTACTCCCATAGATAATATATTTTTATCACTTTAATCTCTTTTGAAATATAAAGTTATATGAGTATGAAATATTAGAAATGTAGCTTCATTACTTCCAAGAAGAAAATATTTGATTCATGAAAATCAACCATATTTTCTATTACAAATGAAGTATTGTAATCTAAGTTAGAAGTATAAATATTTTGAATGGTATAAAAAATACTATGAAAGGTGCTAAGAATTTAGGGTGTTTAGTATATGAAAAGCTAAGAATCTATAACTATACGAAATTAAAATTTAATGATAATTGGGAATAATTTCAGAGCTTTGCATATAATTGTTATGATTAAGAGTTTTACATCATACATTGATATACATATCTATTTTAAATTAGAAACACAATGTTCGGAGAGTGCAACTATATATTCACATACGAGTCTGAGTTTAGAGTATAACTATAAAGTGAACACATGATATTGAATTTAACAAGTTATATCCCTCATGCTATGATATTAAAATTTATGTAAATTGAATATAGAAAAGTATACTTGTATATATTGTATATTACTAGTTACTTAAGAGACAAGAAATGATAGGAAGAAAGCTATAAAAGTCAAAATAAACATAAGTTATACTTCATACTTTGGCAAAAGAGAGTAAGCGATGAATACAATATTATCAACATAATTATTTCACTACGGGTAGACAAATTTGACTAATTATAGTCTATAATTATTCGATAGAGACTAGAGAAATGCGATGTTGTATATGATAATTAAAGAGAGAGAGATAAATTGCACACTATTGAAATTCGTAGCAAATAAGAAAAATTATAAACTGTGAGAAATTAATAGAAGTATGGTTAGTTAACCCTGTCCTTTTACGGGAAAAATTTATAAAGGTCTATGTATAGAAAAGAACATGTATTTAATAAGAGTTAATATAACAAAAAAGTAAATTTTACGAGTCTCGGTTGGATCAAAAAATCCGTACACATTAAATAATGATATTTAAATATCAAAATATTAATTGCTGAGGCAACATAGCAATACGAGTCTCGGGACAATCTTTGGAGTTAAGCCGGAAGAAACGAAATAACCAATATGAGCCTGTAACAAGAGTAAATGGGATGTTAACCCTTCAATGAAAATGAAAAGTTCTCTATGAGGAACAATATGACAGGGACAAAATTTGTTACATTTATATATCATCATACGATAATAAAATCGGTTAGCACATGAAAATGATATACTTAGGGGTATATCGAACATTTCATTGAATATATCGATGCGAAATATAGGATAACGATAAGAAAATAGATTTCGATGCACGAGAACAAAGAAAACTTCCACGAGAAACATAGTACAAATTAAATAAATAAACTAGTGTTACACAATATAAACTTACGAAACGAAATTGCGAGCCAAATGAAATTGAGTTGGAAACCTAAAACAAAATTTCAATCTCTTACATTTAAATTTCTATCGAATGTGCAGCAGAGATAGAACCACCCCGAGAATCATTTTATTTTTCATATGAGATATGGAGATTTCGACCCTAAAATACATGCACCAAAACAAGCTAAGCGCAAATTTGGCTCTAGTAGGATTGACGTGAGTTAATACGTTATCTCTCTTAAATAATAAGTTATTTCTTTGAAATAAGAAGAATGCCTCTTTAAAAATCTACGAGAGGAGAAAAACAATATTAGTAATAAAGCTCCTTGGTAATAAGAACGAGGGCATGTATAAAATCTATAGCCAAGAATAAAATGACCCAAAACCTAAAAATTTTAATAAACTGAATCATAAATTTGAATACGAAGAGGTAAAACACCGGCAAGGCTCGGAGGGTTTACAAAAGATTTCAATACCAAAATGAAAATGAAATAACTTATGATCAGGTAAACCATTTTCAAAAGCACATTAAAGCTCTTGCTTACATGATAAAGTCGCGATGGAAGACGCGGTGAAGTTACGATGGACGTAGTCAGGAATTTTAATTGTGGGAAGCTTAAGCGAGCTCGGATTGGAAATACTTAATGCAGAAATGAAATGGTAAAGGATACGGTAAAGGCGAAGAAACGAGTTAAATAGCAATTGTTGGAAATAAAACCTAAATTTTATCTACGGATCATAACCCTACATTTGTCAACGAGATCGTATTTGATATTGAAATTGATACGCATTATTTGGATTGAAACAAGGAGCCATCATGAAAATCCGATGAAATCCCCACATTTATTTGGTCTGGTACATCTTTCATATAAAGAGAATCAATGTACATTAAGCAATCGTACTTACTCTACATGGAGACGTATACCCTCTGATACCATGGTATAGGTAGTAATGTTTAATTGCATTTAACCAAAATAGAAAATGTGAATTGAGCCACCTATGAAACTGATATTCCTTCATAATGACATTGATACGAAAATGTCTCACGGAGAATGCAATGTAGAGCTACCTATGTAAATTCGAGGTTTGAAATGATAATACTAAATTACTAAGGGTTTATGAAGTCAACGAGTTTCAATACTAATTGTATTGATTATATATGTGTGTATTGGTTATGGTAATTACAAACAAATTATCAACTTGTAATTTCAATAGTTAAAGACTATAAACATATATACATGAAGACTATGAGTAGGTATTAAAATTAAGTAAGATACAATAGAGATAGTTTCGTCTATACATGAGCAAAGATATCAAAATATTTTAAGTAAATAGGCATAAAATTTTAGGAGGGTATTATTAATGAGGTGTATATAATAATGTAATTCATACCTTATATAAAAATAAAAATTATCTCTTATAAAAAGGGACAAGAATTGAGTAATCTACCTTATAAATGTTGAGTGTGTTGATGTTATGAAATAATACGTACTTAACACTTGAATATTTGAGAAATAAATTATTACCGAGGAGATAGAAAATAAGAATTGTTGCGTAAGTAGGAGATGTTACATTCTTTCATTGTTCTAGAGGGAAGTGATGTCACCTCCTCCGGTGGGTCATCTTCCCCCTTAGGTTTGCTCACAATGGATCTTGCCGGAATGGTGCTGGATGCATGTTTTAATGTGGTTGGAAAAGAATTTATTGCATGTGGGTGTGAGGATGAGTATGCAAACGTCATTGATTAAATGAAGGAGGTTGTGTGCTGATTCCAAACAAGACTATGCCGTCGCTACTCATCTTTCAAGAGCTCCCATCACAATTAAGCTTGTTGTCTGCTTCTTCTTGTGCGGCAGAGTTGAATTTAATATTTAAACACTCGACTTTAAATACAAATGTTGTATGTTCTTGCATACCCAAACATTTTCTCAAATAATTAAAACTTTTAAGTTGCCCCAACGGTTTTTGTCAATATATCAACAAAATGCTCTTATGTTGTGCTCTTCTCTGATGTGGTGATACTTGGCATCAATGTGTTTGGTTGTTTTTATGAAACAAGAAATTCTTTGATAATGCTATTGCTTGAGCTATTATCACAATAATTTGTTGTGTCTTTTACCTGCTCATGACACAAACTTCTCAACATTCTCCTCATACACTCTTGCTGACATCTTTGTTGTTGTAGCTTCCACATACTTTTCCTCTACTATTGATAAAGCCACAATTGGTTGTTCCTTAGAAGCCCATGAAATGGCTCCTGATCCCATATGTGAAACATATCTAGAGTTCTTTTCCCATCATCTATACTTCTGACCCAATCACTTGTTAGTATATCCAATCAAGTCAAAATTTTCTGAAGTGGTGTATAAAATTCCATACCTCTTTGTTCTTTTCACATACGTGAAATTATGTTCTTTTTGCTTGCCAATGTGCCTCCTTTGGCATTTCCCTTAAATGCAGGAATTAAAATTACAACATAAATAATGTCACGGCCTAGATGTAGTCAAATACATAAGGCTTCCAAATATTCTCTTATACAATTTAGGATCGACATTCTTGGTCGATCTTCTTTGCTCAATTTTAACCCCATGACGAGTTGGAGTTACAAGCTGCCTTGATGTTCTTCATGTTGAATATTTTCTCACTTCTTCAACATATTTTTCTTGGGAAATAAAAATCCCATTTCATTTTTCTCTACTTATATTCCAAGAAAATATCTCAAAAAAACAAATCATTCATTTCAAATTCACTCCTCATAATTGCTTTAAAATCAGCAATGAGAGTAACTTCATTACTAGTAAGATTAAATCATCTACATATAAAACAACAATAAGAATCTTACCATCATTTATTCTATGTGAAGTTTGTGGGTTCTCCATCAAATTTCTCAAATCCATTTTCGGTGAGGTAAGAATCTATCCCATAAAGAAATACTTTCTTGACTTGCATACTTTAAGCTATTGTCTTTCAATCTCATCGCCTGGAGGTTGTTCAACATATACCTCTTATTTCAACACTCCATTCGGGAATGCACATTTCACATCCATTTGGTAAACCTTCCATTTATGTTCTGCTTGCTATCAGCAACACTATTCTCATTGTTTCCATCCTTGCAAGCTGATGCAAAGGCTTCTTCATAATATCTTCCTTGTTCTTGCTTATAGCTTTTGAAAACAAGTCATGCTTTGTGCCTTTTAATATTTCTTTATTTTCTCTTGGTCTTATAGACCTATTTTACTCCAATGACTTCTTTTCCTTTGGGAGGTCCACTAGCCCCCATGTCTTACTCTTTTGTTGCACCAATCTCTTCGTTCATTGCTTCAATCCATTTTTCTTCTTTTTATGGCTTCTTCAAATGAATTAGGTCATCAACTTGAAAATACAAAGAAAATAAAGAGTTTATAGCACAATTATCATTTACCTCTCCTTGTTCATAAATCTCACTCATATTTCTGAATCTGGGTACAGCAGTGCACTTGGAGTTCCACTTGAACTCTGAGGAGTTCCGATTCCACAGTGTGCTTGAAGAAGCACTTCCTTGATTTCTCAGGATTGTTCTATTTCCAACTTGTGGTGTGGTTTGTTGTTCTTGTGTTGATGGAGGAGCCAACAAGGAGGATTATTTTTTGTTCTCCCTTCCTCTTGTTCTTCGTGAGACACACATGTCTTCACATTCATTTGTTTTCTCTAAGCTTCCATTCCAAGCTTATTTTTCAATAAATTGCACATCTATGCTTATTAATTTCTTGGTGGATGGATTATAGATTTTGTATGCCTTGGACTCATCACTATATCCAAAAGATACACTTCTCCCCCTTATTGTCAATCTTATTTCTCAATTGATTTAGGACATGTGCATAAGCCACACATCCAAAAACTTTCATGCGAGTGAAAAACTACTTTGTTCACCCATTCTTCTTCAGAACTTCTGGTTCATGATAGCTTTGGTTGGGCACCTATTCAAGATATACACTACACAATTGACGAAGCTTCGGCCTAATACTCATTTGGCAAATGTTTTGCCTTCAACATAGTTTTGACCATGTCCAAGATGGTCCTATTCTTGTTTTTAAATCTGCAACACCATTTTGTTGTGGTGTGTACCTTGTGGTAAGCTGCTTATGTATTCCATTCTCCATACAAAAAATAGGAACTCTTTGGAGATGTATTCCACCTCTATCACTTCTTAGCACTTTGATGTAGTGCCTCTACTTCTCAACAAGAGCTTTGAAGTGGCGAAGCATTCAAACACTTCACTCATACCTGTTTCAAGAAATACAACCATGTATTTCGGAGTGTAATCATCAATGAATGTCAGAATTATATTAGCTGCCGGCTAAAGATGGCCTTTGCATTAGTCCGCACAAATCAGAGATGGAAAATTTCTAGGGTTCCTTTGCATATGCTCTTTACGATGGAAATCTTTCTCTTTGTTTTTTGCGCAAGATGTAGCCTTTACATAGGTTATGCAGTTTTTCAATCAATGGTAATCCCTTTACCACTCCTTTACGTGCAACAATTTTAGGTCTGCGAAATTGAGACCTCCAAATCTCAAGTGCCATAACCGATTTTCATCTTTCACTTCCTCTTGAAAGACCTCTTCGATTATAGCTACTACATTTCTCTTTCCTTCAAGTACGACACGAGATTTAGAGGAAACATTCTATTTCTTTTCAAATGCACCTGCAATGACTTTATTTCTTGGAGGTATGTCTTGATTGTGCACACATCATATTTAAGAATACTGTTGTAGCCCACTTGTTTATTAGTTGTCCAATGCTCAAAATATTACATTTTTAGGCTAGGTACATAATATACATACGGCACAAACTTCTATTCTCCTTTTCTTGTCGGGATACTTACTCTTCCTCTTCCCATGACAAAGACCTTGCAGTCCTATTGTTACTTTAGATTTAACATTTTCATCTACATTGGAAAACATTGTTATGTTTCCGGTCATGTGGTTACTACAACTTTGAGTTTAAGAAACATACATCATCTTGTCTATATTTTGCTACATTACATGTTAACAACACATTCTTAAGTTCTTTTCTTCTTTTGTAAAATTACCATTGCATATTATTCATGTCATTTTTCTTTTTTCCTACATTCATTGCCATAGTGCCCATATTTCTTGCAATAATGACATTGGACTTAGGATTTATCATACCTTTGTCCATGAGTTTGATGTTGCCTTGAGTCTTCATTGTGGTTCTTATTGCCCCTTCCTCGTGCTTGTAGGAGTTGTTTCTTCCACCTCTCTGTGTGTTTCTTCCTCTTCCTCGGTTATTTGATTTCCTTGGCCTCTACTTCGGCCAAAAGAAATTTAGTCTTGAAAGCTTGTTCCAATGAGGAATATGTTCCTTTGTTCGGTTGTGTTTAGGAGACATCGGGGATGCACTAAGCTCATCCAATGTAAATAGTGAGATATCCTTTGTCTCTTCTATTTCCACTAATATGGCATCAATTCTTGAGGTAAAACTGCAGAATTTTCTCCTATTCTTCTTTCTTCCGTGTCTCTCTCGATGAGACCTTATAAGGTAACCAACCCAATAACATGAGTAAAGAACAAGTCTATAGTATCGGACTCTTTCATACGAGAGATTTTCAAAATCTCTCCTCGGCATTGCAACTGCTGTCTTCACCTTCTCCATGCCTTGATAGGTTGTTTTGAGAATATCCCCGCCTCCTTAGACTTTGTTATTTGCTGCAATCCTTGGAAAAATATTATCGTGCACTCATTGATAGAGATAGAAGAGATCTTTGGAGTCCTTTTCCTATCTCTTAACAAGGCTCTTTACTGCTACTATCCAAAGTAGCCGGCATTGTGCATCTGCTTGGATTCACGGATAGCCATTCTCCGCTAGCTCCCATATGTCTTGTGAAGCAAACAAGGCTCTCATCTTGATTTCCCAATAATCATGGTTCTTCTCATTAAATTGTGGAATTTTGGGATTCTTCAAGCTAGTGCACACTCGTTTGCCATCATAAATATGCAAACACAACGGTTTTTCTTAATTGTATTAAAAAAAACGAAACAATCGAAATCTTAGAAATTTGTGTAAACGATTGGAAGCTTTCTCTCCTCTTGGAGAAATCTTCTTCGGTAACCTTCTTACATATTTTGCGGTGAGAGATCTACCGCTACATTCATTGAGCGCTTAGACTAGCTCGATACCATGTTGGAAGTTTTTAATAATTTTTGAACACAGAGGAAATAAAAAATTTCCCTCTCAACTCAGCACGAGAGATTAAAAACAATTTGCGATAAAGATGTGAGATAAAACACTTCTACTTCATAAACATAAAATCTGTTACAAAATGACGGAGTCTTCAAAACTTCGGTTGTTTTGGATTACACAAAAAATACTTTTTGGCTACTCCACACACACACACAACGCTTGACTTCTTTTACGCTGCAGTATCTCTTGTTTCTTCCTTCTAGCTAGAAATTATAATACATTATCGATTGCAATGAGCACACGACATATACATAATAATTTCATGTTTCATTACAATATTTTTATATATTGTAAATATAATATATTTACAATATATATTATAAAAACATTTATAACCTAAGTTAAAAACAAAACATTAACATATGCTAAATAAAAAAGAAATACATTAAGAAATCGGTCGCTCCATATTTCGTGAGTCAAACATCATGCGGGAACCTGTTACCTTACCCATAAAGCTTCTTTCATTGGTCCGAAGGGAAGTGATGTCACCTCCTCCGATGAATTCATCTTCCTTTTCGCTGCTCACAATGGATGTTGTCGGAATGAGTCTTTGGATGCATGATTAATGTGGTTAGCGGAGACTTTATCGAAGGTGGGTGTGAGAGCCAGTATGTAAACGTGCGGGGACTAAATGCTTAGGAGGTTGCATGCTAATTCCAAAAAAGACTTTGCGGCCACTATCTTTTGCTGTCTTTTAAGAGCTCCATCACCATTAATCTTGATGTCACACTTCTCTGCTTATGCGGCAGTTAGATTTAATATTTCAACACTCCCTCTTAAATACAATTTCTTTATTTTTCTTGCATACCCAAACATTTTCTCAAATAATTAAAACTTTTAAGTTTGTCTTAATGGTTTTGTTAATATATCAGCAAACTACTCTTATGTTCTGCAGTGTTGTAAAAACAATTTCTCCATTACTCACTAACTCTCTGATGTGGTGATACTTGGCATCAATGTGTTTGGTCTTTTTATGAAAATCGAATTCTTTAATAATGCTATCGAATTCAATATTTCAAAATTCGAGTTCTTAGAAATTTGTGAGAAATGAATACAATTTATTAACGGTAAGGGATAACGTGTTAATTATGCCTATGGTGGAGAACCAAGTGAGACATTTCAAATAGTTATTATGAGTATTTCATTGAGGAATAGTTAACCGAATACGTATTGAATGAATGCAACTTTTCTTGGTTAGATGATTATCTCATAGTGGATATTTTGGTCTCCTTATAAATGGAAATTATAATATGTTAATTATATTGGATATAAATCAGATCTTGTACAATCTCCACACGGATCCAAAATCACTAAGTCGTTATTGAATAAAAAATGGATCCTCACGAGAAATAAATGATGTGTTTCTAAAACTATCAATTTAATAATTGAACTATAAAATATTGCATTACAGAATCAACTAAATATTTTCCACCGAGGATTTTTAGGGAAAAGTGGTAGACACTTTTTGATGATATTTTAATTGTCTTACATGTCTTAAAGCTTAATTCCATCGGTAGAGGCTAACGTTTGCGGAAATAAAAGTGATATAAAGATGATGTTCAATGTCTAAGTATCCCTTACATAGCTCAAAAAGTTATCACTATGTCTTGCAACAAGTTAACTTCTTGAACGACTCTTTGTAGAATAAATTCGGAAATCGGACAATGGAAATATCGACGGATGAAATGCATGACGTACAATGCAATATGATGTAAAATGCATAAATAGCGGCACATAATCCTTAAAGATAATGTTATTTTTTCTTGTGAATATGTGTGACATGTAAAGTCATATGTTATCTATTTTGATTCACGAAAATATTGTTATATAATTTTGGAAATAGGTAGATTACAAGTAAGTTGTGATAAATTTCGAGCAATGTATAAAAAGATCAACTTTAATCTTATGTATATAATGACCATGTTTTCCGAGGTAACTACAATATTGATGCAAAGGGCATTAGGCTCAAAATTTACCTTGTACATAAATAGACATAAAGGGGTCCCATGTTCTTTGAATTTCTTGTAAATATTATGTTGGGAAAAACAACGAGAGGGCGGTGAATCGATATTTAGGGCAAACTAAAACTTTTTACTTTTTCATGCTCTAAAACCCATACGCGACTTTTCGTGAATCACGTATTAGCGTATACACGCAGAGATATCCTTCATAAAACTCGCGTATACAGGAAATCTAATTATGCCATTAATTCTTCACTTATATCATTCCATCATTCATTCATTAGATGTTCTATAAACAATAAACATGCATTAAAGAACGGGAATAAACCATCACACATTAGCATCACACATGAACACCGGGATTTTGGGTGGAAACCCAAGTCGGGAGAAAACCCTGGCGGGAGTTGCTCGGCCTTCCCAATATTTTATTATAGAGAAAACATACACAACATATGTCTTTGACATGGAGACTTCTACCGGCTCTTAATGGCACCCACATTAACAAGTTTGCAGCCCTCTCCTCGAAAGGAGCTCCAACCCCACGACTCGTTTTACCGGCCTCTCTGGAAGGGAGCTACTACCCCACGATCTTGTTTACCGGCCTCACACAGAGGAGCTACAACCCCACAGTAGAGCTACAACCTTGACACCTCTATGGACCACCTTTCATCGAATATACACTTTGGATCCAAAGCTTCCTTTAGGACACAACTTGCGACCACGTTTCGTCATATTTTCGAGTGGACCCACTCCATACTTTTAAGCACGATCAAACATGGCGAGTACATATAACTCAGCGACGGATATACGCCAAACCGAAATGAGAACAAATCAGACTTTTCTTACCCATGAGACTTCAGCAAACCCTAGTTTGCATATGCGCTCCTTTCAATGATGTCGCGTATATACGCGCTTACATTCACATAAAACAGCGTATACTTCGTACATATTATGATTTCATTGCGCATACGCGCTTTCTCTTCGGCGAAGATGCGTATATACGCGCTTCCTGCAACGACGAGCAAGCGTATGGTTCTTGAGACATTTAGGTCATTGCAATTCTTGAAATAGATACATCACCTGATTTAACCCTTTACTTAGGACGGATGTTCGCCATATCTCATATCTAATCATTCCATAAATAGATCTAGCAAGAAATACGGAGATACATTTCAGATCTAGATATCCCACTTCATCATTTCTTCATAGGTGCATCATAGATTCAGATCTATCATCAAACCTTTACCCTTTCCATACGGATATACTTCACGTATTCATTCAAGCTCGAACATCTTGCTCCCACACTCATCATTTGCACACAATGAATTTATTCTCCTTATATAGGTTTACCCTTTTTCCAATACCATGAGCAAAACACGTACTTCCGATGGTATTCCTAGACGGGGTCATTTTTAGACGAATCATTACCCAATACAATGGGTCAATACCATGGTGGTTACCCTTTGGTTTTGCACTTTTTTAGCTTTTGCCCATACGCAACTTGGCACGTACTTTACCGCATGCATACGCGACTTCTCCTAGGCAAACTCTGACGTATGCCTTGAAACATACTCTTTTCATCATAGATCTAGCACACTCTTGAATTTATTTCTTCATTATTTTGTACTCTCTGTAGATACATCAGTTACATCATTTAACGGGTTCATCAAGACATATTCTATCAAGCACAACTTCATCAAGTAGGGTGCCATCATCTTCATCAAGTGGGTTTCCATTCAAGGACAACACTCTATCAAGTGGGTTGTCATCAAGGACAACACTCGGCATCATCTGTCTGATTTACATCATTTACCAAGTCCATCAAGTCAAGAATAACTTCATCGAGGTGGATTGCCATCAAGGACAACACATGTCAACAATCTCATGTCTTCATCTTCATTCAGTGGGTTGCCATCAAGGACAACACTCTGCATCATATTGCCAACAATCTCCCCCTTTGGACTTGATGGCAACCACGATGGTGTTTGATCACCAAAACAGATAGATACATTAAGAATACCATGACAACATGTCACTCTCCCCATTCTTTGACACCATTCTTTCTCTTCATTCAAACACCATGTCACTCTCCCCCTTTGACATCAAGGGCAAAGGGTGGATAAAAACCAACACACTCTCCCCCTTTTCTCCTCATGTAGAAGAAGCGTTATTTGTAGATGCGATATGCGAAGTGACCAAGCTCCCCGAGTTCATCTTGAATCTTCAAACATATTTCAATGAAGTACATGAGTCTATGAACTTCCTATCACCAAAGACTCATACTTACATCAAATATCCAACCAAGTGGATTTACATATGAGACTCAAGTACCCAACCAAGTGGGTTTACACATTTCAACTCGACTACCCAGCAAGTGGGTTTACAAAATTTGACTCAGCTACCCAACCAAGTGGGTTTACAAATTTGACTCGGCTACCAGCCCAAGTGGGTTTACAAATTTTAACAAGTCCTTACATGGTGAATATTACAATTTTACATCATAGGTCTCAATCATGACCTTTTCAACAAATTACAAATATGACCATTTATGACCAACACCGAAATTCCTCAAGAAAGAGAACATATTTGAGAACCATCAACAATGCATTATACTAGGCAAAGCTAATGCTCCCCATTTGAATCTGTGCATCCAAGCATCCTTTCCATATGACTAAGGCTCCCGCTTAATTTGTGCATCACGAACACTTTCACCAACAAATCATCAAGGCATCTTTATCTACTTTAGAAAATAGAATTATGAGCGGAACACCACCGAGAGATACCAAACGGTATCGAGAGATACCAAACAATAACTATGATGTGCTGAAGAAAAGTGACCCCAAACATAAATTTGTCAGCAACGGACATACGCGGTTTATGTGAATTAACTCGCGTATATACGCGACGTGTTTCATGAAATCCGCGTATACAATACCATCTTCTATATTTTAACTAGAACTGATCCTTTGTGAGCGGAGACAATGTTCGGCTTCTTTCTAAGATATTTGAATACTTTCTGGAATACGGATAGATGAAACCGGTGTATTTGTGTCTTCAAGTGTCATCCAATGGTTGTATCATAAGCACATTAGTAACCAAGCCTTCAGATTCTTTGCAGCATCAATACATTCTTTCCAAGAGAGATTATCATACCAGAACAACATCTTCACATAAGTGTCAAGCAATCATCCATGTGGTCCAACATCACCATGATCTTTGAGATTTAACATGAAGTAACATATGCAAAGGAAAAGATCTCAACCATAGTAACAAACTGCGCATGATCTATTCTTATCTGCGAATCATAATACTTCCAATCTCATCCAATAGATAAACTTTAGCAAACAGTAAACAAGGCTCGTTCAAAGTCTCATCATAATAAATCATGTATCAAGCCATCATCATTTGAGCATTAGTATCACAATAACCAAAGAATAAGCAGTCATAGTGCCAACAATGAAATCATTAGTATTCAACTTGCTTCTCCCCCTGAACCAGTGCTCTTCCTTAACTTGTGCAACCTGAAAACCTTCATCAGCAAGTCATCAACAACAATCTCTGTATGATCTGTCCTTATCTCTGAATTATAAGACTTTCATCTCAGCAACGAATGCTCTTCCTCAAAAGGCAAAACGGGAACTCATCCATAATCTTCAACATAGAAAACCATGTATCATTTCATTAGTATGAGTATAACTAGAATAATGCTTAACGGTACAATCATTAGCGGTCAGATTGATGCTCCCCACACAGACATACGCTCCCGAGATCTTCAACTATCATATAAATTCTCTTATCATCAATGCATACGCGACGTATGCATTGTAGCTTTACGTGTGTATACGCGACTTTGGTTCCTGCAAGACACGTATGGAAAGTGACATATTGAAAATTTTACTTTCCCTTCATCTCTGAATTTATGCCTCATGCCTACGTATTCTTCACATCGGGCATAGCATCGAAATAAACATAACCTGAATAACCAAAACAATCATGAGAATCATCATGCATTTCTCCTAATGACGATACATTACTAATCTCCATAATTTATCGACATTACTTCTGCTGATCATTCGGAGAAGTAATATTCGAAGCGGATGACTACGGTAGGGTCGGTATTCCCTAAGTTTACGACCGGTCCTCCTTCTTTTTCCAAATTTGCTTGAACTTTCTAAGCTTGTGTGCTGAAAATTGTCACTTTCCTAGATGCGCTCATCCTTGCATTCTTTTTCTACATGTCCATACTTGTTACAAGAATAACATGCCATGTGTCCATAAGCATAAGAATCATAATGAGTATTTCCAATCTTCCTCCTTTTTGCAATCGGTACACTTTATGTCCATACTTGTTACATGAAAAACAATATCCCTTGAAGAAACAGTACCTTTTACGTAGGATCTGTTTGTTGTAGGTAAAACAATGCAACACTCTTTTGCAATTTCTTGCCAACTTATGTCCATGATTATGACATTTAAAGCATTCCACATTATTGACAGATTTCCTTTGAGAATTCATGTTTGTCGGTTGACCTTTTGTTTCTTTAAACACTTCAGATTTTGCATTGATCTCCTTTGATTCTTTAGCACTTCCTTGTGAACTAGATTCTCCTTTAACGGTGTCATGAAAACCAAGACCAAGTTTGATAGAAGGAGACCTTTGACTACCTAAGAATATTGTCGAGAATCTTAGTACTATCTTGGAAACCTCAAAAGTTTAACCTTTTCTTCTAATTTACCTTTGAGAATGTTTACCTCAACCTCCAAGGCTTGACATTGCTTCCTCATGCTTTCTTCTTTCCCTTCTTCCATCTTCTACTTGATCATTCAGATTTAGAATCTCTTCTTTCAACCAATTTTCGTTTTCTTCACATGTTTGTTGCGGCTCTTCATTCTTCTTATTTGATTTTTTTCAGAGATCTTCTTTGAGAGAGATGATTTCTGCTTCAAGTCCTTCCTTCTTCTTATTTGATTTATCCAGGTCTTCCTTGAGAGAGATGATTTCTGCTTCAAGCCATTCCTTTTCAAATGATTGTAGAGGTTCCTCATTCTTCTTACTTGATGCTTCAATATCTGCTTGTAGAGAGATGATTCCAGCTTCAAGACCTTCATTCCTCCTTTTTGATATTTCGAGATCTGTATTTAGATCGTTAATTTCCTTCTAGTCTTTTCATTCGATTGGATGCATAAGCATGAAACCTTTGATACTTGTCTATAGATTCATTCTCCTTAGATGATTTTCTTGATCTTCATCTTTAATCTTGACGGCTTCTTCTAGATCCATCTTGTCACTTTTCACTATCATTACCTTTGCATATACGAATTAAGTGAAATACAAGAAGGACGCGATCAATATTTGTTTCATCTCCTTCAATTCTTGCTATGCATGATTTCGAGTGTTATCTTCTTTCCTTGAGTAACTTTCTTCTTTTGCTTCTTTGCCATGAGCACTTGTAGAGCTTGGTCAAAATCTTCTTCATCTTCTTTGGACACTTCATCATCATCTTCATTTGTATAATAACTCTTCCTCTTTTCAAACTATTTCCCTTTACCATGTTTTTCTCTATAAGGACATTTAGCTGACATAGTGACCAACTTTTCCACACTCAAAAAATTTGAAGGGGAAGCTTACCTTTGAATATTCCGATTACACAGTTGGAGTTTTCTCACAAAATTCGCTTGTTCTTCTTCGGATATATAGTTGGATTCTTTGACAACTTCCTTTTCTTTTCCTTTTGCGAGATGCCTTAAAAGTAGCTTCTTTGATTTGAGAAGGACCTCCTTGTCTCATTTCAAAAGCGATCGGAAATGCCATGTAATTGAACAATAGTAAGAGTTTGCAGATCTTGCCTTTCTTCAATAGCTAAAACTTTAGAGTCAAATTTTGAAGTCAAGGATCTTAGAATTTTTCCACGAGTAGTATCGGTTATGGTTTCACCCAAATTTCTCATTCGATTAACAATATCATCTAAAGACAAAGAAAGAAATGGCAATACTTTCATCACTATGCATCCTTAAATTTTCATATTCAGTGGAAGTTTAGTTTTTTACTTTTTACCTTGTAGCATCTCCTTCATAGCTCGGAATGATTTGTCCCATATTTCTTTTTACGATTGCTTGCATCACTTTAGAAATTCTGGTTCAGTTATGCTTCCTAATAAGACATTCAACGTTGCTTTGGCATTGATTTCATAATTCTTCCTTTCTGTTTCGCATCGGTAGGAATACTTTTGAATCTTGATAACCTTCTTCTACGATTGCCCATACATACGCACCAAGACTTTGCGGATATGCTTTTGATGATACCTAGGAATATCGGATTGCTTCCATTGAATAGAGGTGGCTTTATAGACATTACTCCTTCAAGACTTCCCATTGCGACGGATCTCCTTCAAGTGATCAAACGAAGAACCTGCTCGATACCAGTGTGGAAAAATCTTGAGAGAGGGGGAGAATCGGTATTTGGAACCAAGCAAAAACTTTTTACTTTTTCATGCTCTAAAACCCTCTAAAACCCCTTTTTGACTTTTGAATCCAACTAGCGTATGCCTTGAATATCCTTCATAAAACTTCCGCGTATACACGAGAGAGATCTAATTATGCCATTAATTATTCTTATATCATTCCATCATTCATTCATTAGATGTTCTATATAAGCAGTAAACATGTACGTGGAAATGGAATAAAACATCACACATAAGCATCACACATGAACACCGGGATTTTAGGTGGAAACCCAGAATCAGGGAGAAAACCATATTGCGATTGCTACGACCTTCAATATTTTATTATAGAGAAAACATATTACAACATATGTGCTGGTGCGGTCTCCTACCATCATATTGGCACCCACCTGCGCTTGTTTTATGACCTCTCTGGAAGGAGCTCCAACCCGACTCGTTTACTAGCCTCTGGAAGGGAGCTGCTACCCCCACGATCTCGTTTACCGGCCTCACCGGAAGGGAGCTACAACCCACGGCGGGAAGGCTACAAACTTCGGCACCTCTATGGACCACGTTTAATCAATTTCCCTGGATCCAAAGCTTCCTTTAGGACACAACTTGCAGGCCACATTTCATCATATTTTTCGGAAGTGGACCCACTCCATACTTTTAAGCACGAGTCAAACATGAAGGCGATACATATAACTCAGCAGAAAGATATACGTAAACCAGCGAGCAGTCCAAATTTTCTTACCGCGGACTTCAGCAAACCTAGTTTGCATACGCGCTCCTTTCCGCGATGTCGCGTATATACGCGCGCCCGTCCCGCAAACCGGCGTATGCCATGCCTTATTATAGAGCTGATTTCATTAGCATACGCACTTTCTCTTGACGAAGACGCGTATATACGCGCTTCCTACGCGAACTAGCGTATGGTTCTTGACATTTTAGGTCATTCTTTTGATTCTTGAACGATACATCACCTGATTTAACCCTTTACTTGATTGAGATGTTTGCCATATCTCAGATCTAATCATTCCATAAGCAGATCTAGCAAATACGGTCCCATTTTAGATCTAGATATCCCACTTCATCATTTCTTCATAGGTGCATCATAGATTCATATCTATCATCAAACCTTTACCCTTTCCATACGGATATACTTCACGAGAGAAGTATTCATTCAACTCAGACATCTTGCTCCCACACTCATCATTTGCACAATGAATTTATTCTCCTTATATGAGTTTACCCTTTTTCAATACCATGAGCCAAAACCACATTACTTCCGATGGTATTCCTGGACGGGGTCATTTAGTGAATCATTGCAATACAATGGGTCAATACCATGGTGGTTACCCCCAGTTTTGCACTTTTGGCCAGCTTTTGCCCATACGCGACTTGGCACGTACTTTACCGCCTGCATACGCGACTTCTCCTAGGCAAATCCGCGTATGCCTTGAAACATACTCTTTTCATCATAGATCTAGCACATACTGAATTTCTTTCTTCATTACCTTGTGTGCTCTCTGTAGATACATACGGTTACATCATTTAACGGAGTTCATCAAGACATATTCTATCAAGCACAACTTCATGAAGTAGGCTGCCATCATCTTCATCAAGTGGGTTTCCATTCAGAGACAACACTCTATCAAGTGGGTTGTCATCAAGGACAACACTCAGCATCATACATCCGATTTACATCATTTACCAAGTCCATCAATTCAAGAATAACTTCATCAGGTGGATTGCCATCAAGGACAACACATGTCAACAATCTCATGTCTTCATCTTCATTCAGTGGGTTGCCATCAAGGACAACACTCTGCATCATATTGCCAACATATTTATGTTTTGAATATTTTGGTAGGGAATTTTAATTATCCTCAAGTCATTTTGAGAACATGAGAAGTTGGTGGAGATAGGAATACGAAGAGTCAATTTAGGATTAGTTCAGTTACTAAGTCCAATTTTAGGAATTTGGAATGTTAAGGATTCTGAAGGCATTTCGAGACTTGAATCGGTCGAGGCCATTCTTGTGGTATAAATGTAACCACGAAGAGTCTAAAGAGTAAATAGAGAGAGAGAGAGAGAGAGGTAGGGAATCTCTTCGGCAACAAAATAGGAGATAATGGCCAACGGCCCAGATATACGCTTTGTCATGAAATTGTAGAGAATTAGGCGAGATTTATCACGTATATGTATGTATATATATTCGTTTATGAAGAATTGTTTATGATTTACATGTGTGACTTTATGCCTTCTTGGTCAAATTGCATGAGGAAATTATCTCGGTGTATTTGTGACATTTTTGGTTTAGTTACGTGACGAAGAATGCTGTATTTCCGTGAAATTTTGGGTGTAATTAAGAGTACGTATTGTATTCAAAAAGGAGAGCGTATGATAATGTGTAGAATATAAATCGTTTCGACAGCATCTTGATATTGTTGGCTCAAACTGCGAGTAGCGGAATCCTATGCGTCATTGTAGGAATCGACCTTCTTGTCGATGTTGTCCAATTTGTATGTGCCTTGATTGTATTGAGTTCTACGCAAAGCAACGTCGGTAATTTGAAATTAGGGTTCCGATCGTCTTTTGAAGATTGAATTGAAATGTGAGGTGAATCAATCCTTGTAAGGATCGATTACGAGATAGAGAATCTGTATGGATGAGACCACATGACGGAAGTATATATATAAGCACATGATAAAACTTTGCATGAGAGTTGCAATGTTGGTTGAACGAATCGATTTCAGCGTGGTAGGAACTGCAACGTCGGAGTAAATAGATGAAAGGATCGCCGAGGAACGAGGCTGCAATGTGAAAAAACCCCGTATTTGCGTGAGAGAGAACCTCTTCCAATGGAGGCGAAGGTAGAACCTTGTAGCGGAAGGTGAGTGGAACACAGGTGGAGGCGGGCAAAAAGTGACCGAGATGAATAGTAATGGTGGTTTTGAGTTGGGCCAGTGGTTTTCATCGCACCACGTATCGTCGGTAAGTGGTATTTTTCTGGTTGGGGAGCGATTCCATAGAGTGTTCAACACGTGGCGGGGAGGACCCACGGAAAACCGTCGTTGCTTGACGCCATCGTGCATTAAAGTTCGTATCGGGACAGAAGATATCGTGATACAAGCCGTACGTCTACGGGAGGAAGCCATCGGACGGTGATCGCTCGATGAAGAGACGCAGAGATGAGAACCGAGGTACGGGTGTGCATTTGATTGACCATCGATATATATGTGGGCCGAATACAATAGAATTCGTTTGTTTAAATGGAAAGCGTCGGGTATTAATACGAAGTCTTGAAAGGTTAAACATTTGTTATAAGGTTTGGCGATGAAATAAAATCTCGGGAGATATTTTTAAATTACAAAAGTTTGTTGATTATTTTTGTTTATCAAATTCTTTGAATTGATAAATAAAACTCAAAGAAGTTGGGGAAGACCTGGGGGAAATGGTGCTTTACGGAAGTCACCTTGTCAAATGGTATCGAGCTAGAATTTAGTTAGCTCGTTGAAAATTTTGTTTTGGAAATGCAAATGTCTTGAACGAAATAAAATTTGAAGTCTGTTTAGCGAGGAGACTTCAGATTTGAAAGCCTAACATGTAGCATATATTTGAAGTGAATAGGATTGTGGGTACAGTGGAGGACGGGATCATGATCTTGCGAGGTAATTAGCTTTAATCGATTGAATTTGTAATTGCATAATTATAGTTCACTAGAAAATTGGAGACGATTTTTGATAGTGAAGATAGTAGACACATTATTCGGCTAGAGGCTAGATAAGGAGGACATTTGTAGTGTTTTTCAAGAGAATATGGCTTGATCTTTAACTGCGGTTGAAGGATTTTTGAAGAAGTTAGAGTGCGGACAATTGAAGACATCTTAGTAGAAGTAGATCACAGCTTTTTAGAGTAGTGATAGAAGAATCCAATAAGGGATTACGAGTGTAAGAAAGAGTGTGGAAAAACCTGGAAGATTCCCAAAAGGAGTTGGATGAGCGAGAGAAACGGGGAGTGTTCTTGAGAAAGTTGCGAGTGAAGCTAGAAGGTTCCGAGAGAGAAGGTTAACACTCAAAGCGGAGCTCGGGAGAGAAGCTTGGTGAATGAAAGTTGCACCAAGAGAGCTTGACGTTGCGGAGGCTTAGTGCAACTTGTGAGTGAAGGACTCCTAGAGAAGAAAATGGCTACTAAGAGCCATAGCGGGAACAACGAGAGATTGCGGAGGTTCGGGAGAAGCCACAACAAAAGAATGATAGAAGATGCCAAGGCAGTTGGCATGAGAAAGAGACTCACGAGATGAAGAGTATTGGAAAGAATTAGGCGAGATCGAGAGAAGAGTTCAATAGATTGAAACTAAGAATAGAAGAAGCCGGAGAGTTGGTTGGCTCATGGGGAAGAGTGTGAAATGGCAACCATTACGAAGATGTTGAGGCAAAAGAAGATTACCTTCTTTGAGAGAAGAACTCGGTTAAGAAGAAGAAATTTTTGCTTGTGAAGTAGAACACTTCGATGAAGATTGGAGACTGCGGGGAGATCTTGTGAGACATGATGAAGACTTGAGGCAGCAAGAAGCTTGTCTTCTTTGAGGGGGAAATAATTGAGGAATTCACGAGTTATTGGACAAGTCCGGATGATGTGAGGGCTTGTGTCCTTGGAGGCGACAAATGTGAAGTGATGACAGATCCACGGAGGAAGAAGAACCCAGGACTTCTTGAGGGAAAGATGGAAATTGAAGATTCCATGTAGACTGTTCAAGAGGAAGTGCTTGAGGGAGCATCCAAGAATGAAAATTCTTGTGATTTGAAAACTAAAAAGTTGTGTGTGTTTGCGGGTACACCTTTGGAAGATGAACAAGCTTCAAAGTTTGTTTTGTAGGGAAAGAGAAGATATTGAATCTGAAATTTGTTCAAATCAGTGCTGAGGTAGTAAGATCTCGGGGAGAGATGAAGATAGAAGATTCAAATGAAGATATCCGGCGGGAATGTTGAAGGCGAGAGGAAGAGGGCCAACATAGAAGGTTGGTCAAGAATAGCGAGGCATAAAAGGATGCGTAAGGTTCCCTAAATCTACTCCTATTGAAGTTGTTGAGTTATATAGGGGCTAGATTCTTAGAAGAGAATTGGAAAATCAAAGGACCTATGCCTTTGCTGGATAAGTTGCTGGAAAACGAGCGGAAGATCTTCATGGATGGATTTCATGAAGCCGGATGATGGAATAAAAGTAAAGCTAGGTGACGAGTCTCTGGAGGATGCAAATTAGCATGCGAGAGTCTTGACGGAGAAGGTTTTGGAAAGGAGTTACGCACAACATACTTGATGTGTTGTCGGAGAGGAGAAGGCATTGAAGCATTGGAACTTCACTGTGATGATTCATGTGTTAATCATACAAAGAAAAGAGGAAGAATATGATTGGAAGTTGTTAGAGAAATGAATGAGAGGAAACCATGTTAGTGAAAACATAGTGAAGGACCAACATGAATTGGTGACTAGGTCATCAATTTAGACCATTAGGTCTCATGGTTTTAACCCGGCAGTTTGTTTATGTGTAGCTAGGTGATGCGGAAGACAATTCATCCTTTAGAAATTTTCTTGGGAGAAGAAAAAAGCTGTTGTTGAAGGAGAATGAGACAACCATGTCTCATATACGGGGAATTATCAATGTTATTGATAGAAAGAGTTGGCTAGTTGGGTAGGCCAAGAGCCTTTGAAGAAGATTTTAAAATCTCTTTGAAGTGAGGAAGAATCAGCATTCCATGCGACGAGTATGAAGAAAAGCTCCAAGAACTTGATTGGATTTCTAGAATCCATCAAGAGGATGAGAGGACGTTGTTGGTGCCCAAGAAGAAGGAAGAGATATTGAAGCTAACTTCAGCATGTTGAAGATATAAAAGAAACACGGGAGAATTGCTGAGTTGTTTGCTAAGAGAATTTGAAAGAGAAAGGGATTGCGAGACCACGGAGCAAGGATGCCTAAAGTTGTGAAGAAAGAGAGGAATAGATACTAGCTTGCGAATCAAGAGATACATTTACTAGTATCTTGAGAGGAGTATGTCCTCTTTTGGTAAGGAATTTATGTAGTGGATTGTTTTACGAGAATGAAATTGCGGATGATGAACAAAAGAAAAGTGTTGAAGGAAAGGAAGGGGAGACAACAACACCCATGATGGCATGGCGAGATGAAACATGGGGAATGACACTACTTGAGAAGTAGTAAACATATTAATAGCATGTGAGGTAGTAAGCGACGGTATTGATAGCATGTGAGATTGCAAGCGACAACGAGAGGGAAAGATAGTTTCTAGCGAGAGGATAAGTGGACATGGAGATTGAGTACATCAGAAGGCGATGATGAGTGACTCGGGAGCAGCGGAGCCGACGGCAGAGGAAGCGGGAGAGTTTCGGCGGGGAAAAGACAATGGCAGATTGTGAAAGCACATATTTGAGAGCGATTAGAGAACAAAGTACGGAAGCACAAGAAGGTTAGTTGAAGAATGATGTAGCTTATGGACAGCAACCAAAACCAAGTATGGGATCCTGGAGGCAGAGACGAAGAGCACATGATCAAGAGACCATGAAAATTTTGAAGCTTGGGAGTCGATGCGGGGGCATTAGGCTCAAAAGTTGCTGTACATAAATAGACATAGGGGGGTCCCATGTTCTTTGAATTTCTTGTAAATATTAATATTTTGAATATTTTGGTAAGGGAGTGTAATTATCTTCAAGTCATTTTGAGAACATGAGAAGTTGGTGGAGATAGGAATACGAAAATTAGGTTTAGGAATAGTTTAGTTACTAAGTTTGATTTTAGGAATTTGGAATGTTAAGGATTCTTTGAAGCATTTGGAGACACAAGATCAATTCAGGCCATCCTTGTGGTATAAATGTAACCTTTGAAGAGTCTAAAGAGGACGGAGTGAGAGAGAGAGAGAGAGTTTGGAGAGGTAGAGAACCTCTTCGGGAACCGAATAGGAGGATAATGGCCTTCGAGCTGAATATCGGCTTTGTCATGAAATTGTAAGAATTGGGCGATATTTATCATGTATACGTATGTATATATACCTATTTATGAAGATTTTTTATGAGTTACATGTGTGACTTTATGCCTTCTTGGTCGAATTGCATGAGGAAATTATCTCGGTGTGAGCGTGAAATTGTTGGTTTAGTTCTATGTGAAGAATGCATTTATTGTTCCATGAGTTGGGTGTAATTAAGAGTCTATACGTAGCCATTCGAGGAGAAAGGAGAGCATATGATAATGTGTAGAATATAAATCGTTTCGACACTATACGCGATATTGTTGGCTCAAACTACAGTAGGCGAATCCTATGCATCATTGTAGGAATTGAGCTTCCTATCAATGTTGTGTCCAATTTGTATGTGCCTTAATTGTATTAGGTTCTCATAGCTTTCTTGTCGATGGTGAAATCGGGGTTGCTATCGTCTTCGAGGGTGACTTGAAATGTGAGGTGAATCGATCACTGTAAGCATCGATTACGAGATGAAAGAATCTGTATGGATGAGACACGACGATGAAGTATATATATAAGAAACGCATGATAAAACTTTGCGTGAGAGTTGCGATCTCGGTTAGTGAATCGATTTCAGCATGGTAGGAACTTTGCATTGGAGTAAATAGATGAAAGGAACGGCGAGGAACGAGGAGTTTGCAATGTGAATAAACCCGTGAATGCGCGAGGAAGAGAACCTCTCCCAATGGAACCGGTGGAACCTTGTGGCGGAAGCTGATGGAACCTAGAGTGGAGCGGAGCTGGCCGAGATGAATAGTGGCGATTTGGGTTGGACGGTGGTTTTCATCGCACCACCTATCGTCGGTAAGCGGTATTTCCTGGTTGGGGAGAGATTCCATAGAGTGTTCAACACGTGGCGAGGAGGACCCATGGAAAATCGTCGTTGCTGCGTGCCATCGCGTGTTAAAGTTCGTATCGGGACGGCGATATCGATACAAGCCGTCGATTTGGAGGAAGCCATTGGACGATGATCGCTCGATGAAGAACCCAGACGATAACCAAGGTATGGGTGTGCATTTGATTGGTCGGTTGATCATATATGTGGGGCCCGAAATCAAAGATAAATTAAGATTTATGAGCTGATAAAGGTATGTCAATCGTTATTGGACTTCGTTAATAATTGAAGAACGCCATAATATATATATGGATATATTACGTATAATGGTTAGTTGGCGCAATATGAAGTATGAAATATGTGAACGGAGTTTAATATATGTACATACCAACGGTCAATTAATATGTTTCTAATAGCCCAAAATATTATGTCGCGTATAATGGTTGTATATCTACGAAGTTGGCGCATATGTATACGAAATGGACTGTAGTTATAACTATAGATGAGTGTTGAATTAATATCTCAATTCTCTGAATTGAGATATTAAATAACCCACTTATTTGTTTAAATTTGCCGCGTAGAATAAAGGGAGGTTGTGAGATTGCCTGGACTAGGGAAGAGAATTGGACATGAAAATTTGGATACATTTCACACAGTTAAGGTTGGGACCAAGGTAAACCGGGGCCATGGGTGGCCTCGGCTGTCAAATATATTTGAAATTGTTATAATATTGTTAAAAAAAGAGAGAAATATTCCAATACCCTTTACAACCTTTGGTAGAAACTAAATTGGGATAAAAATATATTAACAATTTCTATAAACATACAGCAATAAACTCTAAATAACATTATACAAGTTTCATACAAGCTTTGTGGATTTAGCGTTGCTAACAAATTTACAATTTATAACAAATGATCAAATGTTTGGGTGTTGGAAATGAAATATTACAAGTTATATAGCCGAAGGTAACAGCACGAACACCCAACCACTATAAAGAATATCAAACATTATATTGGTACATTTTTTTAAATGCAATGATTTCACTCGGGATATTTGAATATTTAACACGGATCACCAAACCACGGCTTGCTCAGATATTTAACATTACATTGTTAAATTTTACGTAAAATGATTTCACTTAGGATATAAAATATATTATACTATCATCTCTCTACTACTACAGCCTTATTGTGTAACTTGATTGGGATACTTATGAAAAAATAACTTGTGTATAGAACTCCTACTCCTTGATGCAGTTATTATCCAATAAATTGAGAGTTGAATCAACATTGTACACACAACTTAAACCACGGGTTTGAGTCCTCAAGGAGATATTTTTCTGGATGCAATGACCCTTGATGATGGCAATTGGTTAAGGGTTTTTAACTTTTGATCTCTTTCTTGTTTAGCTTTTGCGTTATTTGGTGAATACAAAAAATCTCCGGCAAGGCTAAGAGAAAATAGTTATGAATCATAGTGTGTTTTTGGAATAGTTACCATAAAACGTTGGGAATATGAGCACCATTAAAAAAATAAAAAAATAATAATAAAAGCATGTAAGGTTTTAATTATGAAGTTGCTAATTATACTATATTTCTTAAGGCCAAGATTTCATAATCTGCATAAGAATAAACATCTTAGTGTAGGATGTTTCAATACTAACTACGGCATCATATGGAAAGAAAATAAAATTTTGTTCATCCTTTGTACGGAATGCATGGTGTCGTTCTCTCTAATTTCATGATTTTTTTTAATGTTTAGTTTTTTATGATTTTTTAATTATTGTTTAATAAATTAAGGAAAAAAAATAAATTGGTTTTAGAATATATATATATATATATATATATATATATATATATATATATATATATATATATCAATTTCATCATGAAGAACCATTATTGGGCATGAAATCATGTTTGCAAAGTGTGAATCAAAATTACGAAAGCCAACTTAAGGGGAGGGCACTAAAGAGTCGCAAAAGACAGTAGGCTCCAAATTTTGGCTGAAGCTTCTTTGGATCAGCATAGTGCTTGATGGTGGACATTCAGCCCAAATTTCAAGAAATTTTTTGGAAACTTTTTGTCAATTTTGAATTTTTTGGCCTTAAAACAAATTTTTCTGCTAGACGCGTCACACTACTTGGTGCGCACTTATAATTGGTAGCTCCTCTTGAAGAAAAAATTGTATTTCTAGATTTTTCATCAAAATTTATGCATGCCTACCATTTACCTAAGGATTTTTACAAGTTTTGGGTTGCTTGAAAGGTCAAAAAACACCTTAAAAAAGGCCTTTTACGCACTTTTTGGACACACGGAAGAGCTGATGTTGGGAGATTTGTTTTTTGGAGGGGAAAAATGGCAACCAAATTCATAAATTATACTTGGGTTGGAAATTATACAAGTAAGCGCTCAACGAGCTATCACACGCTCAATTGGGACTCGGGAAGGCCCTCAAAATTTGTTCCAAGGGGCGAAGCATAGGGATTTCGAGACGCGGCGCATTGGGAATTTTGGCCTAGTTTTCACTCGGTAACTGGAGTGTTTCACCTAGTTTTGGCTAGTTTGAATTTTTCATCTCCAAATGTGAAAATATTGATGTAACTTGATGTAATTTCATTGCTTTGATGTAATTTTGGCACATTTTTACTCATGTAAGTAGATTCATTGACCAAAAATGGTGTAGCGGAATGAATCGGTTCCCTATCTTATAGAGGCAAGGCATTCCCCGCCCCCGCCTATTTTCCGATTCTTAGTTTATATCTTGTTGAAATAGATCCTAAAATGAGTGAGATCGACCCCTAGAGGCATGGGGATGAGTTATTCTTGTCTATATTGTAGTTCTTCGGTCATTTTTCAAGGTTGGACACTTGGGATTGCTTAGAGCTTCATTGTACATTTCATCTCTGCATTTTGGCAAAGGAATAGACCCGGGGTTTGCAGCACTCCTTGGGATCCATGTGGCTCTATGTTTTGATGGTGTGTTTTTCTGTGATTGTAAGTTTAATGATGTTTCATGTGTATCATTTTCCTTCTCCTTTATTCTTAAGTTAAACAAATAAGTATTAAAGGTGGAATTCATTAGATTTGCGGTGCTATGTCTTGAGTTTTGTTTAATTTTTCATGTTTTCAACTCTCTGTGAAGAAGTTCACAGAAAGCCTCTTTCCCTCTTCAACTCCTCTGATGCGAGCTATCCATTTCATTCAATTCGAAGCATCAAAACAATTTCCTTCCTTGCCCCATTGACTCTCTGCCAGAAGTGATCATTTCCGGACCCAAATGCGCTTTCCCTTTGATTCCAACAAAAACCCCCAAATCAAATCAAATACTCACATATATACCTAGCCTAAAATCAGCCCCTTTATTTCAAGTCATCTCAAGCCTCAGCGATTATTTTTGCTAAGATTGACCCGAGAGAGAGCCCTCTACGATACGGTAGGGATAGCTACCATATTAAGCGTGGTTTGATGTTACCCTAGACTATTGCCTTCCTTCGGCCAAAGGGTAAATTTAGGCAATAACATAGTGGCGACCATACGGGGACAAAAAAATGGTTTTATTGTTAGTGTTATTTGTTTTATATGCTACGGACGGGCTTTGAAGTTACATGCTTGTCTATATCTTGTAGTTTCTCGGTCATTTTCAAGGTTCGACACTTGGGATTGCTTTGAGCTTCATTGTACATTTCATATGCATTTTGGCAAAGGAAATAGACCGGGGGTTTGCAACACTCTTTGGGATCCATGTGGCTCTATGTTTTGATGGTGTGTTTCTCTCTGTGATTGTAAGTTTATTGATGTTTCATGTGTATCATCTTCCTTCTCATTTCTTCTTAATTTAAACAAACAAGTTGCTTAAAGGTGGAATTCATTAGATTTGCGGTGCTCTACCTTGAGTTTTGTTTAATTTTCCATGTTTTTATTTGTACGAAAAGTTATTCAAAGCCTCTTTCCCTCTTCAACTCCTCACCGGTACGATCTATCCATTTCATTCAATTTCAAAGCATCAAAACAATTTCTTTCCTTGCCCCATTCGGCCCTACGCAAAGCAGTCATTTCCCGAACCCAAAATCTGCCTTTCCCTTTGATTCCAACAAAAAACCTTCAAATCCAAATCAAACCCTTTTACATATATACCTAGCCTAAAATTAGATTTTTGCTAAGTCATCTCAAGCCTCATCGATTATTTTTGCGAGATTGATCCGGAGAGAGCCCTCTCGTCACAGTAGGGCTAGCTACTAGATTAAGCATGGTTTGATGTTACCTAGACTCTACCTTCCTCCATCTTGAGGTAGATTTAGGAAATAACAACATGGATCTTGAATTATGATGCCATTTTAGCTTTGTCTAGTCTGCTACTTCGAAATCGACACATGAGAGACTCCAATGTATCAGCCAAAATTCTATAGTAATCGTAGCAATTTTTACTCCCACATTTAACACTTCTAATACAAAAGTATTTATACATTACAAATATCCTAGATAAATGTAGGAATATCTTTAGGAAATATAAAATATATTTACAAAATAAGAGGTACAAGCATTTGCTTAACAAATGTAAAGAAATTTGTCCTCTTATCCAAAATATATATAACTACTTTATCTAACAAGGAGATTTTTATTGAATGTTGTCTTGCTTGTTGGTACATTTAGGAAATATATTTGTTTGAGTTTCCTTGGATGACACACTTTCCTCACGAAAGTCTTTAACGCTACTTCTTTAAACAACGATACACTTTGAATGATATTTCACTCTTTACTACTGAAAAATATGTCTTCTTGTAGTAAAAAATCAGCTAATTGTCTCTTTATTTCATAGTTTTCGTTTGACTATTTATAGTGCATTTTTCTTCAACTGTTTTTACCTTTTCACTATTACATTAAATCTGTGAATGCTTTCCATTGCTATGCATTTAGATTTTCACATTTTTAGCTTTCTAAAGTTTTCATCGACATCGTATTGTAGCAGTAGGTTTGAAAACAAAAAGATGCCTAATCTCTGTCTTTGTAGAAAAAACAAGTACGCAAAATATTGAAGGATGACCTTTCCTTGTAGGAGTGCCCGATGGTAGTGGTTTGTTTATTTTTTTATTTTGCAAACTCTCTTATCTTCTTATCCTACTATTTTTGAGACGTGTTCTCATTAAAGACATGAATGTACGGCAAGCCCTTCTTTCTCAATTTTGTATACTTCACCATAAACTTTGTTATGACAATATTCATTGCTTCACACTTCTCTTCTAGGTTGCTCATCAAATGTTTCTTGGTTATAACCTTCTTAGGTTGTAATATTGTTTCGGTTCTATATTGTACCTTTAACTCTTCCAACTACTTTCTTGTGTTTCTTGTTCAAGAAAGTGATGAGTTTTAAATCCTGTGATGGCTTATTAGCTAACTCATCCTTGGTTTTACGCTGAATCTTAGTTTGGGCTACTAATAGTAAGTCTCTCTGGTCAAAGATGACGAGCTGAATTGAAGGCCATTGAGAATGTATGGCTTCAATAATATTTGTCCAAAGATGATTCTTGATGTAGAAATCTGTTCGATGAAATGTTAACTCCTTTTGTAAATTCTTTATTTGTTCTTCAAGTCTATGGCCTTCTACTCATGGTTTTTACCGATTATCGGTGTTGTTTTGTTGGTGGCTTCAATACTTTTAATTTTTATTCTTTAAGCTATTTATTTCATTGGTTTTCAAGGACATTTCCTCCATATCTTTCACTATTTTTCCTCCTCCATCTTGTTTGTTGTATCTGTGTTGTTGAAGATTCTTTGGCTGATGTAGTAGCTAAATGCCATGCTAGGTTGCCAATGGCTCATTAGGTGCTAATTTTTCTCCCAAAGTAGAAACCACATACGTAGTGATTACTAGTATTCTTGTAGGAATAGTTGGAGCATCAATTTCCTTTCGGTCTCTTTCTCATATGAAGTTTATCCATTTGAGTTTCCTTTTTCTTTAATACGAGCGATTAGTTTGAGGATCCAGTGCATCATTTCTTCTTTACATTTTATCCTAAATTATTTCTTTAGTGCCTTGGGTGCTCACTTTGAGAAGCTTCGATTGTTTCTCAAAACTGCAATATCATCATTTTTATTTTTTATCAAAACTTCAATAGCTTGAACATGTCTGAGGATCAATTCCCACCTACAAAACTAAGTCTTCTAAGGCTTTAATCCTTAGAGCTTTGGCATAGAGGGATGCCTTATCCAGGTTCATTTGGTCCTGCATATTTAAGACAATATTTTTCAATTTGGTAGCACTCATTGCCTTTGTCTGCACAGGTTGAATATAACATTTCAGAGCGTATGCTGTGGAATTCTATTTGGTTAAGCTCATGAATGCTTTTATTATCTACCTCAAACTCGATCTTTTTGTGTCACTTGCTTGTCTTTGGTAACGAAGTATTTGGTTGCAAAAAGGACATAATCCTTTATTTTTGCATAATCCCAAAGGCTGTCAATAGCACAAATTTTGATTCCCTGGTTTGGCTTAAAGCCCAGAATACATTTCAAACTTGATTTATTCATTATTTTTCTTGATTTTGCTTGTACTTTTATTTGACATCTAAGTCTTTTTTCCTCCTTTGTGTGTGAGGAAGAAGCTTCCATATTTTAGGTTTTTCAATCATCTCAGTCTTTTTTCCTTTAGTTGTTGTTGTTTGTTCCTTTTCAATCTACCTTAGAGTCTCATTAACTATCATTGTTTTATTTTCGGCTCATTTGTATCTTCAATTTCAATCACTTTTTCTTTCCAACTATAGTAATTTTAGGCCTCTTGTTATAAATGAGCTTGAACTTTGTCTCTATGGTGGTCTCAACTTTATAGGTTCCTTCATCTCTTGCCTCTTTTTGTTGAAGTTTCAAGTTGTTTTGCAACTACCATAGCTTGTGTAGTATCCATTTTTTCTGCTGGCTTTGCATTGAATATTGTATTTATTAGAGTTTTCTCTATCCACGTGACACTGATTTAAAACTTCTCAATTTCTAGCTTGGAGTTCATGTATAAATGGTGTAAGTTTGGATTTAATCCTTAAATTACTCAAGATTCCTTGAGGATCATAGTTCCATGGAAAGCTCTCTGAAATTTAAACCCTTCTAGCATCTTGGTGATTTCCTTTTTTGCTTCTGTTATTTATGATGAAAGGCCCAACTTGATTTTTTAAGCTTGAATTGGGTCTTTCTGGCAGCTAAGAAGTTGATGGAGTCGGAAATTTAGAATTTTCTTAAGTATTCCAATGCAAAAACTCTCATGCACATATATTTTGGCAACATATAAGGTAATAAGTTTGAGCCAAAAATTCTTATCTCTATGTGTTTTTCATAAAGAAACCGAGTGTCCCATTTTATTTTGTTACGTATTGCAATATTATTTTCATGTCCTCGTTACTCTGAGCTTCTACCTTTTGTACAATACATTCAATGTTTGGAGGAATAGGCACAGAAAAATGCCTTATAAACTGAACTAATTTCCTTATTTCCTAAGTAAAGAAGTCCAAAAGATAATGGGCCAGAGGTTGGCCCTCTAAGTCAAATTTTTTTGCAATGAAATTGAAGAGTATCGGCTTGGAAGAATAGAAACAAATGAAACAAGTATGATGAGTACCTAAACACCCCTTCGGTGGGTAGTTTGGTCAATTGGTGATGAATATTGTTTTTGCTATAAAGTGGCATATTAAAAAATGAGTGCATGGGGTTGACACGGAGATAAACTAGATAAGAAGCCAAGTATGGATTCATCGGTGAATCATCGTGAAATATCCCGGTATAAAAGATAACATGGAAATAATATGCCTTCACCCTTTAGGGGGAAATTTGGCGAGTTGAATAAGGAGGGTTCAATTTAGGGATGTCAACATGGCTTGAGGCACAAAGTCACGAAATATCATAAAATTCTTTGAGAAATCGAGGCTTAAGTACAAGTTTGGGTTAAATATTCAATAGAAGGGGGACTAAATTAGGATCGGATGGTAATTGCGGCATTTGATTTATGGATTACTGCTATGATTGTAAAAAGGACCTCTTTGTTTGCATTAAAAATAGCCCTTTGGTCTGGTTCATAATTCTTTTGACAAATTATAACAAGATCTTGTCGAGAATGAGTCAAAGGAACTACATATTGGGGCAAATGAGTCTCCCGAGATAGGTATTTCATCTTTATCAAGGTTTTTATCATAGCACTAATTGTGTATTTCGAACACGATTAAATTCTACCAGAGGTTAGAAATCTTGTAATCCATATCGGTAAGGGAAGAATCTCTACGGTAGATGCTATGCAAATTTGAAGGGGATTTATAGATATAGTGGTTTAGCGGTAAGTGCGAGTAGATTTGATGGATTTGATGCTTGATTTGGGAGGCTTGGATTCACCCGGGTTAATAGGCTTAGAACCTCCGGCTTTGGGCATTATTTGTTTTCTTAGTCATTTTTGAATAACTAATGCAAGCTTAAACTGTTTGCAAGAGTAAACGGAAGATAAAATTATCAATTTACAAGCCAAGGATAAGCTTCAGTGATATCTTTGCTCAATTAGGCATACGAGATATGTAAATTGGTTTAAGATAGAAAACGAGGGTTTTACGAATAATTTAATTTGTAAAAAGGCATTTCCGGGATATATTTGGGTTTCAACCTCCTCCTTCTTCTTTGAAATTGATTTTAAGTGAACACAAATTGAGGAAATTGGCTTGAGAAGAGGCTTTTTGAACACAACAATTTCTAGGAAAATTTGCGAGGTTTTGTTGTTTTGAGGCATTTTGCGGGCTTTCTCATTGAATTTTTCTAATTGAAAGATTTTTTTACTTAAGGACGATTCGAAATTGATTGTGCATGGTTTTTCATGATGAAAAAATACCTCAATTTTGCGGGGTGACACTTGAAAGGGTTCTGAAGCTTTTGTTTGTTCTGTGGAGAGGTCTTGATGCGGAAATGGATTTTAAAGTCTTCAAACGGGAGATGTTTGTGGTGAAAATAGGGAGTTTACATGGATAAAATTGTGTTTTTATGGTTTTTAGCACGGTCGGAAGCTTCAATACGGTCGGGCGGTTCTTTTTCGGTTTAAATTACACGAATAAACATTAACAATATATCAAAGGTTTAAAACTTGATATTTAACCATCACAAATGCATTAATTACAGGGTCTTATCATAGGCGGGAAAGGCGGTTATATTTTGAAATACGAAAACCGTCATCATTTTTCGCGTAGATCTGGGTGCTGCATTGTTTTTTTAAAATGAACGTGATCGAATGGGGTTTCGCCACGTCATCGGAGGCAATGACCAAACCACTCATTTTTCATTCGTTTGGGCTTCGGGGCGACGATCATGTTGTGAGCATGAAAAGGATGCAGCCTTTGACACCCAGATCTAGGAAGGAGAGAACGAATGAGATTTGATGGGAAGGTGCGGTCAAAGAGTATGTGGGACCGGGAGTGACTTACGCCTTTGGCGGAGTTTTAAAATATATTAAAAACCTTTATATGATATGTGTTATAACCAAATTTTTATATCAAAATATGTTATATATAAGTAGGACTTATGTGTAGTTAAAAGGGATTTAAATGTATGTGAGTGGGGGTGTATGGAGCGGGATTATAGGGTTTAACTTTTGGGTTAATTTTATATAAAACATGAGGTTTTATATAATGGAAAAATAAAACGATTACTCTTCCAACAGCAGCCAAGTTTATGTGGGGAGGTAAGTGCATTTACAAAGGCAGAGTTTAAATATTTATAAAAGTCTTAATATATCTTTAAAACTTAGGATAAAATGTGATGTGTAGGGAAATGTTATAGTGCTCTTTAGAAGTACATAAGATATGAAATAAAAGCCAATTTTCATTTTTAGTTTTATTATATAGTTTTAAAAACTTTTGGAAAGGTCTATAACCCGTGGGGGCGGGGGGGGTATTTCTATATAGTTAGTTTTAGGCCAAAGGGGGTATTTTTTGGGTTTTATTTTTAGCATGTGGATAATAAATTTGGCTTAAAATCTTATAATAACGTGTTTTGGGGGTATATTTCACATAAAGGGAATTATATAGGTAGGATAAGTTAATTTTTGGGGATTTAATAGCATAAGTTAGAAATTAATATGACAAGGGGAAAGGAATACACAAAATACACTTATAGGACTAGGTAAAGTGAAAATTTTTAAAGCAAAGCTTATTATTTGATAACTTCACCACTTTGCACTCGGGATAGAGTGTTTTTTGAGGGTTTGTATGCTTTATTAATGAAGGGAGTTAATAAAATGGGCTTTTATGTATCATTAAGTAAAAAAAGAGTTTTCACTTATGAAAATGAATTAAATTCATGAATGATGAATGAATATTGGTGAAGGGGAATTTATCATAAGAATTCAACATTTTCTACTATCTGATCACTAGCCCTTGGGTCCGGTTCCAACGAAGTAGAAATAAATCCGAGCCTCTTTGGTTGGAAGTATAGAATGCGAATTCCTACAAAGGGACGGAAATTAGTAAATTTTTCCCGGTGAGGAATATTTACATGATTTTTACCACTTCTTTTCTACCTACCAACATTACTCTAGCATTTTTCTTCCTTTTAGCGGGTGCATTTAAGCTGTTACCTTGAAACATTTATTCTTTTGAAATCATAAAACTATCTAATTCTACCTTATTTCATGCGAGGGCTCGGATAATGCAATCAGCTCCTCATTATTCTCTACCCATCTGCGATTTGTCGGGATTATACTATCTAACAAAATTTTATTCACTATCTAAAACATGGAAATTGAAAACATGGCAAGTCAAGATTAAAGAGTTTAACTAAACATGAATTATGGCATTTATTGACACTCTTCCATAATCATAAAAAGTAGTGGCATTTGGACTTGCACACTTTCATGTTTTATTTTCACATCTTCCTATTTTAGGGTCTATATTTTAAATTCCTTTGATCTTTCTTTTAGGAATTTTACCCTCTTTTTATTTTCTATTTTTTTATTTATTTTTTACAAAATATGGGAAAACAACTTGCAAAAATCAAGGTATGTACATATTTTACAAGACTATCATAAGTCAATTCCAAATTATGAATCCTATACTTATAGGACCCTAACATCTTGAACGAATTATTCAAGCTTACATGACTTTTCCTAGTCCAAATATTAATGAAAACTTCAAAAAATCATATCTCCACTTCTAAAACTTGGAGTTCAACGATTCAATAAGTTTTGGATTCCCCTTTCTACCCTCTATTTTCGCATGCCATCACATGTAAAATTGTGCTCTCGAAAATGCCCAAAACACATTTTTGTACGAGAACCCCATACTTGGGTTCTAAGCCCACAAGTCACCCTTGAGCCTTGTGCCCCCAAGCCTTGAACCATAGGGCTTAAAGAACATACCAAGCTACACAATCCAGCGATCAAAACACTTTATATCTTAAGGTTCAAGGGAAAATTTTATCTTTAACTTCTATAGAGATTCAATAGTACAAAGGTGTAGGTTTAAAACTTTAAAGTGTATCACATGTTTTGTAATGTTCCAATATTTATGGAGTCAAAAAGCATTTGAGCCGGAGTCCATGGTTTGTCCTGCTCAGTAAAAGCAGCTTCAAGATGTAAAATAAATAGTCGAAACAATGCTTTTTACATGAGATTAATAGTCGAAACACTTTTGATGATTTTTCACTCAAACATATAGATTTTTATTGTATTGTAATTGATGTTGGTTGTGTTATTCATAACATTAAGCTCACATTTCTATATTACAATAAACGAGAGAAGTTGATATCATTTTTCATGTAGATTAAATACTCTTTTTCTCTCACTAAAATTGTTCTAAAAAATATTTTAAATAAACACTATAACAATTATCAATATAATTTGTATGTTAATAGTCATCTAGGCTAAAATCGACAATGTATTACAAAATTACATCAAGTTTTTTAGAAAAAAAATTGAACCCAACTTATTATGAAAACATTTAGGGGGTATGGTAGAGCCCCGCATTAGCATTAATAGTCTTCTGACTCAAATAAACCATGTATTACAAAATCACATCAAGTATTTTTAAGCCAAGAAGTTGAACCCAACTTATTATGAAAACATTTAAGGGATATGGTAGAGCCACAATTTCCTTTATGTAAGGAGTAACATTTCTCATGATTCATCCAATCCTAATATTTCACTTGTTAACACAATGTTTTAGAGGATTGTACCTAGGTATTTACGGGGTTGAATCCGTTGTCTTAGCTAAGATGGATCTGCATGCAATATGGTGGAAGATCACAACTTTTCCAAGAATGTGGATTGAACAATGTGAAGAAAAATTTAAAATTATTTGCTTCAGAAAAGAACGGTACAAAAATGCATATGTACATTTTTGTTTTTGGATGTATCATACATTCTTATGATATAGGCATGTTATATTGGGGGCGGGATGATTTCACAGGAGATTGGTTGCCTAACATTTTTTTAAGAAATTATTAAATCGACTAATCATTAAGTTAATAATCCCACATCTTCCTATAATGAAATGATCATCATAAGACGAATTCATCAATAAGCGAGTCCATGGCACATGGTGTCCATTTAACGTCATCCCACTTATTTCTGGAAGAAATGAACAAAAATAAAGGGACAAATTCATGAATAAGCATCTCACGACACATGTGTCCATTCAAGGCCTTTGGTTGACCTAAATCGGAAAATAAATACATAAAGTGAGAAAACTAAACGGGGAAAATAACGAATTAAGGGCACTAATTTCTTGGCATAGAAATTTTCTACATATTCAATATTCAGTATCACTTCTCCTTCATAGTGACAAGTAAGAGAGGGTGGTATGATGTTTAATACAATGTATCGTTAAAATTTTGTTTTGCATAGTATACGTGAGTTCACTTGAGAAATCATGGAATAAAGTATAAAAATCTGCAACCAATCTCAATCCATCAAAAATAACCCATTCATCATGTTTCATATAATCAATCTTCTCGGGAACATTAGACAATTATAATTCAGGTATTTTTTTGAAAAAATAAACTTTTTTTCTAATTCATACTTCAAGAACATATTTAACATAATTTACGCACTTTTCGGGCTTAGGAATAGCTTAATGAATTGAGGAAAATGATGGATGTGAACATATTTTATATCTTAAGGTTCAAGGGAAAATGCAGTCTTTAACTTCTCCAAAGCTTGAAGTACAAAGGTGTAGGTTTAGAAGACGAGGAAACAAACCCATTTTTTAATGCTCTAAATTGATGAAATTGAGAAGAATAAGGGCAACAAACATGTTTTGTAATGTTCGAATCGATGAAATCGAGGTAATTTTTAGCCGAGGTTCATGGTTTTGTCCTATCTTCGATGCAATCATCAATTCGGCTAAAGAATCAATAGTCGAAAACAATGTTTTTTACTTGAGATGAACACGGAAATCACTTTTGATGATTTTCCACTCAAACTTCTAGCTTTTTATTGTACTTCAATTGATGTTGGTTATGTTATTCATATTGGAAATCTACGTTGTGTATATTAAAATAAATAGGAGTAGTTGATAGCCTTTTTCGTGTAGATTAAATATTCTTTCACTCCAACTAAAATTGTTCTCAAATATTTTTAAAATGGATGCACCACCAATGTATCAATATTGTATGTTAATAGTATGCTAGGGGTAAAAAATCCCAGCCATGTATTACAAAATTACATCAAGTTTTTCAAACGAAAAAATGAACCCAACTTATTATGAAAACATTTAGAGTATGGTAGAGCCATACTTTCTTTAATCTAAATAATGAAACTTAATTGAGTATTTTATTGTGAGCATGTGTCTCGAATGCAACTAAGTTGGCTTGAAAATCATTGAATAAGGTATAAATATCTGCAATCAATCTCAATCCATCAAAAATCACCCATTCATCATCTTGCATATAATCACTCACCCGATGTTTTGTTGAACAATAATGTTTTAAGCTATTTATGAGAAAATAAACTATCTTTACGCTTCCATATTACAACACGATATTTAACATTCTTGCACTTTTAGTCTTAGGAACAAATTCATCAATGGAGTAACATGATGGATGTGAATACATTTTCTATCTTGGGGTTCCATGGAAAAATTTATCGTTAACTTCTCCCGAACATTGGCGAGTACAAAGGTGTAGGTATAGAAGACACGGAAGCAGGTGTCGTTTTGTAATATTCCAACATTGATGGAATCGAGAAGCATTTGAGCCGGGTTCATGGTTTCTCCTATATTCAATTCAATCATCATTCTAACGTGCATAATAAATAGTTAGAAACAATGCTTTTACTTGATATTAACCTAGAAACCAATTTTATGATTTGTCACTCAAACTTATAGCTTTTTATTTTATTGTAAATGATGTTGGTTGTGTTATTCATATTGGTAATGTAGGTTTTGTATATTAAAATAAATGAGAGTAGTTGATATTATTGTTCGCGTAGATTTTTTTTGGTCAATCAAATTCATTTCATTATATTATCATCAAAGTGAAAAGTACAAAATACATCGCGGCAGGGCCCATTTCTCTCGGTGCGAAATGAGCTTGCTAAGATTGGGACTCGGGATAACATAATTATTGACTCTATGCATTATTCTGCGAAGGTGGCCTAGAAGCCATGACATACGGAGACAATAAAAAAAATTGAAACACAACATAAAGAAGCATGTTAGAGGAGGGGGTTGGGGGGGCAATTGTAGGGGGAGCTACGAGGTGGCCAACATATTCATTCATATGAGAATCAATATACTCACCCTCGCTTCCGGAGCGTAAAGGTGTTCGATTGCGTGCGCCTTTTCTTGCATCGCGAGTTGCCCAATTGTTCGATGATTTCACTTTGGCCGAATTGAATGTCATTAATGTAAGCAACCAACTCATTTCGATCATCATATGTATGAGATTTAGGAGGATGTGCATGTTCACTTGGATGTTCCAAACTTGAGGAAATAAACTCCGGTGTTGCTAGTGCAACCATGACCCAAAGAACCTACATCGCCATCCTCTATCTCGTGGTTCCCTTAATGAATCTAATGTGGCTCCATTTCCTTGCTTCTTCTTCTCTACGTGCCTTGGAATGCCACCCACGACGGTATGGTATCCCGACGTACCCATCGCTCTCGTAATTCCACGAAATTCTTCGACCTCCCATACGAACACTACACCATAAAATCAAAGTAACCTTTCGCTCTTCCCCTAGAGATAATTCGGGGTCTCTCTAGCACCCATCATATCTAAAATGACTCCCCACACCCATGAGAAGTGTTGTGTAACCGGCTCAAAAATAGAAGAAAGAGATATCAATGCCTTAGAAATAAGCCACTTCGAGGGGCAAACTCCAATACATTACATAAATGAACAATTCTTGGATGATCCAATTTACAAAACCTCATTTCTAGGAGTCCATGGGGCCATAATGTAATCCTGGTAAGGCACAATGTAATCCCTGTGACCTAACAATAATAATTTAAAGGGCCATGATAATAATAAAATGGGGTTACAAGGGTACAATAATAACAATAAGGTGGTTACACTAACAACAATAAGGGACTATACTAGTAATATAAGGACCTAACATGCCCCTCTCCTTCAAAAGTGTTGTCCTCAACACTTGAGTAGCTACAGGTGCTTTTGTATAAAATTATCATCCTCCCATGTAAAATCTTCGGTGGGTAAGTTCTTTCCACTTGATGAGATACTGCGAAATTGATCGATTTAAAGTAGTTGTTGAGTTCTTGTTTCCGTGACCGCTTCGAGTTTCCAATATGATTTTTCCTTCCTCATCAAGTTCTAGTAATATTGTTTTAGGCCCGGAAGATTTTTCACCGATAACCTTCTTTAATCATGAAACATGGAAAATTGGATGTACTCGCAAAAGAAGCTAGAAGCTCCAATTTGTATGTAAATGCCAATCTTTTGCAACACCTTGTAAGGACCATAGTACTTTGGCGATAATTTATTATCCTTCTTTGCTTGAGGACATTTGTTTGTATGGTTGCTTAGCGGTAAAAATACCCTATCTCCTACATCAAAACTTCTCTCGCTGCGATGTTGATCTGTCTGTTGTTTCATTCGATTTTGTACCAAATTAAGGTTATCCTTTAAGAGTTGGAGAACTTCTTCTTTGATGCTCAATGTGATCTTCCTTTGCTTGAACCTTTGAATTTTCCCTTAAAGATGATGTGATGGATGGTGGATGATATCCATAAAGTGCCATAAATGCTAAGTCCATTTTTTTGCGGTATGGAAGAAGTGTTATACCACCATTCGGTGAGAGGTAACCACTTGACCCATTGTGTTTGTTTATTAGATACAAAACAACGAAGATATCCTTCCAAAAATTTGTTTACTATCTCGGTTGACCATCGGATTGAGGATGATAAGGTAGGCTATGAGCTAATTGAGTACCCAAACGAAAATAACTCCGTCCAAAAATTTTCGGTAAATAGGATCTCTATCGCTCACAGTAACCTGGACTTCCATGTAGCTTTTGAATTCTATCCATAAATGTAGTAGCAACTATACTTGCTTTAAATGGATGAGATAATGCACAAAAGTGTGCATACTTGGTAAGTCTATCAACTACCACCATGATGACACTCTTTCCTTCGGACTTAGGTAAACCAGGTGATAAAATCCATTGAAATCTCCTCCCAACGTTGACTGAATGGATAAAGGTTGTGGGGGTCCCGGGATCTTAATTGTTTCCACTTTATTCTCTTTGGAAAACCAAAAATTCCACCACAAACTTTTGAATATCAAATTTAAGGCCATCCCAAAAAAATTCTTTCTTCACCCTGTGGTAAGTTTTTAAAAATCCTAAGTGTCCTCCTAAAGGAGAAGTGTGGAATTCCAAAATAATCTTTTGTTTTAGTTGGGAATTCTTACAAAGACATAAGCGATATTTGTACCATAAGGAATCATTTTTCCAACTAAATGTATCATATGTAGGATCTTCTTGCCGCTTTTGAATGAGTGTCCATACATCTTTGTCCTTCTTCCATTCATCTCTTGTACGGTTATCCAATTTGGTTGGATAATAGAAATAGCACAAAGCAATGCTTCCACCTCTTCATTCTTTCTTGAGAGTGCATCTGTTTCTTGATAAGCTTTCCTTTTTTGTAGATTATTTTCAAAGTCATAACCCAACATCTTTGTGACCCCATTTTTTCGCTCTTGACGATAGTCTTTGTTCCAAAGTGTTTAAGACTATCATGATTGGTTTACCTTAGAGTTGTATTCCCATTGGGTAAGTTCGCCATTTCTTTAGTGCATGCGGTATTGCTAACACTTCATTCTCATAAATAGGTTTGTAAATAGTTTCCTTTGATTGGATGAATTTCAAAAGCAATGGGTCTTCCTTCTGCATTAAAACCACACCAATTCCATTTCCTGAGGCATCACATTCCATGATAACGGTTTTTGTGAAGTACGGCGTAGCTAAGACCGGTGCTAGGCACATTGCCTCTTTAAGAAGTTCAAAGGCCTTAGTTGCTTCGAGTCCATGAAAATGCATCTTTCTTCAATAATGTTGTTAGAGGTCTTTGCTATTCTCCCACATAATTCTTAACAAACTTACTGATAATACCTGTTAACTTGAGAAATCCTCACAACTTCTTTATGGTTGTGGGGCTTTCCATTCCTTAGTGGCTTTAATTTTGTTAGGGTCTACCTTAACAACCTCGTGAGATACAATATGACCCGGATATTCCACCTCTTGTACTCCAAAGAAACATTTGAATTTTTTTGCATATAATTGTTTCTCTTGCAATAGTTTGAACACCATGTCAACATGTTCAACATGATCCTTCCAAGACCTACTTTGTAGATTAGTATATCATCAAAAAATACTAGCACAAATTTTCTAAGGAAGGGTTTGAAAATCCTGGAATTCATCAACCCTTGAAATGTAGAAGGTGCATTGGTAAGGCCAAAAGGCATGACCAAAAATTCATAATAACCCTCATGAGTTCGAAATGTTGTTTTTTGGAATATCTTCGGTCTTCATTCTAATTTGATGATATCCTGAACGAAGATCCAACTTGGTAAAATAAATTGCTCCATGTAATTCATCCAATAATTCATCAATCACATGAATGGGAAATTTGTCTTTAATGGTGAGCTTATTGAGCTCCCTATAATCTAGAAACATTTTCCATGATCCATCCTTCTTGTGTACCAATACTACAGGAGCAGAGAAAAAACTTTGACTAGGTTGAATTATACCTGCCTCTAACATTTCTACAATGATACGTTCAATTTCTCTCTTTTGGAAGTAAGGATATCTATAAGGCCTGATGTTTGGAGGAACACTTCCTGGAATCAAATGAATAGCATGATGTGTGATCACGAATAGGTGGGAGTCCTTTGGGAGTTTCAAACACCTTGGAATGATTGTCCAAGACTTGTTGGAGATGCAGAAATAGATGATTTTGATGTTGGGAACTTCTAGTGAACATAATTGTGCAAATACACTTCGTTATTCTTTATTTGGAAACTTTATCATGACATTAGAGCTTATTATCCTTCCAGCTTCCTTCAATGCCCCATAATTAAACCTTCCTTGAAAAAATTTCAAGAAAAGTTCTTGAAAATTAAACTACATCCCCAAAGATTTTAACCATTGTACTCCTAGTACAACATCAGCACCTCCCATAGGAATGGAAATCATTGGACTAGTCAATACATATTCCCCCATGGTTAGCTTGATATTATAGCATTTTCTAGAGAAATTTATAGTTCCTCGATTTACTTAGTCATGACATTAGGAGTGTTGGGTATAGGAAACAATTTAATTCCTTGGCTACCTTACAATGAATAAAATTATGGGTACTACTGAATCAATCAACACTATTACCTTTTTCTTCTTGATTTTCCTTCTATCTTGAGAGTTTGAGGAGTGGAAATTCACGAGTGCATTACCTGATATGGTCGGATTCATTTCTTCCTCCTTGCGGGTTAGTTATATCCTCTTCTTGTTCATTTCTTCTTCCTCTTCACAATCTATGATAATTTCTTATAAAACACACTTATGACCTTTGGTATGTTCACTATCCTGATTGTAGCAAAGCCCTTTTGCTCTTTTTTTTCTTCAATTGTTGTGGTGTCAAGCTTGTAGGTTGTGGAAATCTAGACGTAGCAAACTTCCTTCTTTATAGAATTGAGTGGTAGGCTTCCTGCTCGCCATAATTTTACATTCAAATTTTCTTGCCAACCTGAATGCCTTCTCCAATGAATCAGGTTCCCGAATGCGAACTTCATGTTGGATGTTATCCTTTTAAAGTGCCTATGAAGAGATGTTGATGTGTTCCTGCGGAATATCGGTTACCCTTATATTCAATTTTTGGAAGTCCTCAATGTCTTGACCCACTGAACCCTTTTTGTTTGAGATTTATCAATTGGCTAAAGAAGGTGTTTCTCTTTGTATCCTCATAATGTGATATCATTTTTGGCAAAAATTGACCAAGTGACAATTTTTTTGGGGAAGCAGAAAGCCATCGATACCATACAAATGTATTTTGTTCTAAATGTAAAGTTGCAATGCGTACCTTTTGTTTGTTTTGCACATTATGGAGATCAAATATTGCTCATCTGTAGTATCCATGTTACGGGATGCTTCCCATCAAACTTCCTCATATGAATTTTTGGAATATGTTGGTTCTTCCCACTTCCAACATTAAAGTTTATGAAATCACGATTAACATTTATTTTGTTCTCATCATGAGGTTCTTCTTCTACTATCTTTTTCACCATTAGGAAAAATTTCTTGTATCAACTTGGTCAAACCTTCGATGTCTTCTTTTAGATCATTCTTCGTATTTTTCATGTTGTTTTCCATATTTGCCTTTCATGTCATCCATCTTAGCAGCTTCATTCCGGCTCCATACTATCATCTTGGCTTTATTACCTTTCTTCAAACCCATCCATCTTCTCTTCCATGCCTTTCTTCAAAACTTCCATTTCATTTTTTTGTTGCTCTTTGCGAAGTGAAATTTGTTTCACTTGCTCTTGTAATTTTGATAGATCATGTTACAATTCTTCATCTTCATGAGTCATAGTAAACCCTTCGAAGGCTTAATGGGTGTTGAATTATTTTTATAGGGCATCTTTTAGAACCCAACAACGATATATATTCTACAATATGCCCTTGGAATCAATTCAAATTGATTCTTGAACAAGACTTATGCAACTTGGAAAAAAATACACACACCCATATATTTAGCACACGAGGAGCTCGATATTGAAATTGGATTATCTGCGTGATTGCAACACTTGAAATGTCACAGATTTTAGTCTGCATGCATCAGCCCTTTAGTGTATCTTTTGAATGCATAGGTCGCTGATTTGGATTCTCCAAGACAAAGTTGTGTCCAATCTCCCACAATGACCTAATTATGGATTGGTTCGGTAGAGCGAACTTGTACGACTTGCCACGTGTCTTTGTTGTCTTTGTCTCACTGCGTTATGGCCAAGAAACTATAGCCAGTGTGCTTGACCACTAGCGCTCAATCCGATGCCCAAAGAGAGAGTTATTGAACTTTTCCCACGATCACCTCTTTGAGATGAAATTCAAGAGCCTGAAAAAGCACTACCTTCCACAGATCATATCTCCCAAAATATTGTGAACCAAGCTCTGAAATTTTCTGACAGATTTCCTTAGGATTTTAGCTTTGCACCATATTAATTTCAGATTCTGAACCTTTGTAGAAAAACAATTATAGCACAAATGCCATGATGACCTATTTAGGAGCTTGAAAAAAGACCTAACTTCCATAGATCATATCTTCGAAAATGTTGCGAACCAAGCTCTGAAATTTCTAGAAAATCTTCCTTAGGATTTTGGCTTTTCACCCTAAAAATTTCGACACGAGCTGGCATTAAAACAAGGTTATAGTGAAAATGCCACGATGACCTGTTTTGGAGTAGTGAAACCATAAGAATCCAAAGCTGCGATACCAAATGTTGTGTAACCGGCTCAAAAATAGAAGAAAAGAGATATCAACGCCTTAGAAATAAGCCCACTTGAGGGGGCAACCTCGATACATTACATAAATAGACAATTCTTGGATGATCAATTTACAAAACCTCCTTTCTATATATAGGAGTCCATGGGGCCATAATGTAATCCTGATGAGCCTGATATAATCTTAAGCGGAAGACCTAACAATAATAATTTAAGGGCACGATAATAATAAAATGGGGGTTACAAGGTACAATAATAACAATGAGGGGTTACACTAACAACAATAAGGGACTATACTAGTAATATGGGGACTGTACAGAAGCAACATGAGGAGTCCACGACTCGATGCCTCTAAAGCGGGGTTCGCGTCATCCATTGTCTCTTTTACAATTTCCTCAACGTGCTTCACACAGTGTTCCAGGTACTTGAACAACGTAGGTTCTATCTGGACTGAGAGAACCGGTGGCCTTGCCCACCAATTCCGGAAAATCTAGAACCATGGTATAACAAATTCCCCACTTTCTTGATCGGAAAATGGAGATTATTTAGCAAATTTCCATGGCTTGGGAGCACGGCTCCCTCCCTCCCACATGCCACGTCGAGACACCATGAATTGGACACGTGAGAATACGGATCATTTCATTCATCGTGGGCATTCGGAGGCCCAAGGGCTAGCTAGTGCCACCACCACACAGGGTTGCACACCCAAAGGTTTCTTCCTTTCGTACCCACAAGACGGAACCCCACCTTGGCGGGAACGCTGACCGCTCCATGACCCTTACCCCATAGAAAAGAACTACCATCTCCGACCGCGGTTGAACAATGCTTGGGTAGATCCAGTGGGCTTTAATATCCAATGTCTTGGGTGGCGGTCTTCCACGCTTCCCCATGTTATCACATCAAATTAACATGGGGTGAAGGCATGCATATGAAGCCAAAAAGCTCCATATTTGCCTCCTCCACCACTTTTCCAACATTAATGGCACTCCCATCATGGAATTTGTTGTGTGGAATTAAAATACTCTTTCCTCTGATTAAAATTGTTTTCACAAATATTTTAAATGGAAACCATCAATTATCGACATTGTGTGTTAATATTCTTCTTGGCTCAAAATCAACCATGTATTACAAAAATTACATCGATGTTTTTAAGCATAAAAATTAGACAACTTGTACTTCAAAACCTTTTGGGGTATGGTAGAGCCATACGTTTCCTTTATGTAAGAGTAACATTTCTCGTTCATACATCCTTAATATTGTACTATTAACGATACATTGTGACAAGATTGGCCCATGAACATTCATGGGATTGACTACCTTTTCTTAGCTAAGATGGACCCCCATGCAGCATGGTGAAAGATCATAACTTTTCCAAAATGTGGATTGGACAAATGAAAAATTGAAAATTATTTGCTTCAAGTAGAAGAAGGTACAAAAATGCACATGTAGAGTTATGTTTTTATTTTTATTTTTCTTTGATTTATATTTACATTCTGGAAATGCTGAGACATGTTATATTCGGGAATGATGATTTACCAACAATTTATTTCTAACCATATTTCAATAAATGCTTCCTCCAGTAATCGAAAGTAATAATAACACTTCTTCCTAGAAAACAATGATTATCATAAGATGATGTCATTAATAAGAAACCAATGCCGCACGGTATCCATTTAACGTCATCACTAACTACGGGAAGCAATGATCGTAAATCAAGATAAATTCATGAGTAAGAATCTCATGACACATGGTATCCGTTCGGAGTCCTGCGGATTCACCTAAAGGGGAAAAATCACATAAGAATGTCACGATTCCCCTCGAATTTATGCCTTACGGTTTTCCTTTGCAACATGGTTCAATTTATACTTATTTTATTTAAATTAAAATGTAAAATATTTTAGAAATTGATTTTCTTCACTATTATAATAAGGAGATTTAATGGTGGAATATATAAGGGTTATAATAGACATTGAATTAATTAAAATGTTGATGCTTAAATATTTTTTGTAATTCAAATTTCTTTTAAATTTGATTGTATATTTCAAAAATATTCTATAGATATAATGACAAATTGTACATTTTTTAATATGATCCATATTGAGGTTAATACGGTCATTTTCATCCATCTCGATGCATTTGGAGTGGGAAAAGTGGAGGAATCGACTCATGGGATAGTTTTTTCTTGGGCGATCTAGTTTGGAAAAATGGGGATTGAAACAATCTAGGAGTGGTTAGAGCCATTAAACAATGTTTTTAGGGGTAAAATTTGTTCTCTTTGGTATACCTTTCCATGTCATTCTACACACAAATATATTTCTAACGAGTCTGATAAGCATGTCACTAAGAGTCAATACGCAAAAGTTGTGCCTTTGAATTTGACCTTCTTGTTTTCACTAAATTTTGGGGCGATGCTATCATAAAATTTTTGTTATTCATGGAAAATGGGTTAGCGAGTGTTTTTGATGTAGAAATATTCTTAACAGAAGCTATTTTATAACTCTATTTAAGAGTTGATAACAGTCAAAATTAACCATTAGTAGGCTATGGAATTGTGTTATAACGGGACCACTAGGAGGAAAGCGAGTCCCCTGTTCTTTCGAGAGAATTGTGTTCCATAGTTGAAAATATAGACATGAGAGGTGGAGGTACTACACACGAAGAGGATTTGTCTGCTTTGTGGGAGCCCATGGAGCCCTTATTCCTTGTACCTTAGGTCATATTTCTAGAAGAAGAAAGAGGTAAGAAATAGCCTCACCTTCTATTTAAAGTTTTTCTCCCTAAAAGGTTTCCTAGACATATCTTGTGTCTTATGTAATTATGGCTGTGTCATTCTCTACTTTTCTACATAATTTACTATTCACATATATGCATAACTTATGATCATATATAATGTAGAATCTCATATGTATAATACAATATTATCATATTTGTTGTGACTAACTATACAGAAGATATAATGCATGAATATAGCAAGAGTTTGGAATATCTATGACAGAAGCATGAAGAGTTTAAAATATCCATGACAATATTATAATGAGAGTTCTTCATACAAGTTAAGTCCACTTAAATATTTAAATTAATCTTAAATTTAGAAATATGTTCAAATTTAAATAAATAAAAAAATTAAAAATCATTTTCTAAAATATTTTAAGATTTATAAATTCAATTTTCAAAATATTTAAGAAATAACCATTAATTCATTGAATATTCAAAATAATTCCACTACCAGAAGGAGATCCATTCGCTGAATAAGAACTAAGTCCAATTGTTTAATATTTCAATTTTCCATAAATTCTAAAATATTATTACCATCTTTTACACATTTATAATATTCCTCGTTTGGTCAATACAATGGTTGGAGATGAGGACACATGGAAATACTTGATGAGGGAAAATGTAAATGTGCAGGTATACTATGTATTGTTACTTACTAAGTGTAAGTCTTTACCTATTAATAGGAAATTAATTTTCCATTTCATATTTCAATATAAAAAATTTAGTGGTAACTGTAGTTCCTTGCAACACTAAGTCCATATTCACTAAGTCCATATTCATCAAATGTAAATGTACAAATATACTACTTATTACTACTCACTAAAAATTATACAAGTCCTTACCCATTAATAGGAAATTAAATTTTCCATTTCATATTTCAATATAAAATCTGTAGTGACACTACTAAGTTGCCCTCCAACACTAAGTCCATATTTCTGTCCTGTGGTTTGAATGTACATTAGTCTAACAATCTCTTTCACGAGAATTAGAAGTTATAAATTTTGGTATGTTCTTTTTTCATAATTATTGAAAATGTTTTGTAGATACATAAATAGATTAGTAAGTTGAAGAATCTCTAGAATTCAATCCTATAAGTTTTTGCATGATCTCTTGAATTTGAGTTGCTGAAAATATATTTTTCAATAGATAAATAAATTTAAGCATTAAAATCTAGGAAATTTCAAAATATATATATATATATATATATATATATATATAAACAAAACACTCTAATTCATTAAAAATAGCAAGATATTCAAATTTTCTAAATTTTATGAGTGAAATTACTATTAAATAAAATCATCCATAAATTTTATTCACTATTATATTTTTTTCTTTTTATGGTTAGGTAATGTGAATCCTGAGATGACTAGAATCATTACTTAATTTTATTGACTAATACGATATCAAAAACATTTAAGCTATCAAAATCACATGAAAATTATATATATTTATGAAACCACACTAACATCACATCAAAAACTTTTAGCCACAGATGCCTTAACCAAACCCTTTCACAATCCAAACTATTCTACTACTACTGTGATTTAGATTCTTTCATTTTAAAATTTTTACCTCCAGTACATAAAATTTAAAAATAAATCCTGGATCTCACTCGTGAAACCTCTCTTAGTTTTTATTGGTTATATCTTGAATAAAAGACATAAGTTTTGAAATACTAAAACGTTGAACTATCAAACCATTGGGGATAAAATTTTCGGACGTTATCAACATGTCAATATACTGATTATTAAATAATAGTTGGTTTAGTTCCGGATAAGATTTTAGACGTGAATGCCATTGCGAATAAGTTCGTCTTATTAAGGAATACATTTACTTGCCGGAAAATTTTCAAAATTTAATGTAAACCTTGATTTATAATATTAAAATGCATTTTATTTACTGAAAATCTTGTTGTTTTCAATCACAAGGGAAGATGGCCTGCGTTGGAGATCCATACGATAACTCGGTATTCCATGTTGCGATCATTATGTGGAAAATCTGGCCTACGGTCCAAGTGGAGACCGTGTGTGGGCTTTGACTATAATTGAAGTCATTATTTCTGGTAGTAAAACCAAATTGAAAAGCAGTTAATAGAATGTCTATTGAATATTTGAGTCTTGGCAGAACATTGAAAACAGTTAATTGAGTGTCTATTGAATATCTGAGTCTTTGGGAATGATGGTTGCTTGTTTAATTTTTTTTACTTCTGTGTTCAAGTTATGTAGTTGAGCTGGTTAAGTCGGCAAGATGTAAAAAAACTTTTAGTAGATTTGGTTGGCACAAGGTTGTGTGGCTGAGAGCTGGCACGTTTAGTAGATTTGGTTGGCACGGGGTTATGTGGTTGAGAGTTGGCAATACGTGATTCTTTTGGATAGATTTGGTTGGCACAATTATTCCGTGAATGTAGTAAGGTCATAGATTTCAGGATCATGAATTATGTTGAAAAAAGTAAAACAAAAAAACAAAATAAAATTAGTTAGATGATTATATTTTATTATTAGAAATGCATTTTGAGTTTATAAATAAATTTAAAAGTTCTAAAAAATTTTGGGAGTTAGTTTGTAAACATTTAACAGCTAAAATATATTATTGTAACATTTTTTTGGCAAACTTAATTAAAACTCATGTAAAAAAATGTTGGTAAACTGTCAAAATATATATGCTTTAAACTAGCTGGAATAAAAATTAATTAATATATCACACATTGAAATTTTATAATCAAATAACATTTTCTATTATGACAATAAATCTTCATCTTTGAATTATGTATATTATTCTAAATATTCTAAAATATTTAATTACGGTTAAATCTTTACCATTTAGCTAATAATCACTCATAATCAAATTAAAATTATAGAAATCATATTAGCGTCTTTGCTATTTCAATATAAATAACTAATTTGTCCATGGAGTCTTGGTTAAACGGTAATGATGTATCTAGACATATTGATGAAAATGGAGTAATAAAAATAAAAATTAAAAAGAGAATTAAATACTACCAAACTCTATAAAAAAAAATTATAATTAATTTATTTAATTACAATTAAAAATAAATATCTAATTAGTTAAATAATTATTTTATATTTAAATATTTTACCCTATGAATAAACAAAAAATATATATAAATATTAGTTTCTTGTTTTTAATAAATGGAAGACAAACATCTATTCATATAAGTGAAATGAGTTTCATGGAAAAGCTCCTACACTTTCAGTTTTGCCACATGAGAAAATAGGGTGTGTTGTTTGTTTTAATGTACATTAATTTATAGACTAATTTATTAGATATTTTTGGGGTTTAGAATTGAGTAATATAATTTTTGATAATATTTTAAATATTAGTTATAAAAAATAATTTATGAATATATAAATAAATTTAATATTTAAAAAAAAAATTATAATAAAATAATATAATTTTTATTATATTTTTAAATTTAATTATTAAAAATGTATTTTAATTTATAATTAAAATTTAACATTTTAAATTTTCTTGCACTAAAATTTTATAAATTAAATAATTGAAATTTAATGATTCTAAAAATCCTTATAAAAATTCAGGAAACATTAATAAAAAGAAATATGCCGAAAACAAAAACAACTAACTGCTGAAAGAGTATAATTTAATCTAATTTGACATGAAATAGTCAAAACCTACCCAATCAATTTTTCGGGCATATTTGTCAAAGTTAGTACTATGTCAATATATTAAATATTAGTTAGCGTTGTTTAGAATACGTTTGAGTTATTAAGAAATAGATGTACTCGAATTCTTTTTTTAAATAATAATTTATATCATTTAAATTGTATGGTTCAATGTTTAATAAATTTAAAAGTTCAAAAATAATATAATTTATAATTTATAATTATTAAAATCATAATTTTCCATTTTGTATTTTAAAATCTGATGAAATTCTAATCAAATAAAGATTTGAATTATTAAAAAAATATAATTGGTTTTTTTTAATAATAACTTATATTAAATTATATAGTAGAATAACTACCAACTTTAAAATCTCAAAATTAATTTAAATCATAATTTATAAGTATTAAAATCATGATTTTCCATTTAAGGAAAAATCTGTCAGAATTTTAATCAAAAGGGGAAGATGACCTGACTTGGAGATCAGTCTTATAACCCTGTCCCACTCCGACGAACATTCTGAGGAATGTGTTGTCCAAAGTCAAAGTGGAATGCAATATCGGGGCCAACCACGTAATTAGATTCCATTTTTCTCGTTTAAACTAAAATTAAAATGCAGCTCACTATGTGCCAATTGAATACGTAAGTCTTCGCAATGAGATTTGTGTGGCATTAGATTGGATTGTATAGCCATGTGGAATAATGTTTTCAATATTGTCAATGTCATGATTTAAATTTTTTTAACCAAGCATTATCAATGGAAGTGAAATTGTAATTAAAAATTAAATTACAGCCTTTATTAAGATGATTAGTATGTTTAATTCGTGATTTAAATAATTGTGATTAAGTGTATCTAATTTATCAAAATTATTTTGAAATCTCATTTGGTTTAGGGAACACTGATTTTTATTATGACTAGATTACTATTGACGTTTTTTATTACATGTTGTTTTAAATAAATACTATCTGACTGACTATTCTAAACCCACAAATAAAAATAAATTATAATCTTAAAATAATTAAAATATAAATTTATATATATTTTTAATTAATGATTTATTTTATAAAGTTATATATAAATAAAAAATAAAAAATAAGTATCATGTAAATTTTTTTATATGAAAAGATTTTTATAAGAATTCTCTATTTATTAATTTATAAATTTATTAAAAAAAACATTAAAAAAACAACACATTCTTTACCATGGTTAAAATTTTAAACATCGATAGTGACTTTTTAATACAATGCAAAACAGACTTATTTTTTATTTTTGTAGACTTATTTTTAGAAAGGGTTTTCCGTTTCACTTGATCTCTTTTAATTAATGCAGAATCAAAGGTAACTGATTTATTATTATGATAATATGTTATTATTAGTAGGTTGGTGTGAGTTTATATTTTATGAAATGTCAAATTCAAATTTTATGAAAATGGGCAAAGTATAGAATATTATATATAATCGTCAACGATACTTAATATTTTAAAATTAATAATCGTAATTATTATTTAAAAAGAATATACCATTTCTTTTAAGGAGAATAAATGATTTATAATATAATAAGATGTAGTATTTTTTCATGGCTTGGTAAGTATTGATATAAAAAAAAAATATTGTAAGTGGTTTTTATATAAATGTAAGTATTATGGAAAGTTTGTTATTTTGTAAATATTAGTGTTTGTGTGTTTTTTTTGGGTTGTAGATATGCATTATTGTTAGCATGTAGATCTTGATGTATAGAATTAGTTGGGTTTTTATAATATCCCTTATTTGTTTGCATTTTTAGTTTTAAGTTGGGTATGTATAGACGTGTGCAATGTTTGTTGAGTATGTGCATAACTTGTTAGAAAGGATTATATTTGAGATTTAAAAATTAAAATATCTAATGTGTTTTATGACAAATATTTTTGAGGTTTTAGAGGCATTATTTTAAATTTAGTGGCTTGAGACTTTTGTTGACATTTTCCATATTATTTTGGCACAAATCTCTTGGGATAATGCCAACAATGAGTTAAATTGATAGCATCAAATCCGAAGAGGAGATATTATATCTTATTTTGTTGTGATAGGATGCAATTGAATTTATTATTCGGTTTTCTTCACTACATCTATAAATTGTAAGTGTTTGTAGAGGCGAACATATGAGATATGAGGGATGAGGAAGAGGGAGTGCAGATGTGAGAAATGTTGTTGTTGTAATCTCTGTTGAATAATAAGAATGCTGATATCTACAAATTTTGGTGGATGTAGCCTAGATTGGTTGGTTGAATCACGTTAATTCTTGTCTTCATTTTTTATGTGTTGTGTGTATGATTGTTTTTTAGTTTTCAATGGCGTACGTGACATTTTGGTATGGGGCAAGTTTGATTCGGGCACCAAAATCGATTAAAGCGAGTCACTTCTGTTTAATTAATTCATGAAGTGTTGATGACTGTCGAGCACACATATGAGTTACGCAAGATACGATCAACGCGGTCCGTTTTGAGTGAGCGGACTTAAGTTCTTGCACGGTTCGGTACAGTCTAATTATTTGGATCATGTTTGAAGGAGTGTTTCGGAGCGAATCGCGTGAAATTGATCCACAGGTGGTCGTAGAGTGGTAGCGTGGATCGGCGTGGATCCATGCAGTTGAGCTTGTAGTGGCCATGTACGCATAGATGGTGGAAAATGTGGCTCGGTGGATGCCGATTGATTACGAAAACTAGATCGTGAAGACGACATCGGAAATATTAAATCGGATGGAGAAACAATTAAATGTTTCTTTGCGACGGCCGTGTCGACGATCGATTTCCAATTACTACGTTGCTTATTTACTTGCCAACGTTATGGGTTTGACGAAAAAAGATATATGGAAATCGGTTGCTTACTTGAACGAGAGGAAAGGATTCTTTGATGTATATTTATGGCAAATTTCAAGTATCATTAAATTTGTTTTGTTGATAAGTTGATGCGTGTAATGTTAATGATAGTCTTTGCATGAGAAGAAGTTTAATTAAACATGTCAAAAACTCAAAGTGCTCGGTTTGAGATCGAGAATTTTAATGGGAGAAATAATTTCGAAATCTGGAGAGAAGTCAGATGCACGATTTACTCGTACAACAAGGTACGGCGAAAGAACTTTTGGGAAAATCCAAACAACCTTTCACAATGACAAATGACAAATGGAGTGACATCGATAGAGCAGGCGGCATACAATTGTGTTTGGCAAATGATGTTTTATTTAACATTGTATCGAGACAATAGCACGTGGTCTATGGACAAAGCTAGAAAAATTATACATGACTAAATCCTTAACTGACTAGGATTATTCGAAAAAGGCAGGTTCTGACTTACTCATGAAGGAAGGTATGACAATAATGATCATTTTAATACCTTTAATACTCTCTTGGTGCAATTAGATAGTATAGAAGTAAAATTTTATTCGGAAGATAATGTTGTAACTTTATTATGTGCTTTGCACGAGTCATGGGATCATTTTGTTACTTCTATAAGTCTTAATTCATCGAAGCCTTTGAATTTTATGATGTTGTTGGAAGTTATGTTGTACGAAGAAACTAGAAAATGTCAAATTTAGAAACCTCTACATCGAAGCAATGATGGTCGAGAGGTCGATCTAAAGAAAAATGCTTGAGTTAGAAAAAAAACTCTCGATCGAAATCGAAAGGGATGAAAGGAAGTAAGCTAAATCTTTGGTTTTGTGGCAAATCGGGACATTTGAAGAAGGACTATTAGAAGAGATAGCAAACATCTAAAGGAGAGTCTTCAATAGAAAATAAAGAAGAAAACATAGCAGATACGGAGTTCGGAGTTCGACATACGAGTTCGGTATAAGTGATGAAGTTTTATCGAGTTAATTTTGCAAATCATGATCAACATTGGCTATTATTAGATTACAGTGCGTCCAATCACATGTGCATCCATAAACAATGGTTTAAATATTATAAGTCAATTAATGATGGAGTAGTTTATGGGCAATGATGTCTCATGTAATGTTGTAGAAATTGGAAGCATCCAAATTAAAATTTTTGATGGGAAAAATAAAATCTTCACTCATGTAAGGCATGTGCACGAACTCAAAAAAAAATATTATTTCTCTAGGATTTCTAGACACAAATCGATATACAAAATTTATTCAAGGTGGAGTAATGAAAATTTATGAAAGAATCCTATTAGTAATGAAAATAAGGTTGGAAATATTTTTCGGTTAGAAGGAAGAACATAGTCGGATACGCCTTTACTATATCGAAAACGATAGTGATTATGTTTGACTATGGCATCATGGTTGGGCCATATGGTGAAGAGAATTAAAAAATTTATCGATCGTATGTTACTTCCTAGTTTAAAGTATTTTAATTTAGATTTATGTTAAAACATTGTATATATGGGGAACAAAACGAGCGAAAAATTTAAAACTAGAACATACTAGAAAATGAATCATGATTATATCCGTATTCGATGTTTGGGGTCCATCTCCTACGGCCTCATATGGAGGATCATCATATTTTGTATCTTTTATAGATGATTTCTCTAGAAAACTATGATTCTACATGTTAAAAATAAAGTACGGTGTATTCAAAGTTTTCAATGCGGTTTAGAGCATTAGTAGAAAATATCCTTTGGAAGAACCATTAAATGTTTAAGAATTGACAATGGTGTTGAGTTTACTTCAAAGGCATAAATAATAATTATTGCAAGGAAGTTGGGATGCTGAAAGACATAGAACTATTTCTTATACTCCTCAACAAATGGAGTTAGCGAACACATGAACAAGACGCTTTTAGAAAGAGCAAGAAGTATGCTAAGTAATGAAAATTTGCAAAAGGAATTATGGACGGAGAATAATCTACGGCTTGCTATTTGATAAATCGATCACCATCAAGCGCAATAGGATGCAAAATTCCTTAAGAGGTATGGAAGGGTCATCCTTGTGATTATTCCTAAGCTGAAATTTTTTGGTTGTGATGCATATGCTCTAGTGAAACATCGGCATTCTAAATTAGATCCTAAATCAAAAAGATATATCTTTCTTGGATATGGTGATGGGATTAAGGGATACGGTTGTGGGATCCTAGTACTCACAAGATCATCATTATTAGATCCTAAATCAAAGATATATCTTTCTTGGATATGGTGATGGGATTAAGAGATACGAGTTGTGGGATCCTACTACTCACAAGATCATCATTAACGAGAGATGTTAAAATTCAATGAATGTTCACTTGATAATGTTTAGATGTAGATAATAAATTGAAATTGGAAAATGTATCTAGTTCCGACATGTTCATTTTGAAACCAATTCAAATTCTAAAGATAGTAAAGATGAAACCAGCTTGAGATAAATATCATGAAGAAGTTCCTACGAGATAATCGACAGAATTGTGGAAGAACCGAAACATCTTTAAGAAGGTCCACGAATCAGACATCCTCTAAAGGTATGATGATTATGTTACTTCGATTGTATTTTAATCGCTAATGATGATGAAACTTTATGCTATCGGGAAGTTGTAGAAGGTTCTAATAGTGATAAGTGGAAAGAAGCTATGAAAGGGTAGGATGAAGGCATTAGACAAGAATGCCACATGGGTCTACAGTAGAACTTCCTAAAGGCTGACGGAGAAAAAATGTAGGATGTAAATGGGTTTACAAATTGAAAAGGTGTGTTGATGATGAAGAGATTTATGTGGAACAACCTAAAGTATTTTTTCAAAATCACAACAAGAAATTTGTCGAGCGGGCTCGAAATCATTGCATGGTCTCAGCGATCGCCGAGACAATGGTATGAAGGTGATTCTTTCATGATGAGTCAAAATTATATAAGAAGTGAATATGATCATTGTGTTTAATTTAAGAAATTAAGTAATGGCATATTCGTTATCTTAGTATTATATGTTGACGATATGCTTTTAGCAAGAAAAAGCATAACATAGATGAAGAGGATAAAGACTCACGGATGGCTAGAATTTGATATGAAAGATACGGAGACGTGAGACGATTTTGAGCACATCGATATTTTTAGAGACGATAGTGGTGTGGTTATCTGAGAAGTATATTGAGAAAATACTCTTAAGGTTTGGTATGAAAAATGTGAAGCAGTTTTAGTCCCTTTAGCTTCCCATTTTAAGCTTTCTTACGATTTTATGTCTATCGAATGAAGACGGGGGAATATATGTCTCGAATACCTTGTACACAATACGGTACGAACTTTGATGTATGCGATGGTGTGTACACGACCGGATATTTCCCTGCGGTTGGGGTTGTGAGTAGGTATACTTTCTGGAAAATCCGAAGAACAACGAAGCGGCGGTGAAATGGGTGCTTTGGTATACGAGAGGCACATAGTGTTATTGTATCACTTATGACGAAGTAATTAATCTGTTGTAGATATGTTGATTACGATTTTGCGGGTGATTTGGATAAGAGAACGTCAACACAGTATATCTCTTTACTCTTGTAGGTGGAGCTATTAGGCTTGGATGTCAAAACTATAAAACATTATTTCTGCTTTATCCACTACGAAGCAAAATACCTGCATTTGCTTCACATGCTTGCAAAGAAGCGGTTTGGTTGAAAGGTTTGTTTGGTGAGTTTGGTAGGTTGCGAGACAACATAGATTTATTTTGTGATAGACAAGCTGCAGTTGGTTGGCTAAAAATCTAGCCTATACGTAAATCAAATCATATACCTATAAAGTACCATTTTGTAAGACGAGTTATCCTTCAGATAAGAGTCTCTCTTGAAAAATTTCATACAAAGGAAAACTATGCGGATGTGTTCACGAAACTGTTTTATTAGAGAAGGAAACTACGATGGTTTACGGCTTCTCTTGAGTTAGAAAAATGAATATAACAAAGAAACGAGTTATGGGTAATTGTTGTCGAGTGGAGATTGTTGAGATTTTCCATATTATTTTGGCACAAATCTCTTGGATAATGCCAACAATAGGTTTTGTTGAAGCCCAGTGGCATCAAATCTGAAGAGGGAGATATTATATCCTATTTTGTTGTGATAGGATGCAATTGAATTTATTATTTAGTTCTTTATTACATATATAGTGTAAGCACAGCAGAGGCGGAACATATGAGATATGAGGGATGAGGGAAGAGAGTGCGGATGTCGAGGAAATTTGTTGTTGTTGTAATATACTTTAAATAATAAGAACGCCGATACCTACGATGTTTGGTGGATGCTGTGATTGGTTGGGTGAACCACATTAATTCTTATCTTCATTTTTTTTTTTTTATATTGTATGATTGTTTTTTAGTTTTCCTATTTGTGTATACCCAACAACTTTCCCACAACTTTATATATTCATATTAAACGAGAGGATAACAGATAGGGTTGTTTCCTTTCTAATTTTGTACTAAATTACAATTGAAATTTTTATAGGAAAGCCAAAAAATACATTTATTAAAATGGTTAATACAAATATTCTTATTTTTATTTAATATTATATTTCTAATATTTATAGAGGAAAGTATTCTCTTTATTAAATGGAGGAAAATATAACTGTATGAATAAATTATTTAAAAAAATAGATTATATATATATATATATATATATATATATATATATATATTATAATTATTTCAAAATATTTATTTCAATATTTTTCTTACCTTGTGAGAACCATTAAAAGAAAACATTGAACTTGTCAATATAGAGAATATTCAATAAATTTATGAATGACAACACATGAGAGATATAGAGTTTTCACTACGACGATAGGCATCCATGACTACCATGAGCATGTTTTTGAGGGAAAAATGAATGGGAAAGTAGGGCATAGTGGGCATGTTTAATCAAACAATTGAGTTGGGCATAATGAATGTGTTTAACCAAGTAGATGAGTCGAAGCATAGCAAGCACGTTTCCAACTAAACGCATGATCATAACTTATAGCGACAACCTAAGGGTGCATATTTTTAGTGGCACACTGGGGGTGCACCTCCACCATGGGGTGCTCGGGCGGAGTGAGAGGGAGACGAGGGGTGAGAAGAAATCGAGAGTGCGGGGGGTGGTAGCGACCTTGCGTGCGAGCAACCAAACCGAGACGACACATTAATAAAGAGTGGTGAAGAACAACATGATAACATGTTATGGCAATGCATGCCTACCCACAAGGGACGGCCACCTTCCCATAGGCATGTACGCAGTGTACCCACCACGAAGGGTGTTAAGCCATTGAACGATAGGTCATCTCGAGGTGTTCGGTGACGGGAAGGTTGAACCAAATGGAGTTAGGAGATTATCGCCATGAGGGAGAAGTGTATAAACAAAGAAATGGGGTGAGTGGTAGGAGGACATCACCAACTAACTCCCATGAAACATGAAGTCACGGAGTGAATCGCAAGAAACTGCCGGGACGAATAAGAAGGAGATCACGTAACTTGGTAGGAATGCAATTTGGGTGGCTCACTAGAGGAAAAAGGGTTCGCGTGTTGAAGGTCAAATTTCAACGATGGGGTAAATGATTTGGTTACTTTGGGTGTGATACTTCTTGGGGTTTTACGACGTGTGATAGTGACTTGTTGGGCACCTGGTTGGTTTAATTTTAAAAGTATGCACAATGTAAGGGTGTGGAACTATTGTTGTAACCTTTGAAATGAAACACATGGCATAAGGGTGTGGGCGACCCATTGTACCATTATTTATTTTTTGAAAGATTATAATATTTGGGCGACCTACTTGGGGAGTTTCCCCCTCCCATCATATACGGCATCCTTGTTTACGATATCGCATTATTGTTGAAATATAATGTTTATGGATGGATATCATACTTTTAATAAAATAATTACACCATTGTATAAGTAAATGAAACACTTAAATAGAAAATTGACTAAATGTTGGAAGTTTGGCATACTTTAGGTAAGAGCGAGTCTCAAAAGTTGAAATAGTTTCGGTGTGACACAACGCCCATAAGTGATCTTAAGACATCATAGCATGGGGTCGTTACAAATCGTATCATACCTTGGTTTGAAGGACCTAGTTGATTTGAAGTGTAAGACTTTATTTTTATTTGCATTTCAACATGGTTTGCGATGTGACAATTTGGTACCCACATCAACCTTGGTCGAGGGCAGAGATGAACTACAAACAATGGAATTTTGGAAAGAGATCCATGGGATAATTTTTTATACCTTTCCTGATTGAAACACATGAATGAAGATAGACCGGGATTTAGGTTGACCTTCAAATTTTGTGGGATGAAATTAATGAAGAGCTTCTTCAACTTAGTTTGGAAGTGGGGTAGGATTAGAGAACATTGATTGACACAAAGAGGAATAATATGGGATATAAAAATAATAATGTGTTACGAGTGTGCTAACAAAAGACAAGACGTGGTGCGACGAAAATTTCCCGGAGTTGAACTTGATTAGGTACACATTACGAGACATTGAAGGAAGGAGGCACTCACATGGAGTGACCTCATGAAAATGTAAGTATTGTTGTAACTTTAGTTTCATTGAAAATTTTGGAAGATGGACCATATTAAAAAATGGGTGAAGGAAGTATTTGTTTTTCCGATGTGATGGATAGACTTTAAATGGAATATTAAGTGAGACCTTGTGTAGTTGGGCAACAACGAACATTGGTTGTTAGGAATTTTTGGTGCACTTTGCGACCTTAAGGTAGAACGTGTAAACACTCGTGAAAAGGGTGGCATGTGATGAATTTTTTGATGGGTGAGTTTGATCTAGGTGGCCACCTGTTCACTTTAGGGAACCCACCATTATTTCATTTAACTTTTATGTTTCCTTAATTGTAGCACAATTTAGTATTTTTGGTAATTTTAAGTCCCCGAACTTCTGAAATTTTGATGTCGTAAATGATGAAGGTGGATATTTGTTGTGCCTATTCCACTTGGGGCCCCACCATTGTCTGTTTTCAATTTTTTAGTTTCAACACAACATACTGTTCTTGGTAGTTTCGAGGTCTTGAACTTTCGAGCCATTTTCGGAGCCCTAAATGACATTTTTTGGCAATCGTGCCTCACAGAAAATGTATTTCTCGATGAGAAATCAATATTTGCGGTCGATAGTTTTTATTCCTTGGATATATATTTATAATGATGTATCTGTGCATCAAATGAAGATAATATGCAAAGTTACCACTCTTTAGGGGCCAAAACACCAATCTACCCAAGTGGGGCCTGAGTTTGGTACTTCATCTCCTAGGGTTCTGATTTTTGGATGTTTAGGGTTTTCATTGTTTCCATATAATAAATAAGCCCTCGAATATGTTGTAACACATTTCAACGGCCCTGTAGTCGCCACATATATTCTCGAGAGACAAGCTACAAGTGCTACTGGTAGTTTATTTCCATGATGTCGGTAAAGCAAATTTTAGTTCCTCGATATTAATGAAATCGAGTGTTATTTATGTTGCATATTTGTATTTACGTTTATATGTGATACATTTGCATTCTGGATAAATACGGATCGGTGGTATCAAAGTGGTATTCTTTTTCTCAATCCTTCTTTGCATCGCACCCAACGAGGTCGGGGTATAAGGAATTAGAGCTCGATACGGTTGAACCTTTGTAGATCGGCCTGCGTAAGCACGTGATGCGCCCATCGGGGATGAATAGAAAGATGAGGGAGGAGGAGATCCTATCAAAATATTGCTCGCGGAGGCCCTTGAAAAACAAAGGAACATAATGATGGGTAACTTTGCCCCAAATCCTTGACTATTGCCCACCAACGACACATCTACGTCCAACAACCACTGCGAAGGTGCGACTCCCTTTAAGGTACAAGTAAAATTTGACATTCCCATGTTTGAGAAGAGGTCAAATAGATGCAGATTCCATAAATAGATGGTTGAATCTATTAGAAGGATATTTCTCATTTCATGACTTTTCGACGGGGAGAAGATTATTTTTCATTCCTCGAAAGCTACCCCCCATGTCGAGGCTGGTGGGAAACCTGTTTGTGAGAAAAAGTACGAGACAATTAAACCCTCTTTGTTCTCAATCATACCCACTTGAAATTCTTTTCAATATGCCATGAAGGAACAATACTATCCCATGGGGAGCTATGAGGACAAGTACAAACAATGAACCACTGCGGCAACAAAGAGATCAATATGTCCATGAGGTGACAAATCTATTGTTCATACCACACGCACAAAGTTGGGTATCAAAGATGTGGGGAAAAATTTGGTGCTAAGGTATAGTGTTGCCTACACATATACATTCAGGAGGAAATTTAGTTCCTCAAAATCTCCTCACTTGGTACGAAATACTTGTATGCTACCAAGATTGAGCATAAATTCAAACAAAGAAGCAAGACTTTGGATGTTTGTGAATCAAAAGTAAAGGAAAGGTACTTACAAACTATAGAATAAAGGAAAATGCCAAGGCATGGGGCCTAGACAACCTTCCAAAGCCACAAGCAAAGAACAACACCGCGAGACAAATAACGACACGGGGAAAGTGGTGCAAGTTCCATAAGAGCTCCACTCACAACACAAGTGAGAGTGTCGAGGCAACAATCGTTGGTGGGTGAGATGAGGGATTACGAATTAGATGCATGCTCCTCTAAATCGGATCTGACAAGGGGAATGACAAAGGGAAATAGATTACGGATGTGGATCCCAACGCCATTGTCTCCATTGCAAAGATCCAAAAGGAGGAAGCTGGAAGATCGAAGGAGGGGAGGAGTGTCTCTTCCACTCCATGATGTAGGTAAAGGGTTCCACTTCCGGCTCATTCTAAAAAATGGGAGCCAAAAGAACCTCATTTTTGTGAGATGTCGTGAAGTGGTTAGGCTTGCCAACCCCAACACACCCATATCCATACACCATCAGGTAGCTACACAAAAAGGACGAGATATTCGTGTTAGCCGGTGGTGTCACCTTCCCTATAGCATCAAGCCCTTCATGGATGAGGTATTGTTATGTGACGTTTTATCTATTGATGTTTCTAATATATTATTAGGCCAACCATACTAGTGGAAGCGACATGTTGTGTATGAGTCATGACCTTGCGTTGTTATTGTTACTTTGGGAAATAAGATGTACATGATGAGATGTACCCACTGCTGTCCGCTATCTCCTTGGTTACTACAAAACAATGTAGTAAGCTCATTTCCCAAACCAATAAATTTGTTTTGTGATGATCTGCCCAAGGAAGAAGAAAGTATGTTTGACCTCTGAACAAGGCTCCTTGCAAGTATAATAAATGACAAGGTTATGGAGGGGCTGGGATGTCTTCACCTCCTGCATAGGGTTCCTATGCCTTTATACGGACCATTTCAATTAGTACGACCCTGTATGTGACACACTACTTCTGATGACCGATCATAAACCCACTCAATTATATGAAATAATGAAATCAAGTGAGATAAATTGTAAAATGTTTTCTGAAGGTCATCAATATTCATCACCATGGGAAGCTCGATCGTGTTGGTACAAAAAGAAGGATGGGACTTGGAGAATATGTATTGAATATTAGGTGTTGAGCAAGATCATTTTCTAGAATAGGTACTGAATCACTTTGATTAATGAGCTTGGACCAACTCAAGGGCTGAAATATTTCAGCAAGATCGATTTGAAGTCTGGGTATCACCGGATACCAGTGAACCCTCCGATGTGTGGAAGACTGTCACTCAAAGCCAAGGAAGGCCTTTTTCGAATGGATGGTAATGCCTTTTGGGTTGACAAATTCTCCCGCAACCTTCATGAGGTTGATGAATATCTTGTATCCATTCACCCATCATTTATAGTGGTTTACTTAGATGACATTCGATCTTCAGCCAAACTTGGAAGAGAACCTCCCACTACATGCGACAAGTCCTCCAAGCCTTTGAGGCAACACAACTTCTGTGCCAATTTGGAGAAGTACATAGCAGGATTCTTGCTATGTCCCATTGATGTAGCCATGCCATTTGTGGCTACTCGAGGGCCAATTCGTCTCACATCTAGTCTATAGGTGACAAAGAGAATATCTTCATTGAGTGCATTCGGCACATCTTCCAATAGGTTCATGAAATATTGGACGGATCAAATGCTAAGTAAAATCGATGAGTGCCACACAACTTCTAGGTGGGTGACAAAGTGTAGCTATTTTTTGCGAAGGAGCACCTCACTAGACCTCACCGATATGGGTCGTACACCATCACCAAGGCTATATGGAACAATGCCTTCGAGCTTAGTATCCCACCATTCCTTGGTCTTCACCCAATACTCAATGTGGACCGCCTTCGTCCTGGCTTCCCACCTCTACTAGACACCTCGACATTGCGGAACAACTCACACCAACAAAGCTAAACCACGACTACATGGAACGAGCCACCACGGATTGTATAATGGACATGGAAATAAAGAACACATACCAACGGAAAGATCCATATGAATCGAGTTTGTCAAAGCTGACAACTCTACAAAGGCAAGTGCTTCACTAGGGACCAAAATCGGTAGAAGTTCACTCATCTCTCATGGAGGAACTCAGTGCAATGTGGACCATTGCTTCCTAAGGGGAGAGGAATAGTCATGGTTATTGGTGGCCACCGACCTATTCCACTTTGGGACCCACCATTTTCTCTTTCAGTTTTTAGTTTCGGCACAACTTACTATTTTAGCGATTTTCGGGTCCTCAACTTTCGAGCCATTTTGGAGCCTAAACAACGCTTTGGGAATTGCCTCGGGCATATGTGATTTCGATTTAAAATTAATATTCATGATTTGCTTGATTTGCGGTCCTCGGATAGATATTTCTAACGATGTCTTATGTGCGTCAAACGGATATAGTATGCCAAAGTTACGACCCGGGAAGTTGACACACCAACTTCTGCGAAACGAGCCCATAGTTTTTCGCGCTTCATCTCTCTAGGGTAAGGTTTTTGTATGTTTATGGTTTTCCATTGTTTCTCTATAATAAACGGGCTCTCAAGCCTCATTGTAACATAGTTTAGAGGCCTATAGCCACCACATCTCTTCTCAAAGACAGAAGCTACCAATGCTAGCTAGTTTATTTTACCCATTATGTACGGCAACAACTGGAAAATCGTACGGTAGAATGACATCAATTAATGTCGAGCCTAAGGATTTACAATATTATAGGAACACATTATGGAATCAAGAAGTATTTTAAATCTCTAAGGTTTTGAGAAAATCATATTTGAACTAGTCATAAATGTTGAATTATGCACTTTATCCTTCAAGAAAGGCACCTTCTGTACCTTCTTAGATAAGTACGCATTCTGGAAATGGAAAAAAGTCACTTTACGGGACCACCCAAGCAAAGGACGATTCTCCTTGTGTGAAATCCGCCTAAGGATAGCCACTAGCGCCTCTTTAGACAACATGTGAGCATGCAAAATAATATTTGAGCACGCAATGGAAACACCTCTCCCCTTGGGTCACTATCCATCATGTACCAAGGAAGGAAGGAGGATTTAAAAATCACCTATGTAAACCCCATAAAGAGATGAAGAAATATTGATCACATTGTTATACTAGCCAAAGTTTCCCAAGCAACACTAGAATTGTGTGATGCGAAGTGGAGCTAAAGAGGACTTGATAGTTGGCCACCCAACATCTTAGTCCTGCATAGCGAGAGAGATGAGGGAGGCGCACAGGAGACCTTGGAAGACAACATCCTTGCATCACGTCCTAGAGCCATTGTAGGGGCCCTTTGGCAAGTGGGTAAAAATTCTTCTCCGTTTCAAATGTTTAATAAGAAGAGGCCATCAAGCCATCATTTCATTATTATCATTTTGGCTCTCTATATATCTTTTGAATATTTGTGTTTTAGTTTTTATTTTAACGAGCATACTTTAGCACTAGTACTATTTCCATTAAGTTTTATGATTTTGATCTCCGCCATTTTTTGCATGTTACCAATAGTTTAAAGAGTAGACCACACTCTTTAGGTTGGTGCGATTTCATACACCCTGTGACAAATCCACCACTACAATTGCAGCAGCAAATTTCAGTTCTTTGATATTAATGAAATGAAGTGTTATTTCCATTGCATATTTGTATTTATGGTTAGATGTGTATTATTTTGCGTTCATGCATAAATCCGGATCACTAAACAACATTTTTTGAGAAAAATCGAGACAAACATTGGACTGCGGCCAATGTTTCTCCTTTGAAAAGTTGTATTCCTTAGGTATATCTTTCTAACAAGGTGTTATGTGTGTCAAACAAAGATTGTATGCCAAAGTTACATCCATGGGAAGTTGATGTACCAATTTACTCAAACGTCACCCAAATTTTTGGCACTTCATCTCCTAGCATCAAATTTTTGGATGTTTAGGGTTTTCCATTATTCTAAATAATAAATGGGAGTTCGAGCCTCATTATAACATAGGTTGGAGGCATGTAGCCACCACATATCTTCTTTGAGATAAGCTACTGTTAACAAGACTGGTTATTTCCATTATACTTGTAAGTTAATTTCGGTTATTTGATATTAATGAAATGAAGTATATTTTCCATTGCATATACGTGTTTATTTTTATGTCTATATTTAATTGTGTTCTTGCATAAGTGGCATTAGTGGTAGCATAATCGGTCTTCTCTTTCTCGATATTTCTTTGCATGTCCCCAATGAGGTCGTGGTATAAGGAGTTATGGTTCGATCTCATTGACCCTTTACAAGATTATCATGCAGGCCATGACCTCCCATAGGGGAAGAAAGAAAGATGAGGGAGTAGGAGAGATTTTTAAAATATTTCTCGATGAAGGGCCCTTGAGAAACGGAGAGGAATGCGATGATGGATAACATTTCCCGAATCTGCGAAAATTACCCACCGATGAAGCATCTTCGGTAGCCACTCTGAGAGCACTAATCCTTTTGAGTATAAGTTAACTTTGACATTCACATATTTGTGAACTAACTAGATACGGACGAGCGTAGATAGATTGTTGAATATATTGGAAGGATATTTTTCGTTTCATGACTTTTCCAATCGGGGAAAATATTACTTTTTTCACTCCTCAAAGTACACTCCCCATATCAAGAATTTGGTGGGAAAACTACCATGAGAAAAAGGACTTGAGGAATCCTCCCTATTCTTAGCCTCACCCACTTGAAATTATTTCGAGATGCCATCAAGGAACAATATTACCTCGTGAGAGATATGAGGAAAAGTAGATACGATGGACTACATTGTGGCAACAAAGGGATCGAGATGTGCATGACTTATTAAAAATGTTCCATACCATATTGCACAAATTTGGGTATAAAATATCCAAAATAATTTGAGTATTAAGTACATAATTGTTTTCACATATACATTCAAGAAGAAATGGAGTTCCTAGACATCTCCTTGCTTGGTGCAACATCTTGATATGCTTCAGATCGAGTAGAAATTGAAACATAAGAATCGATAATTTGGATATGAAAACCAGAAAAGGAGACCGAAGGATAGAGGCAACGCGGACGGGGTAACTCCTCGATACACAATCCAAGGGTGGCGGGGAAGGAAAAAAACAAAACCAAAAAGTGGTGTAGGTTCCATAAATCTCACACTCACAACACAAAAAAATGTCGTGTAAATCATGTGCTAGTGTCTAAGGCTGAAGACTCGAGAGATTGATGCATGCCTATGATTAAAGGTCAAAACTTGAGCAAACAACAAGGGTAAGCATGTCATTAACATGGAAACAGCGATATGGTAGCCACCATCAAGCTCCAAAAGGTAGAATACGAAGATCCAAAGGAGGGGGGAGCACCTCTTTCACTCACGGATGTGGGTGAAGGGTTCATTCTTGTAATTTATTGTCGAATGTGGGAGCCAAAATAACCTCATTTTAACAGAGATCATGGAAAACGGTGGGCCTGCGAAGTCACACCACACCCACGGCCATACACCATCGGGTGGCTTCTCAAGAGACGAGCTGCACATCGGCCAACAATGTCGCCTCCCCTACGGCATCAAGCCCTTCGAGGAGATGAGGTAATATGTGATGTTGCTACTCTTGAAGTTTGTGATGTATTATTAGGCCAACCATATTTGTGGAAGTGGCATGCTATGATGAATTTGAACTCACTCTTATTGTTTCATTGGGAACTAATTTATACAAGATACCGGAGGTAGCCAACCTACTTCCATCCCTTTTATCTTTGCTAGAGAAATTTTGAGGAATATCATCTCCAATACTGGTAAAAATTTTCTTTTGATTCACTCTCAAGGTAAGGGGAAGATCGTAGCCCCATCCATGAACCCAACAAGGAGTTCCTCCACACAATATAAGGAGGTGGATAAGGTCTTGCTTGGAAGAATACATTGACATCTTCTCCTCACCCACGGGGGTACCCTTGCACTTTCAGGTCAAGCATCCAATCCATTTGACTCCCCGCAACGCACCTCGCTCTTCATAGCTCGACTATTCGTAGTCCATGTTAGGCGGGTCTAAGTTTCAAACATTTTTCGTATTGTTCTTTCCATACCTCGTCGACCATGTAAACATAATGCATATGTATTGTACGATTCGATAAAGAAACAATATTTATGGAATGCTTCCAACACATGACGGTGGGTTCATAACATCCTAGATAAATCTAAGGCCAAGTACAAGCGATGACATGATCAACAGCTGATTTTCTGATTTCAAGTCGACAAATTTTGGTTGCATTTTTCTAAAATAATTCGTTACCGAGCCATTGCAAGCTTAGACCACTTCGATATGTCCATTACACAATGACGAGGCTCACTAGGGACCAAGTTCAATAGAATTTTCCTCAACTCATGGATGAAATACACGCAATGGGGACCATTTCTTATTAAAGGAGAGGGAACGATCCCGGTGGATATTTATGGCCACTGCTTATTCCACTTGGACCCAAACCCACTTTGTTTCTTTCATCATTTTGGTTTCCTTAATCATATCACAATTTACTATTTTTGGCATTTTTTCGAGTCTGAACTGCTAGAGCCATTTTGAGGCCCTAAACAACTTTTTTTTTTTTTGGAAAAATTGTGACCTACATGAGTGTTTGACTAATATTTGTTACTCTAAGGTTGTATTCCTCGTTGATCTTTCTAAGGAGGTATTTTTTGCGTGTCAAACATAGATCGTATGCCAAATTTACATCCCCGAGAAATTGATGTTCTAGTTTACCCAAAAGGGGCCCATAATTTTGGACCCTCATCTCCTAGGGTTAGGTTTTTGGATGTTTAGGTTTTTCCGGTGTTCTTCAATAATAAATAGGCCTTCGAGCCTCATTGTAACATAGTTGAGAGGCATGTAGCCCCCACATCTCACATTTAGAGATAAGCTACCATACGCCCAAGCTAGTTATTTCCATTAAATTGTTTGTAAGCTTATTTTGATTATTTAATATTAACAAAATGAATTATATTTTATATTTCATCTCTATGTTTATGTTTATGTCTCTATTTTATTGTGTTTTATAAATATGAATGCGATTCATGCTTATTTGAATGGAGAATTCATTAAGTGGAGAACACTGACTCATGGATAGAACGAAGGAAGTGCTATTTGGATCGAAGTGAAGGAAACTTGATACACACGATTTGGGTGCACTTCTTCATGGAAGTTTTGTTCGAACCCCGAGCGGTCTTGGGTGAACCTTTAGTGGGGAATACAATGATGAAAGAAGGACTGCAATGTGATATGAGGGTTGGGTGAGCATGTGAGAGCTAACATGAATGAGAGGCAAGGATGTGATGATCAAAGTTATTTTGGGAAGCTAAAGTAATGGGCAATGAATTGAAGATATGGGTGCATGCAAAGTTCGTGCAAAGGCATGCAACAACGGCACTTGTAGAGATGTCATATATGGGCATCAAGGAGGAGTGCGAGGAAAAGTTGGGCGGAAAGACATTTTATAGATGGATCAATGGGTATGTGTAACACCCTCTTCCCAAATCTACCCAAGTAAGCGGCCAACCAAGTTAAACATGTGACGAAGAGTGTACTAATATGAGATTTAGGCTCTATTTGAGCTTAAGGAAGTGGAATCGATGGTAACCTAACAAATAGACCTTACAAAGCATCAACAACATCTCCCGAGGACATGGCCAACCTCCCAGACCACAGGCCCTAAGGGGGAGGCGCTTTTTGACGCTTTTGAGCCTTAGTTGTAGGCATGTAAGGTAAAGTGAGTTTCTAGAAGCCTGTTGCAAAAAATTCCAGGAAAGGTAGCGACTAGGGCCAAAAAAAAAAGTCGGTTATGTGCACACAGCTGCGCGATTTTTGAAAAAAAATTAGCTCGAGAACCCACGTCATTTCCCATAAATTCGCGAAACTGGGAAAGCGAGAAATAACATTAAAACAAAGGTAAAAAAAGAATCACATCATTGGGAACTCATCACGGACCCCTCATCCATGACAAAATTTCATTAAACATGTCACAAACATTGCATGTACGGGTGTAAACAACAAATTTAAACATAGGGGTCTCATAATTATCTTAGAATCACTAAGAAAAATTTCTTGCTTACATCATAAGCTGAAATCGATTTATTTTACCATAAATAAATTTTTCATTAATTTAGAACTAGAAACATGGATAGAGCCATACATCATCATTGATAAAGTACATGCTAATATGATATAATAAAAAAAAAAATACCAAGGATACAACGATAGACTCGACATAGTAACCGATTGCAATTATACATTAAATACAAAAGGAATGAGCTTATGATTAATGAGTGTAAAATCCAATAGGAGATGGGACTTCCACATTCACCACATTGCCATAGATTTGTAGAACACATATTACATCATCTAGTCACTTGAAGTAGTACCATATTCCAAGCATGAATGTAAGGGTATCCTCAAAAACATCAATCACAATCCATTCGGGGCTTCCGAGAGGAAAAACTAGCTCAACCATCAAACAATGATTCCACCTCATGTTTGGACATCACAAACATCATGGATTAGTATCTATCGAAGATAATCGAGGCTCCGAGTGTATGTTCCAATCAAGGCTCCGGGGAGTAGTAACTCAACCCTAGCTTTCTAGGATCCAGTGTTTCTCAACCGAGGATCTAGGAGTAGTAACTCAGCTACCTAGGGCTCTGGAGCGTCTTTTAACGAATGTAGTACTACTAACTCCAACCCTAATAACTATTTTCCGCTCACATAATTCATCCACCCCAAGGCTTGTAGTAGCTAATATTTTAAACTGACTAAATGAATCATGAGAACTAACAAGAAAAAATCACTGGAATAAACCAACAACACCATAGCTATCAAGGAAATGGAGAGGCTAGGAAAATCCACATGCATACACATGCATGCACCAAAATAGTGAGGAAAGAAACATACATGTAATTTAGTACATGTCATAAAACTAGTTGTAGTTGTTGATCTGACCAAACACAGTGCACTTTCCTACTGTTCATTTCCTTGTTGCTCCAAATCACCAAGTATCCACCTCTCAAAGTTCTCAAGAAAAATCTAAGTATCCAAGATTGTGTGTGAGAGAGAGAATAATGAGAGCTCTAAAACTGAGCTGAAAAAATCATACCAATTGATCCTCAAAATCTACTTTTTCCTTCATCAGAGCCTCCTATTTTCTCAGTTTCCTTTATTTTTCCTTCATTTTCTCTTCTGATAAAACTTGGAGCTTTAATATCCTTGATCAGTGGATATTGGTGGCCTCAACTTATTCTACACTTAGATCCCCACTATTGTTTCTTTCAATTTTCTAGTTTTAATAATTATAGAAAAAAAATTACTATTTTTATCCAGTTTCGGGTCCTTGACTTCTCGAGCTGTTTTGAGGCCCTAAGCGACATTTTTTCCATTAAACATCAAATAATACTAAGAGATGGAGACTCGATATTCACTTTTAGTAGGTTTGTATTCCTCAGATAGATCTTGCTAAATATGTATCATGTGTGTCGAACGAAATGTGCTTACAGATTTAACCTTGAGGAAATTGATGCTTCATTTACCCCGACGCAGTTAATCCTCTAAATTTCATCTCTGAAGTTGGGATTTTTGGATGTGCTGAGTTTTCAATATTTCTCGATAATATAAGGCCTTGTTGCCTCATTACAACGCATATTTGAGCATATAGCCCCCATCTCTTCTCAGGGATATTTCACAACGCCCTAGCTAGTTTATTGTCTCCATTCTGTTGCAATCATATTTCAGTTATGAGATATTAATGGGAAATGATCTTATTTCTCTTTGCATCTCTTTTTTTATGTGTATCTTTATATTTTATTGCACTCCTGCGCATAATTCTAGATCGGTGGTATTAGAGGTCTATTATTTCTCAGTCCTTCTTTTCAATACTCAGTCAATGATGTTGTGGTATAAGGAGTTAGGGCTCGATCTTAGTTGAACCTTTACAAGATCAACCTACTTAAACATAATTAGAACTCTCATGGGGGACAAAAGAAAGACAGAGCGGGGAGATCCTATAAAAATATTGCTCGATGAGGCCTCAAAGCTCAAAGATACAATGATGAATCTGAATTTTCTGATATTCTTGAATCACTACCCATCGGCGGCACATCTATATCCAGGCTATGGGAGGAGAAAATCCTTTTAAGATATAAGTAAAATTTGACATTCCCATATTTGAGCCAAATAGTCCAGACATCTGTGGATATTAGTTTAATTTATTAGAGAATTATTTCTCGGTTCATTACTTTTCAACGAAAAGATTATTTTTCACTCCTCGATCACCCAGTGTTAAGGACTAGTGGGAACCCTCTCTATTTTTGGCCACCACCCACTTGGAATTATTTCGAGACATAATCAGACAATATTATCCATGGGTAGCTATAAGGACATGTACATACAATGGACTACATTGTAGCGGCGAAAAGGGATCAAGATGTGCATGGGCGATGAATTTGTTGAAGTACACTGTGCACAATTGAGTATCGAATTCAGAAGAAAACATTTGGTGTTGAAGTATGATAGCTACTACAAAAAACATAATCGGGGAGAAATGTAGTTCTTTGACATCTCCTCGCTTGGTGGCGGTATGCTACCAATATTGAGCGAGAATTTCAAACGAGAAGAAGCGCAACTTTGGATCTTGAATCGAAGCAAGGAAAGGTGGCCCCAAATGATAGATAAAGGACAAAGCCAAAGTAGGGTGGCCCGAGGATAATAAGCCAAAGCCGCAAGCAAATAAAAACACCATGAATCCAAATAAGGACATGGGAAAATAGTGTGAATTCATAAGAGCTCTACTCACAACACAAGTGAGTGTTAGGCAAAGTAGTAACTAGTGGTAGAACAAAGATTTTTGAATTGGATGCATGCTCTCACTACGAATGAGAACCCAAAAATACGAGTGAAAAAGGGAAAGAAAATTGTCGATGCGAGCTCAACACCTTTGCCACCATGAATATGCTCCCAGAAGGAGAACTAGAATATTCAGAGATGAGGAGGAAACACCTCTTCCATTCCCGGATGTGGGTAAAGGGTTCCCCGTTGTAGTTCATTGTCAATAGTGGGAGGCAAAAGAACCTCATTTAAGGAGAGATGATGAAGCGGATGGGATTTTCAACCACAACACACCCACGGGCGAGACACCATCGTATGGCTCCACCAACGACGGGATCGTTGTGTCGGCGAAATGTCGCCTTCCCTACAACATCAAGCCCTTCACGGATGAGGTGTTATGTGACATTGACGCTCTTGATGTTTGTGATGCATGATTAGGCCTGGAAGCGACATGTTGTATATGAGTCTTGGCCTCATGTTTTTATTGTTACTTCAGGGAAATAAGTTTTATAGGATACTAGAGGTAGCACCGCCTTGCCACCATCTCTTTAGTTCTTTTGCAAAACAATGCGGTAAAGCTCATTTCCAAAGCGGGAATTTTTTTTACGATGATCCGCCCTTAGGGAAAGAAGAAGACTATGGAAATGACCTTGAGATAGACTCCTCACATAGAGAAAAAAACAAATCGACAAGGTCGTGGAGGAGTACGGGGGACATCTTCACCTCACCCACAAGGGTGGCTACGTAATGTGAGGTCAAACTTATAGATATGGGCTTCAAATGTGTCATTTCCTAATGGATCAATCTATTGGTTCTTTGTTAAGAGAACAATGAAATAAAAAGGCATATTTAGGAGCAACACGAAAATGTTCGAGGATAACCGAGTTAATCACCCTATGGGAGATCGATCGATGTGGCTGCATAATAAGGTTGGGAGTTGGAGACTACTGTATTGACTATCGGGGGCGAACAAGATCAACATCCCAAAATAATTTTCCGATCCCACAAATTTATCACTTCTGGATCGACTCAAGGGTGAAAAATATTTCGGTAAGATAGACTTGGTATGGGTGTTATGAGAGTACCAATTGAACCCTTTGATGTGTGGAAGAGCACCCTCCAAAACTAAGGAGAGCATGTTGGGATGAGTGGTCATGCTTTTGGGTTGAAAAATGTACAGCAGCCTTCATGAGGGTGATGGATGACATCTTGTGGCCATTCACCAACTCATTTGTAGTAGTATAGATGGATGACATCCTGATCTTCATCTAGAGTTGGGAAGAGCACCTCCAACGGCCTAAGACAAGTCCTCGAAGCAACGCTGGAGACGGCGATTTGTGTGCCAATTTAGAGAAGTGCACTTTTGTTATGACCTATGTTTAGTATCTAGGATACATCATTGATGAGCGCGAGGTGTATGTAGATCCGGCCAAGATTCAAGTGATTTGGGATTATTGTATACTTGATCTAACGGGCACAAAGCTTGTTTGGGTCTTACTAATTTCTACTGAGTTTAATGTTTGGATTCTCTTGTGTCAATTGGCCCTTGAATCAAGTCACCAAGGGAGAATGACGAAAAGAAAATTTATTTTGGTATAAATATCAACAGAAGGTGTTCGAAAGTTGAAACATCGCCTCTTCTTGCCCCGGTGCTCACATTACCATACTTGCGGCAACCATTTGAGATCGAAGACAAATGCCTATGACTATGCTATTGGGGTTTTCTTACTCAACGGGGGCATCATTGGCATACCATAGTGATAGGTGTCCAAAACAGTCTGAAGTATCCCAATTATGACAAAGATATGTATTCCATTGTGTAGGCTTGTAGGAAATGGAAGAATTACATTTTGGGGAAGAAATGATCATCCACATAGACCACCAACCCTTAACGATTCATACAAAAAAAGGAAGTTATAGAATGATCACCATCATAAGTGGTCCACATATATGCAACAATTTAATTTGAACATCAAGTATAGAAGGAAACACCAATAATGTTACGATTTTCCTCGGTCGGCCAGCGATCGCGGCGCTAACCACCATGTAATTCTTAAGGAAGAGGCTTCGATTGGACGCTTCTACAAAGGTCAATCCATAATTTGGCCACACATACAAAATGCCATTGGAGGATAAGCTAGTTCCAAAATTTCACCTCCCGGGATGGAATACTATGTCACCTAGGACGATTTGTGTTCCTTCAGCGAGCGTGCCAAGATGATTTGGGAAGTGCACTACGGAATCATTCTTCCAGGCATTTTGGGGTCGATAAAATGGTGGAAATACTATATAAGTCTTTCCTTTAGCAAAACCAGCAAGAAGGATAACCGAGGTACATATGATCTTTGTGCCATTGCCAAAACGACCATCGAGAAGCAAGGGCTCTATCACTTTGCTTCCTACCTAATGGAAACCTTGGGATATTGTTTCCATGCATTACATGTCGGGCCTTCCTTTTACTAAGCATGAAAGTGACTATGTTTTTGTGGTTGTTGATAGATTTAACGAAGATGACCATTATGGTGGCCTACAAGAAGAATACCACAACGCAAGCCACTACCCAAACTCTTCTTTGAACAAGTGTCGGCACACTGCGAGATCTGCCTTGTCATCTCGGATCGGGAAAACAAATTCCTCGGTACATTTTCATCCATCCTGTGGTCGATGTTGGACACCAAGCTCACACCAAATTATAGCTTTCCATCCCCAAACTGATGGCTAGATAGAGGTCGTCAAGGGGATGATCGTGCACATTTTGTGCATGTGGCAGAAACCTCAAAGCATCCATGCACATGGGATGAGATTATCCCCTGTATAACATAGCTGTAACTAGGCCCTGGTACCAGCCAACCGAGCCCTTTTGGTGGGATTGGGATTCCAACCACTATGTCCCATTGAGGTAGCCATGGCATTTATGACTACTCGGAAATTTTACGATTTGGCTCATGTCGGTATAAAGATACTGAGGAAAACAAATTCGTGAGTGCATTCGGCCACATCCTGTAGGGTTCATGAAATATTAGATAGAACAAATGTAGCTAAATACAAGCGGGGGGCATGATCGGCCATCGGGTGTCACACAACTACCGAGTGGGTGACACGGTGTGGTAAATTTGCGAAGGATCACTTCTTGGACCCCACCGCAAGCTTCACCCACTCTAGTATGGGCATACACCATCACCAGGTTGCTTGAGGACAATGCCTTTGATCTAAATATTCCGATATTCCTTGGTATGCATCGAGTGTTAAATGTGGGTAGCAGCCGGCCCTACTTTCCACCTCTAGTGGACACATATTACATGGCAGAACAACTCACCTGCCAGAAATAGAGGTTAAGCCCAAACTACATGGAACAAGCCACGACTAATTATATTATGGACACACATATCAAGAACAATCGATGGTGGAGGATCTAGCTATATTGAATTGTCGAAAGCGAGGACAACTCCTTCACCAGGCGCCAGAGTGGCTCACGAGGACAAAGTTCCAGCATAAATTTCATCATCCCATGGAGGAACTCAACGCAATGGGGAACATGGATTCCTAAGGGGAGAGGAATGTTCTAGGTGGATATTGGTGGCCACCAACCTATTCCACGTTGACCTCCACCATCATTTCTTTTAGTTTTTCATTTTCCTTAATTGTAGCACAATTTACTATTTTACTGACTTTTTGAGTCTTGATCTTTGAGAGCCATTTTGAGGTCGTAAACGACGTTTTTTTGTAATAAATATTTGTCAAATAGGATTAAAATGCTCAATATTCTTTGGTTTTAGTTTTTCCTGGATATATCTTCCTAATGATGTATCATGTGTATCGGAAACATAGATAGTATGCCAAAGTTACAACCAGAAATTGATCTTCAATTTGGAAATGAGACCCATAGTATGGTGTTTCATCTCCTAGGGTTATGTTTTTGGATGTGTATGTTTTTCCATTGTTTCTAAATAATAAATAGGCCTTCTAGCCTCATTGTAACACAATTGAGAGGCATGTAAGAGCGCCACATCTCTTCTTAGAGATAAGTTTCCCGGTCTTTAGCTAGTTTTATTTTATTAAAATACGTAAGCATATTTCAGTTATGAGATATTAATGAAGTGAAGTGTTATTTATGTTGCATCTCTATGTTTATGTGTATTTCTATATTTTATTATTGTCTTGCATAAGTACGGATCATTAGATTTTCTCCTATTTTACATTATTTTCATAAATAAATGCTAATTAATTCCTCGTTCCTTTCCAAAACCTTTTCATTTCCAGCACCATTAACCTAAATGACAGGTAGATAGGATTTTTTTCCCCACCATTCGACTTGGAGATATTTTTAAGATCAACCATGGTCTTATATATTTTTCTCACATGGAATTTTACCGGGGCTGTTACACAACCCTCCCCCTTGTGGGAACACATCCTCGGTGTTCAATGAAACCTAAAAACTAGAAAACCATTGAAAATCAAACATAATTCCCCTGGAGTTTTATAACATGACTCGGTCACAGGTAATTAAAATTAATAACCTAATCAAAATAAAAAATCATCATGACAATCAAACCGTCTACTAGATATTTACAACATAGTGTTAGCGTTTCGTAGTTTGCATCGTTTCGGTGTATTTCCGAATCTGACAATTTGTAGTCTTTCGATGAGTCAAAGAAATTAATAAACATGCTCGCTATCATAATTTTGAATGTTATTGTCCAACATTGCCATAATTCTAGTTGTCGAGTGGTTCGATTAAAAGCATGAAAGTAGTGTTGAGTCATGGGGAGTCATTGTTACAAATTTGGGCAGTGGAGTCATGTAGTACATTATGTTAATAATGAATCTATTAGAATCTACTTGATTCAATTTCAAGTCGGTTCCAATTAAAAATCCTACGAGTGAAACCAGATGGCCATTACAAGCAACACATTTATTTTCCCCTCCTAGTCTATTCATTTTTCCCTAATACCTAACACACATCCTGTGTTTCCCATCTCCCAATTCCCATTTATTAAATCCTATACCTCATCCCCCTATCCATTAACCATTTCCTATACATAAAATATATAACTCTCATATTCCCCATCCTAGCCTAGTTCCATCCCTTTAAACAACTATGATTAATCATATTGACACAAACATATTCCCCACTACTTAAAATACCATATCCAACACACATTCAGATGATTATCATACGAATAATAATATCATTAAAATAATATGCATGAGTGACATCACACACCTAGACAAACAAAATAACAAATTCAAATTACATCAACAAGCTGCCATATCCTTCACGGAGTTATGTACATTGTTGATCTCTAGGATCGTTGATGGTTATGTTTGAAAGGTGTGGGTGAGCTGCATCCAAGAGTATCCAAGGACCAAAGCTACAACCACGGTGACCACATAATATATTTTTTGCATAGAGGTGCCTACGCGGTATTCATTACACATAGAGCACTACGGAATCAACCCCAGCAAGTGAGTATGAACCATTCGATAGGTTTGCAAGAGTTGGAGAACCTACATAAGGAGTTTCGACATCATCACACGAGTCATTTGAAACTTACACATTCGATCCACATTTTTCCAAAGGGGGTGTGCAACCATACGAGCATGGAGTGCTACCCAACCGACTCATTGCTAGGTCTGTGAAATGCCTCTAGTTTAGACATCATTTTGAAATGATGATTCTAACCATATGAAGGTGGTCTGGACAACGAGAGAGAGAGTTTTCTCAAGGATGGTCTAGATAACAATAATATTTTCCAATATTTCACATTTTTTACATATCGGGAGTTTCAAATACATCTTCCAGAGTCTTATTTTTAAGGCATCCAAATTTCTTGTATTAGTCATGTTTTACGAGAGGATCTTTTGAGAAGCTAGGGCATAATTTGGCAGAGACGGAGTTTATCTTTTACAACGAGGTATTGGATTTTGGGGCTACGGAGTATTTCTTAGAGGCATATTTTTGTAGTATTTTGGTGGCGGGTGCAGTTTTATTTTGTGAAATTTAGTTTTTTGATGGATTTGTACACACATGAGGAAAAAAAAGTTCCCTAAAGATGGGATGAGTGAAAAAACCATGGAGAGAAGAAACTAGTTCATCTAGAAGACAAAGAATAGGTTCCTCTTCCAAGATGAAATTGAAAATCAAGCCAATGTACCTCATCTCAACTCATTTCCATTTTTATTTTTATTTTTATGCTTTTATACATTTTTTAGTTTTCATTAAAACATCTGAAGACCTCAAAATTGGATCTCAAGATAAGTTTATTCTTTCTAGAATAGATAATGAATCATCATGTAAAGTTTGTTTCCGTATTCATCAAATAAAGTCAATGATGTTTGATTTTTAGGTGGATGAAAGATCAATGTATCTATACATAATGTTATACTTTCATACTTGTATATATTCATGAAAAAACAGTCACAAATGGGTTCAAATTTTGGGAGAGAAAATTGTGTATGCATTTGAAATATCATTAGTGCATATGTGTTTTGCAAGCTCTGATTGTTAGGTATATTATTTAATGTTTGTGTTTTCTTATTTCAATACTTGTTCATTTTGAAACTCATGTCTTAAATTCATGTTTCTGTACTCAATATTATGGTGGATTTTCATATGTTTCGGATGTCCTCTATTGTCAGTGTGCATGAATATTTTTTCCATTAGTATGTGTAGTAGAATTCATTTTCCATGATTTTTTACACTTGATTAGATATTCTTATGTTTATTTTTTATTCACTATACTACAACTATTAATTGATGTAGAATGTATGTCTACCTTATGTATGTGATTGTGAAAAACCTATGCATTCCACTGATCATATGCTTTGGTTACTTGTTTCATGTCTTAGTAGTCTCCTTAGAACTCTAAACAAATCTTGTCAAATTCTATCACATATTGAAAATTTGGTCTCTATGGGTTTTATTGACTTTATCATTACATGTTTTTAACGAGGATCCCCCTTTGATTCGGAAATATGAGATCCTTATCAAAATAAGGTTTGTGATTATCTGTGGTGATTTATTTAGCCTAGAGGGATACACAAAGTGTTAACATAGTGGCGTCATTGTCGAGGATCGAACTATTTCATCTTACCTAAGAAGATCATCGGAAGTTTATATATAATTGTTGATGGTTAACAATAGTGGACATCGAGATAGGCAAATTATGCATTTGGAAAATCCAAGTTCAAAGGATCTAGAAGATTGAAATTTCATGGTGACTCCACTAGTAAAAAAGTCGATACTTTCGAAAATTGTTGTTAGCTGATTTCAAGATGGGTGCAGAACGAATCCCAAGTATGCTCCTATGGATAGATCTCATATTCATGGTTTTCCAAATACCATGCCTTTTGTTGATTGGTCAACTTATCTCCCAATATTCATAGATTGAAAGGATAATATTCTCCTCTACATTTAATTAAATTCCACATGCATGTACATAGACTAGAAGTTATATTTCATGAGGATCCATTGATAAAAAAAATTATGGCAACTTTATAGGGAAACACAAGGTCATGGTACGAAGGGTTTGTAGCTGCTAGTCTATGTTCACTCATGGATTTCTATTCATAATTTTTTACAAATTTTAAACAAAATCCATCCTTCTATAATGTTGATAGAAATATTTTGCGGAATATTTAATGATATTTTTAAGCTCATGGGTATTGACATATATGATCAGGATGTAATAAGTGATGAAATTGAAGAATCCTTGTCTAAGTTATCTTTCCCTCTTGATGAAATAGGAGAATTAAAACAAGTAGCAGCTAAAAATGAACTCTCCATGAGACAAAATTCCAACAATTGAATATGAAGTTTGGTTAGCTAAGGTTGATTAAGAAACGGTATTAGGTTTATCCTCTTAAACACGATCGAAGAAGGTGAAGAGGAAGAGGTAATTCAATGGCCTCTTACAAAAGAATATTTCATTAAGGGATATCTGCCTCCATATTCATAAAATGAATGGTATGCTACGAAGAGAAACTTTTTTAGATCTCGTGGATGTGCGCATTATTATTGTGGTTGCCTCAATTGAAGAGGGAAAAATCAAATAACAAATTCCTCTTTTTTACCATCAAATGAAGCTAACCAATCATATGTGTGAAGATACTTTTACTAGCCTCTTGCAATCACTGAAGGAAGAGGTTTTCCTTCCTGCTTACCACAAGGGCTATGGGAGGTTGTGCTTTTCTTAGATTAAGTTTCTCGGCATCATTGGAATTTTTAGTTCTTAATAAATTTTTCTTTCTTCATTTTAACCAAGGGAGTTGTGAGCAACACTCATTCAAGTAGCCATTTGCTTCAATATTTGCATTGGAGAGAATATTTTACATAGTGTATATATCTTCAGCAAGTGAGCGGTTATCATCGAGGATTTGAACCTCGAAGAAGGCCCTAATACTTTCGGGAGATATACTATCAATTTTTCTTTGTTTTCATTTTAGTTTGTACAATGGTTTTTCAATAAAGATAATTAGTGAGTCAGTAGTCATTTTTTAGTCGATTAATCATATTTTCAGTCAAGATTTAGTTATATAATTGACTCTGTTTCCCAATATATAGGCCTACTAATGCATTGTTGTTCTTGATAGCTTACTAGGAGGTTGCCATCCCCATTGGATCCAATGTTAGCATTAATAGTTTTCATAGTTTTTGAATTTTTCTTTTCGAATCCATTAAATTGCACTCTTTCAATAAGGTAAACTTAATAAACGTCTTCGTTGTCATATGTTGAATTTACTTTCCAAAATATCACCATAGAATCCCGATCATCGAGTTCTCTGGAGTCGAAAGCATGAAAGAAACATTAAGTCATGTGGAGTCATTGTTACAAATTTTGGGTGGTAAGGTCATGCCGGTATGTTTCAATAATGAATCAAAAGGTCTACTTGACTCAATTTCAACTCGAGTTTCGGTTAAAAAACCTACTTCTCAAAGCGTTATGGCCATTAACGACACATTTCTTCTCCCCTCCTAGTCTACTAATTGGTTCTTAAGACCCTAACCCACACCCTACATTTATCATCTCCCATTTCCCATTTATTAAATCATATACCTCATCCCCCTATTCATTAAACATTTCCTATTCATAAAATATATAAATCTCATATTCTGACCCATCCCTAGTCCGTCCCCTTAAATGGCCATGATTATGAAATGATATTGACACAACCCATATTCCCACTACTTAAAATACCATTTCTAACCAACATTTCAAATTATTATCATATGAACCATCATATCTTTCAAAAGAATGCACCTCGAGATACATCACACAACTAGACAAACACAATATCATGTTCAAATTACATCGACACACCGCCATATCCTTCACACGATTGCATACATTGTTGATCTCCAAGCTTGTTGATGGCTATGGTCGAAAGGTGCAGGTTGGATTGCAGCTAAGTAGAGCCAGGGATCCAAGCTACAACTACGATGTTTATAAAAGTTTTTATTGTTGTGCAAAGGTCTTTACGCAATCATCGCTACACACGGAGCTCTAAGAAACCAGCATGTAAGTGAGTATCAAACATTTATTACGAATTTTGAAATCTAAAATGGGCCTCCTAATGAAATTTTAAAATAATAGTGAAAATAATAATATAATATTAGATTACATGTGAAAAATTTTATAGGGAAAAAAGAAAAAACTATTTTTTCAGCTCATTTTTTCAACTTATCTCCCTATGGGTTTATCAAATTTCGATTGAAACACTCGTTGGATGCGAATTTGATTCATCATATAGGAGCACCGATGTTATATAGTTTTGACAACCCCTCTACCGAAAAATGAAAATATATAGAAAAATGAAAAACATTATTTTAATCATGTTTTTCCATGTATTTTTTATTTTTCGTGTAGCATGGTCCATCGAAAAGTATGCAACATGGGTACTCCTAGAATGAGGAATTAATGTTTCATCCAACGAGTACTCCCACTCGAAATTTGAGTAAATCGTTAGGGATATAAGTTAAAAATACAAGGTGAAAAAGTATTTTTATAATTTTTTATTCGTTTTTACCTTTTAAAACCAAAATTGATGAATCATCCTTGCATGGTTGAAATCACGAAGTATTGGATCCTATTGGTTCTTATAAAGTTGATTTTGGTTGTAGATTTTCTTAGGAGGCCCATTTTAGACCTCAAAGTTCTCTAATGCAATCAAGGTTGGAGAACCTTCTTAAATAGTTCTACATCATAACACATTCAATTCAAACCTACCCATATGATCCATTTTTCCGGAGGAGGTGTGCAACCATACGAGCATGGAGTGTTAACCTACTCATAACACATTTCTGCACAATGCACTCTGTTTTCCGGATAATTTTGAAATGATGATTCCAACCACATGAAGGAGAATTATAGAAAACAAAAAGAATATTTCTCAAGGACGGGCCAAATATGATAAAATCTTCCGATTTTTGCACAAGCAACATAGATCGGGAGTTTCAAACGCATCTTCGAGTCCTATTTTTCGAGAATTTTCGAATTTCCTTTTTTAAACATGCTTTTGCAAAGAATCTTCTGAGAAGCTCGAGTAGAATTTGGAGAAACAAAGAGATTTTTATCCTCAAAATAGGCTCATGTATAATAACCTCCTTTAGTGTTTACGCGAGTTTGTATTTTGAGCTAAGGTGTTTCTTCAAGGCCTATTTTCATAGTTTATTTGTAGAATTACGAATTTAGTTTTCTATTCATTTTTTTTCATGGACGTACACATGAAAGGGGAGCTTTATGAATATGGGAGGAATGAAGACAAATATCATGGGGAGCATAAACTAGTTCATTTTGAAGACAAATATCGAGGTTCCTTTACGAGGAGACAATCGACAAAACGGGCCAATATATCTCATTTCGGTTGGTTTTCCATTTTCTATTGTTTACTTTTATGCTTTTATACCTTTGTATATTTTCCTTAAAAATAGGATATAAGACTTGAAAAGCTGGATCTCAATATAAGTTTATCCTTTATATTAAATGATGTATACGTATGTAGAAAGCTATTTCAATCTTCATCCAATAAATTCAAGGATTTTTTGATTTTTGGTGGTTGAAGAATAAATATATTTACCTGTTAATGTTATACTTTTATGTTGTATATATTCATGAAAAAATAATACGAATGTGTTAAGTTTTGGGAGAGAAAATTGTATAAGTGTTTAGTATCATCGATGCATATGTTCTTTCCAAGCTCAGGGGTCTCCCATTGTATATTATTTCATGTTTGTGTTTTATCCTATGTCAATACTTGTTCATTTCTGAAACTTATGTCATGAATTCATGTTTCTATGAGTCGAAGATTATGGCCGATTTTACATATATAAAAGAATTATTAATGCTCTATTATAATTATTTTGAATATTTAGAGGTCATTAGTATGTGTAGTATAATTAATGGTTTTCATGCTCTCTTATAGTTGATTAGATATTCTTATGTTTCTCTATTTCTTCACTATACTACAACTATTAAGTGAAGTGAGATGTATGCATGCCTACCTCGTGATTGTGAACAACCTATACATGCCGGATCATATGCTTTGGTTACTTGTTTTTTGTCTCGGTAGTTTTCTCCCCGAACTCTACAAAACAATCCCATCAAATTCTATCACATCTTGCAAATGTTCTCTACGGGTTTTATTTCTTTGATCATTAGAGTTTTTCAACAAGGGATCCCCCTCGGAATAGGAAATACCATCCTTAATCAAAAGTGGTTTGTGGTTACTTCTATGGCCACTTTATTCGGCAGAAAGGGATTCATGAAATTTTAAAACATATCTCATTAATGTATTTCCAATAACAACCACATATACTAAAGCACATTTGCTTCAATGTACTTTGCTCCCGAGCTTTATAAATCAAGCTTGATGTGGTATTTAAAATAATATACACATATTATACACATTTTTCTCCAACCAAAAAATATGGATACGATTCCTATATCAGCAGAGAATCCATAGGATCACACCTACACCCTCAAAGTAATACCAAGATTCACCTCCTTTCTAGGAAGTCGAAAATCCAATGTAAATGTCAAATTTGTACCTAATCCCCAATGCTACAATCCTGCGCTCTTTGTACCCTCAATGAATGATTCTTGGCTCATTATTACATTGCACACTCCTAATGTGCATATGGTTCCATGGCAATGTTAATCACGAAAACAAATATATCCACTGACCTTCCTTCTCTGCCTACACAGTCCTTGGGAAATTTGGTCAACCCTTCCATATAATCCATTCACCTTCCAAGTTATTTGGCACCCCCATCACAGCGAGTCCATCCCTTGGAAATGTTTCCTTGCATTGGAAGATACAAAAATCAAGGAATATTTGTGCCTCATAACCATCTATCACAGGTCATAATTTGCTCATAAAAATCAATGGAAACTATTGGGTACCACGTCCCATAATGGCCCTACTCCTAATGTGCTTTACTATCATATTGCTACATGTTCAAATTCCATTTGTTGTTGTTGCTAATTCTTTTGATCAGTTTCAACCATGCCCATTTGAGGAATTTTCATTCTTTGTATGCCAAGCACATAAATACCATTAGATTGAAAACAAATTCATATCTTACCTCATTGGTATCTCATAAATAAGGTACAATTTCAATTTTTTTCACTTCTTGTCACAACAAGTCAAACCGATTGTTTGAGAAAATCATCATGTATAAATATATCACATCCAATTAGCTCGAAAAGAAACCATCATAAATTGAAACCATGATTAGCATGAAATGGCCATAAATCATAATCATAAATCACATGTAATGGTCATAAGTCGGAATCACAAATCACACACATAAAAAAACTCAAATAAAATATTGATACTTATGCTTCATCCAATCCATGCCTTTCCTTTTCTCTTTCTATACACACGGTTGATTAGTTTACACACTCGAAAAACACCCATACATTGCTTCTCTTTACTTACATACACATACACACATTGTACATTAAAACACATACATCCACATAAGGCGTACGACACCACACAATGAATACACCCACACTCCAGAAGGCACACAACGTAGAAAATACACCTACACTCGGTTTACAACACAACACATTGACCTACGCCTACACTAACATGCAACATATACATCTACACCTAGTCTACGATACAACACAATACATACTCCTACAACGACATACAAAAAATACACCTACACTATGTGTACAATCCAACAATACATATACATAATGATACAACAAAATGTCACAATACCATGACTACGCCATGCATATACATGATACGCATTCCGCAACACGGCCATGTACACGACATGCACACAATACCACATGTATACCAATACCATATGCACAAAATGTACACAATACCACTTGTACTCAACACTATATGCATAACGTGTACACAACATGACATGTACACAACACCTTCTACATAACATGTACACAATGCCAAATGTACACGACACCACCTATACGATGTGTATACAATGCCACATGTACACAACACCACATGCACGACATGTACACGACACCATACATAGGGCCACATGCATGACATGTAGAGAGAATCACACCTCGCGGCTCATGTACAACATGTACATAGCAACACATGCACACAACACGACTTGGACAATCATGCATACAACACCACACATGCATAAAACAATATGTACATCACGCACACGACACCATATGTACATAGCACTCCATATTCAACATGTGCATAAGCCTGCGTACACAACATCACATATCAAACATGGTCACGAGTGCTTTTACTCATATCAAACATGAGAAAAATTTATTTTGAAATTACGTATTTATTAATGTATAAAATTATTAAAAAAAACATTAAAAAAAAAACACATTCTTTGCCATGCTATTTGTTTGGTTAAAATTTTAAACACTAATGATTTAAAGTTTTTAAAAAGTGAATAAATAAGTGTATAAATGCTAATTATATTACATAAGTGTGAAATGGTTAATATTTTGTTATTAAAACTAGATTTTAAATGTATAAACATAGTTAGAATAAGTGAAAAACTTATATAGTTCTCACTTTCTATCTATTTAATAATTAAAATATATTATTGCAACAATTTTTAATTTTGTTTTTCAAAAATGAAATAAAATTTATATAAAATATCGGAAAGAGAAACCTTAACTTTATATTACACTCAAAATTGAATAAATAAATAAATGAATAAAATTGATTAAATAACATTTCTACTCGCTTTAAAAAAAGAATTATTTACATTATAAAAAAGTCAAATTTGTTCACTTGTTAAATTACAATATTCTAAATAAAACTCTATTATTAAATAAATAAACTTAGCTATCAATTATTACAACTAAATAAGTAGGTAAAAACAAATTAACTAGCAATTGCACCATCACCAGAGGTTGCAAAGGAAACGCGTAAGATTCTTAAAGAGATCAATAGTTGCTAAGCAAGATATACGTAGTGATTTTGGTCAATTTTAGTAAAGGCGAAACAATGACACTAATAGATGCTCTGTTTTTAAACTCCATAATACAAGTTCTCCTTGACCTTCGATAATGTGCAAGGAACCCTTTTTCTTTGAGAAATAATGCTTTAAAAGCTTACAACAATTGGGAAAAAGATTTCACGTTGTGGTATTTGCATATCTATGCCATCAAAATCACCCACCTAGCCTCATAATCACCCACCTAGCCTCATTTTCACCACTCGGGGTTTGGACCCATGTCCTACTTGCACTAAAGAAAGCACAAACATTAGCCATAGACCCCATGAGATGATTTCGCAAAATGATAAAGCCAAAAGGATGCGCTTGGGGAAGCCCCCATCTACATTTTAAATTCCTTGTTTTATTGTAAAACAGACCTTAATCTTGAGTTCATTAGTTATCACAGGAATAACATTCCCCAAAACTACTTCCTTTTGGCTCTGACCTTGGCTTCATCTTTGTATTTGTAGCAGAGATATGTCCACCACCTATAAAAACAACAAAACGGTAAGCCTTTGAAGCTTTCAATGTGTGGCAGTTAATATGTTCATGATATTAAAAGATGATTATGTCATTTTTATTCACTTACTTTATGCTAACACTTTCAATGAACACACGAGTAATTGAGTGGCAAATGATACGCATCCCTAAAGGCTAGAATCATTATTGAAAGTTTAGCCCTTTCGGAGAAGATACGATGGTCGCCGAACTATATATGATGAATTTTTGCCAATGCCATCTATTTTGAGTTCTTAGGTGAATATCAACTCCTACAATTTATCTACAATAAAATCATCCCAAGCACGGCGATCCTAATGTAATAGCAAATCAAAATACATGTATTCCAAACTACATATGAAATTAAATGGATGAGAAGAGGTAACATCAAAGTTTTCCTAATATATTAATATTTTAGAATAGAGGCTTCTGCGAATTGAATTATGACGAGCTTCTTCTTGGATCCATCATAGAAGTAGTTTTAGTGACAAAAACTATTACTACTTATGTGATGGATCCAGAAGAAACATTTCATCAATATTAATGTCTATAAATGGAAAGTGAGATTACCATTTCCAAGGGCAAAAAACATTTTTACCTTTATATGGGCCAGTCATATATTTGTGAAAGAGAGTAATGGTCTCCCGTTCCAATGTTATAATTATCCTCAAATACCGGATACCGAAGCACGTGCCTTGAGCTTGCTTCAATACGAAGTTAATGAAATGGCACTTAATCGAGAATAAAAGAGGAGAGTCCATTTGCTTGTCACGGAGGGCCAAACTGAACATTTGAAAGAGTGCGGCATAGTTTGTTAGCCATTTTGTTGGCACTAACTATACCTAATTAGTGGTTGTCACTATGAAGAAACCGGCGGTGCCAAAAAACCAAAAAAATTGTACTAAAAAAAGTGCATCTATTGTATGCACGCACCACGAGTTAGCCAGAGCCTCACCTTTTTAGTTCATTCGATGATCACATCGAAAAACAAGCACCTTTATACGGTCTAAAAATATCATACTCTTTCATTACAAACTTCCATTGAATGCTTCCAAAATCAATAAACTATTTTCCCGAATAATATACGCAATTGGGATTTACATAGGTTGACCCTTTCTTCAAATAATTTTCAAGATGACGAGGGGTAATTGATATTATGAGCTTCTCGGGCTTGGCACCTTAAAACAACGTGGAATGACCTTTGAAAGCACCACTCTCTATCATCAAATGCAGTTTTAACCACCTTCAAATGAACGAAGGCAAAGGCGCTGATCAAAACCCATCTTTCAAGACATATTCTTTTTATAGGTCTTGTTTGATAAATAGGCACAAATTCTTTCGGGGAATGAAGAAGGTCATCCTTTGTCCAATTCACGATGAGTCTGTGTCTTGACACATAACCTTTAGACAAAGAAGATCAAAAATGAGCATAAGATTTATATCCAATAAATGAAAGAAAAGACCCCGAAACTTTAAGAGCATAAAGAAAGCCATATACACCAAGATGAAGAGTGTTTAAGTTCTTATAAAGCAATTAGTACACAAATGCACAAATGTCAAACAATCCAACAAATCTAACAAATGAGAATCTCAACATATATAATTGGTTAGGAGATCAAAGATCTTAAAACATGTAAATATTCCAATAATTTGGTTCGGTCAATAAGAGGTTCCCGGATGATCATGTTCTTGTGTGGTATAGTGGTTGAGATCGGTGTCACCACCAAAATGACCGAGTTCAACCCTTTATGAGAATAGAGCCGGATCATGTGTGAGAATTGCGAAAGTTTGACGAGGCCCCATGTTAAGCGGGCTTCTGACGACAATGCGGTTGGAGTTCATGGATCTACCCGATTATGTGGAATTGGGGTTCATAGCTCCTCTAAAAAGCTGAGGCAAATATTCAGCAAAGCGTTCTTCTGCACACACTCTACGAATGCAGCATGTGCAGCTTCCACGACACCACGCAACTTACAACGAAATTTAAAAAAAAAACTGCGAGTTGATAATAAATCTATGTCTTGTTAGAAGGGTCCGGATTTAATTGGTATTTTTGCTATATTATGTAAACAAAGAGTGCATTTAATTTGTAAACAAAGAAATCCAAAAAAGAATATTATGCTAAAAAAAAAGTTAAGATTCAAAAATACCCTAAATAACTTAACTTGACAACGGCTGACAAACAAGACATGGATAAAGACAAAGTAGAATAGAGCAGAAGACATGGATAAAGATACATGGTAGAATAATTGTACTTGCGGGTCTAACCCAACAAGCGACGGTCGAAGACATGGATAAAGACGGCCCAGGTAGACTAATTTTACTTCTTGGGGTCCCTTGTGACAAGTTTTGCGAGTTTTATTGAAGTCACAACGAGGAATAAACGTTCTTGAATTGTTGCCAAATTCTTTTGTTGCATAGGATGCATGAAAATTTTCACTTGTAGGGTGGAGGAGGAACCCGATTTTCTCATTGCGGCTAGTTGCATCAGGCTAACCCAAGTCCAGCAAATTGGTATACACGAGGCCGTTGGGGTCGGTGAACTTTAGGTTATGTTGCCAAAAATTTGTATATTCCAAAAATTACTTGTTCGGGATCAAATAAATAAGGAAATTAAGGATACATCCATAAAAAAGTAGGACTACGTACGCTCATAAGCGAAGCATTGGTTTCATGACGGTTTGTGCAATATCATCCCTAAAAACGTGAGATGATGGAGGAAATGCTTTTATATGAAATGAAGGGCTATCATATCCATAGCGATGGGGTTCCCACATTGATATAATGACCCGGCTTATATTTCAACGAGCTTGCCGGTCTTCGCCGGATCGGGCACTAGTTGGTACAAGGCCTCTTTGTTGGAATGATCTGTCCAAACCTCATTTCCCACGGACTATGTTGATCTTGGTTGCAGAAAGGGCACAATATTTTTGTGACCAGACCAGTACATGTGGTTGGTAGCTGGCGAGACCTTGGAAAGTTCGTCATTCATAACACTCACGAGCACATTAAGACCGGTGTTGGCCGAGTTACCTAAGGATTTCAAGATTAGCACCATAGATCTTAACATTGTCGGCCTTCAATTTTTAGATCAAGCTGAATTGATTATTTTACAGGCGATTGTAGCCATGTTGCCCCAAAAGCAACACCGATGCCATTATTACGTGCATCTGTGGAACAGTAACAAAGAGAAAAACATTAAACCAAAAAAATGGTACTCAAACAAGTGCATCTATTGTGTCACTTTTATAGTTATCAGGCCTCACCTTTTTAGTTCATTCTAATGATCATCAAAGAAAACAAGCACCTTTCTCCTAGTCTAAAATATCATACTCTTTCATTACGGACTTCCATTGAATGCTTCCAAAATCAGCCATTGTTTTCCCGAATAATATATGCAATTGGGATCTACATAGGGCCGACCCTTTCTTCAAATAATTTTCGGGATGAGGAGGGGTAATTGATATTATAGGCTTCTCGGAACGTAATACCTTAAAACTGTTGGAGACCGGTAAGATCAATAGTTTGAGTTTGAAGCTGACCCAGAGACTTAAAACCAAGTCGGTTGTTTGAAGTTGAAGCTAACATTTGAGGAAAAAAGAGAGGAGACGACTATGAGAATCGAGAAAGCACATGTCAATTGTGATTGAAATCTAAACATAAGAAGCAAATCGTTGAGGTTAGCCATATTTCAGATTGAGAAGATAATTAAATATCTCAATCAAGCCATTCATTGGAGTATCTTAAGATTTGATTACAAAAATTTATTTAATGTTGATGCAAATTGACCAAAATACGGGGAATACATAAAGATCACACATATTTTCATTTTTGAAGAGTTTGGCGGAAAATTTGGGGGTTCAAAGATGACTCTTTGAAAAGAGCATGGAGGTTGGTTAAGGAATGAAAGATATTGCGATTAGATTTGGATTGAAAACTATTGCTTAGAAACATGATAGCTTAGCCCCCGGTATCATTTCGTAAAGTCATTCTCCTACGGCGACATCATCTCTTGTATTTCACAAATTACTTGGAGCATGGATATAGAAATGCTATGACGAATTAGAAACCACAATAACATCTAAAGTAAAATGCGCCATATATGGGCGAGAAAATTGGTAAAACACCATATTCAAATTAACCTGAGTAATTTACATTTAAGTGGTTTAATGCATTTTGCTTCGGACGGGAGGTTTTAGTGTTGTTTCCTTGAGGCTGGTTGCCTTTTTGGTATTGTTTCCTTGAGTTGGGCGCCTCGATGCGTGCTTCATTTGATATCCATGCAGTTCGGGCATTATAATCGGCGCCAACAAATTTACAGTGGTACCATTTATCAATGCAACAAAGTGCCCAAGAAGTTTTACAAGGTGTATTGGCGAGATAGTTGATAGACAACAATATTCAAATTAGCAAAGTTGGTACATTTAAGTGGTTGAATGCATTTTTACTTAGGACATGAGGTTTTAGTATTGTTCCTTGGGTTGGTTGCCTTTTTTGGTATTGTTTCCTTGAGTTGGTTGCCTCTGTTGCATTAGCCATTTGATATCCATCATGAGTCGGGCCTTATAATAGGGACAACAAATTTACGTTATTATCATTTATAAATGCAACAAAGTGCCTAAAAGTTTTAGCAAAAGGTGTTCCTTGGGGAGAAAAGAAGATGATGTTATATTCAAACAAGCTTGTGCTTTAATAAGACTTCATACTCAAACAAGCTTGCGCATGGAAACGATTTTCCGCATCACCGGTAATCCCCACAAGAACATAATCCATCTCGAAAATGATGGAGATACTGTTTCCATCTCTCATAATAATTTCTCTCATGGCGATCTTGGAGATAAACTTAGTGGCATTATGGCAATCGCCACACACACGGAGGTTTTTCATGGTCGTATGCAGAACCGGGGGCTTGTGTTGCGTAAGCCCAAAGTGATAAGCAAGCTTCTCACTTTGTGGGCTGTACGGGGTGTTTTTCCTTCACCTCCTCCTCTACATCATGTAGCTCGAAGTTCGTGTTTGGAACATAGCACCTCCTCAATCGCGATCAATATTTTGAGGGTTTCATATATCTTCTCGGATTGAGGTGAGATGTGTCTCTACAAAAAATGAATGCACCATGTTGTCTACTTCAATGAAGGCGCATCCTGGTGTTTTTTTAAGCCCTATCTTTCATCAACATTCTCACCTTTACTACATCATCCCACCTTCCGGCCGCAACGTACATGTTTTCGACAATACATAATAGCCAATTTTTGTAGGCTTTCGGTTGAAAAGGTGCTCATACAACCTATTCCCCTAGCTTAATATTGGAGTGAATTCTGCAAGCACTGAGTAAGGGCCCCCACACATCAGCATCGCGCTCCAATGGCATCACTTCGATGAGCTTTTGAGCCTCACTGAGACACCCCGAACGCCCAATAAGGTCAACCATGCAAGCATAATGCTCCACACGAGGTGTGATGCAATAATCTTGGCTCATGGATTGAAAATACTGCCAGCCCTGGTTAACCAAACCCGCATGAGTGCACGAGGACAAAACAGAAACAAAAGTGATATGGTCTAGCTTCACAGCTGCCTTCTGCATTTGTTCAAAAATTTTAAGTGCATCCTCAACATACCCATGCATTCCATAACCTGCAATCATTGCACTCCATGAAACTGCATCTCTTTCCAATATTTTGTCAAACACTTGGCGTGCAAAGTTGATTCTCCCACATTTGGCATACATATCAACGAAAGAAGTCCCCACAAAAACATCCAACACAAATCCTCTCCTCCTTATATAATCACGGAGGACGTTGCCTTGATTCAGAGCTCCTAAATGGGCACATACCCTAAGCACACTGATCATGGTGACTTCATTGGGTTTTACATCTTCCAATTGCATTTGATGAAAGAGTGCCAATGCCTCTTCAGCATCCCCATTTTGAGCACATCACTGGAAAGTTCGTCATTCATAACACTCACGAGCACATTAAGACGGGGGTTGGCCAGTGACCTAAGGATTTCAAGATTAGCACCATAGATTTCAACATTGCCAGCCTTCAATTTTTAGATCAACTGAATTGATTATTTTACACAGGGCAGATTGTAGCCATGCTGCCCAAAAGCAACACCGATGCCATTATTCTGTGCATCTGTGGAACAATGGCAAAGAGAAAAACATTAAACTTGTGAAAATAATGCAAGAACTGTATATAATCAGATACTAGTCTATGACATCAAGAAAATTCAGAGCGAAAACACTGGAAAACCATCAGATCTACTTGCAGAGACTAATATTGAAAGAAGGGAAACCCCATTAGGAAATATATATTAGTACCAACAGGTAGTATGCCAAACCGAAGCAAGAAAACCTTTAGTCGTGGAGTAGAAAATAGAAAATTATCAATTTCCACAATAAGTAATAGCAGTCAGGGTAAGAAACAAACACCGCCTTTTGAATGGCGGCATATGTGGGAACCTTGCGGGAAAGTTGAGTCCATTGTATGAGAAAAAACCCAAGAACTAAAACCAGAGAGAACAAAAGGTTTATAACACTTAACGGGGAATAAAATGCAAACAAAACCTTTACTGGAAGGTCCGAACTCGAGCCGCGGATGTTCTCTCTGGTTTGCAGAGCTTGTTCAGAATCGAGCATGAAGAAAATGACTGCCGCAATTGTGCCAGCAAACAGGGTATCATTACCCTAATAGAGTCCAAACACATCATGATCGTCCGATTTCATATCCAAATCTACGACTAAGCAGAAAACGCGTATATCAAATTAAATAGTTACAACTACTTTTGATTTTTCATCCAACGGCTGAATATGTTTTAATCGTCTAACATCTAATCTAACGGTTTCAAGTTATGACATGATGCACATCAGCAAAGTTGTTTTCAAATCAAATAATAACGCCTTAGCGTAAATATATATCAACCTAAAAATAACTATAACTATATTAATAAATAAATAAACTTAACTGTTAACTATTGCAGTAAAATAAGTAGGTCAGAGCAAATCAAATATATATAAACCTAACAAACAATCATAAAAGTATTTTGTTAAATTTTTTACCTTCATTTCATTAAAATGAATAAAATTTCATAATTGTAATTATTTAATCTAATTAGTTTTCTTAATAAATATACTTATTTAAAAAAAAGTCAATAATCACCCTTAAATTAACTAAATCTTCATTTTGAAAATTTAGTAAAAACAATAAATTATTTTTCCAGCACTTCAAATTTTCATAAGGAAATTTTGTATTATTAAAAACCATAAAAATCATATTAAAATTTTCAAATAATTACTAATTTAATGAAATAACAGAAAAAAATAACACCGTGGATGCAGCTGTTCATCGAAACCATAAAACCATATGCCTTTTTAATAAAGATTCAAACAGGCATCGGACACGCTGGTTATTTCAAAAAAATCGGTTGCATCATATTACACTGTTTTTAAATAAGCATTAATTTAATGAAATCCCAGAAAAAATAACACCGTATATACAGCTGTTCATCGAAACCATAAAACCATATGCCTTTTTAATAACGATTGAAGCAGGCATCAGATACGCTGGTTATTTGAAAAAATTCAGTAGCAGTGTCCGTTTTGTGGGGGCAGTCCATCTAATTTGCTTGAGGGCCGATAACAACTCCATTTGAAAGACAATGAGCTCGGGCAGCGATTTTAATCACCCTCCTGGCAATCATGGCCAGAACGAATCGGAGAAAATCATGATTTTTGTCAGAACATTTCTGATTCTTCTTGTACTCGTGATTTCGTTATGGGTGAATGGTACATGGATTTGGACTTGGGTAAATTTTTCTAGATTTTCCCGACGGAGATCGGATTTTACTGCTCGTCAGTTTAATTTTACTGGAGAAGAACCAGAGGGGTTGCAGAACGTAGGGTTGGATTCTGCGGTTTTAGAGACGCTGCCCAAGTTTGTGTATAGATCGCGCATTTTCACAGATGGGTTAGAATGCTCTGTTTGTTTATGCGAGTTGCAGGAGAATGAGAATGCCAGGACTCTGCCTAATTGCAATCATAGTTTCCATGTAGACTGTATCGACATGTGGTTTCTCTCGCATTCCACTTGTCCCTTTTGCAGAACTAGCGCTCAGCCTCTGCAACCAATTTTGGAATCCGCTACAATAGCGCTGGATTCAGCTACAATTTCCTCACCAGTTGCTGCAGGGATCGATCCCAATCTGAATTCTGAGGAAGGGCAGACTGCAAGCTCTGAAGAACAATATGATCCCGAGAACCCACCAAATATATTATCTTGGTGTAGGCCGGAACAGATGAATGAAGATTCACTAATTGCTTCAGGGATCGATCCCAATCTGAATTCGGAGGAAGGGAAGACTGCAAGCTCTGAAGAAGAATATGATCCCGAGAACCCACCAAATGTATTATCTTGGTGTAAGCAGAAGCAGATGAATGAAGATATGGATGAAGGGACGTCCCGTGAAACCGCATAAATGCCCTGCGTTCGCTTACAGACACATGTTTAACACACAGAGTCATGTGATGTCGAACATATGGTCCAGCACAGAGGCAGTAGATTGTAGCAACTATATTGATCTGTAGTGTAGCATCTATATTAGTATATAGTAAAGATCATACTATATTATCTCAATTGTGACGTATTGTTCTATTTTTTTTTTCAATGGTATGGGTGAGTAGATTGTGTCACAACAGAAATACTAATGGTTCCTAGCTGAATTTTGCATATGATCCACCCTTTGTTTTCAGTTCTAATCTTGACGTTTTTATTGGATACAAATGGAAGTTATTTAGTTACATTGCATCGAAAAAATCTGATCTGCAATTAATGCTTTGTTAATGCTCTAAGATTTTATAGAAGCGTAGTCCTTTTCTTTTTGATAGAATCAAACATTGAATAAGACTTTGATCTACTGAAGTAGCACACGATAAGATTAACCATCAATCGTACTACGTCTTCCTATCCTTTGACACAATTGCAATGGAAGAAGGTACAAATCAATTTCAAAGTTCAACCTAGCATGTTTATAAACGAAGACCCAGCCGCTGGTTATCCTTTCACATAATTGCAATGGAGGGAGGTACAAAACAATTCAAGTTAGCATATTTATGACCGAAGAGGCTCTTCGAAAACAATGCAAAGAGACATTTTTTAATTTTCCTAGACTTATTTTTAGAAAGGGTTTTCCGTTACCCTTCATCTCTTTTAATTAATGGGAATCAAGTTAAGTGGTTATTATCATAATATTTTATAATTATTAGGTTGGTGTGAGTTTTATATTTGATGAAATGTCAAATTCAAATTTTGATGAAAATGGGCAAAGGATAGAATATAATAGTCAAACATACCTAAGATGTTAAAAGTAATAATAATAAATCTTATTTAAAAAGAATATACAAACTTTTTCACGAGAATAACTGATTTATAATATAATAAGTTTTTTTTTATGACATGTTAAGCGTTTGATATAAAAATTCTAGGCAAGTGGCTTTTATATAAAAATAAATACATATTTGGTAAATATTGGTGATTGATTTTTTGGTTGTAGATATGCATTATTGTTAGCTTGATGCATAGAGTTAGTTGTGCTTTATGTATATAATAAGTTGGGCTTTTATAATATCCCTAACTTGTTTGCATTTTTGTTTTTAAGTTGAGTGTGTATAGACGTTTGTATTTTTGGTTTTATTTTTGGTTTTAAGTTGAGTGTGTATAGACGTCTGCGCTATTTGTTGAGTATGTGCATAACTTGCTAAGATTACATTTGTGATTTAAAAATTCAAGTACTTCATACGTTGTAGGTCAAAAGTATGTCAAATATTTTTGAGGTTAGAGAGACACTACCCTAAAATTAGTGAGGACACTTTTCCACAATTTCATATATTCATGCTTAACACAGGATGATAGGGTTGTTTCCTTTATAAATTTTCACTAAATTACAATTGACATTTCTTATTACATAAATAGAACAACCAAAAAAAAATATTTATTACAATGGTTAGTACAAATACTCTTATTTTTATTTAATAATATATTTCTAATATTTATAGTGAAAGTATTTATCTTTATTAAATGGACTAGAAAATATAATTTTATGAACAAATTAATTAAAAAAATAGATTATATATATATATATATATATATATATATATATATATATATATATATATATATATATATTTTATAATTATTCAAGAATATTGATTTAAATATTTTCTTTGCCTTGCGAGAAAAATTAAAGAAAAAATTGAACTTGTCCAATAAGGAGAATACTTAAAAAATTTATGAAACACAACACTTGTCATGGCCTCGAGTTGGCACTATAGCTAACAAGCGCCTGTGACTGCCCACGGGCATGTTTAATCGAACGGTTGAGTCGAGCATAGTGAACGTGTTTAACCAAGCGGATGAGGCAAGCATATTGGGTGTGTTTAACTGAATGCATGTTCATAACTTATAATGGTAACCTTAAGGTGGACCCACCGTGCATATTGTAGTGGCCTACACTAGGGGTGTGACTGCATCATGGGGCGCTTGAGCAAGGGTGACATGGACGAGGGTGACAGGACATCGAGAGTGCAAGGTGGCAATGACATTACGCGTGGGTGACCGATGGGAGTGACTTCTGGAGAAATGAGCGAATGGTGATAAGAAACGGGATAACATGGAAACTATGGAAATGCGTGCCTGCCCACAAGGGATGCCTGATTTCCAATAGGATTCTCAGCCCAAGGGTGCACCAACCCACGAAGGGGCGTTAACCCATCGAACGATAGGTCGGATTGGGCGTTCAGTGAGGGGAAGGGTAACTCAAATGGAATTAGGGGTTTTGAACATGAGGAAGTCATGTATAAATAGAAATGGGACAAGTTGGAGGAGGTCGTCACCAACGAAGCTTGTCTGCCCATGGGTGCACCAACCCAGGAAGGGGCGTTAACCCACCGAACGATAGGTCGGATTGGGCGTTCAGTGAGCGGAAGGGTAACTCAAATGGAGTTAGGGGTTTTGAACATGAGGAAGTCATGTATAAATAGAAATGGGACGAGTTGGAGGAGGACGTCACCAACGAACTCGTACCAAACATGAAGTCACAAGGAGAATCGCAAAACTGCAGGATGAATAAGAAGGGAGGTCACACGACTTGGTAGGAATGCAAGTTGGGCAGCTTGCTATAGGAAAAGGGGTCGACCTATTGAAGGGTGAAATTTCAGTAGCAGGGGTGACGACTTGGTTACTTTGGATGCAATATTTCATGGGGTTTCTTGTAGTGCGATAATGACATGTTGGGAACATGGTTGGTTTACTTTTACAAGTATGCACAATGTAAGAGTGTGGCAATACTATTGTAAACTTTGAAAGGAAACAATGGACATAAGGGTGTGGATGACCCATTGTATCATTATTTTTATTTTTGAAAGATTATAATAGTTGGGGTGAACTACTTGGGGATTTGCCTCCTCCCATCATATACTTGCATCCTTCTTTATGATATCACATTTTTGTTGAACTATTATGTTTATTGATGGATATCACACTTGTAATGAAGTAAATGTTAATCCGTTGCATAAGTAAATGTAGAACACTTAAATAGAAAATTTACTAAGTGTTGGAATCTAGGCATAGCCAAGCTAAGAGTAGCCTCAAAATGTGAAATAGTGTTGGTGCCACAGAATGCCCATAAGTGATATTAAGGGATCATAACGTGGGGTTGTGGAAGATGGTATCAAAGCTTGGCTTAGGAAGGACCAAGTTTATTTGAAGTGTAAGAGTTTATTTGTGTTTGCATTGCCACATGACAATTTGGTAGGGACATAGACCTTGGTCAAGAGTAGAGATGAATGACAAACAATGGAATGTTGGAAAGATTTCCATGGGATACTTTTGCAGACATTGCATAGGTTGAAACACATGAATCAAGATAGACCAAGGATTTAAATTTTAGGTTGAACTTGAAATTTTGGAGGATGAATTTAAAGAATACCTTCTTTTACTTGGATGGGAAGTGGGGCAAGATGAAGATGTTGATTGAGAGAAAGAGAGATAAGCTGAGATATACAAGGAAGAATGTTTTGCAGCTGTGCTGACGAAATATGAGGAACTCGATGCGACCAAAATTTCCCAGGTTGAACCAGATTCATGCACATTATGAACATTGAAGGAAGATGGAGAAACCTCATTCACTACTCCTTTTAAGGTACAATTTAAGATCTAAATTCACATATTTGAGGAATAAATAGATGCAGACGTCGTGGATAAATGGTTGAATCTATTAGAAGGATTATTTTTGGTTTGTCACTTTTCCAGTTAGGAAAATATTACTTTCTCACTCCTTAAAGCCACCCCCCATGTCAAGCACTAGTGGGAAACCTACTATGAGAAAAAGGACGAGAGGGAATCCTCCTTGTTCTCAGCCCACCCACTTGGAATTATTTCCAAGACACCATCAAGGAAAAATATTACCCCATGGAGAGCTCTGAGGACAAGTACATACAATGGACTATGTTGTAGCAACAAACGAAACAAGATGTGCATGAGCTAACGAATATGTTCCATACCTTGTGCACAAAGTTGGGTATCAAATATTGAGAGAAGCATTTAGTGCTTAAGTAACGCAATTTTTTGCACCGATACATTCAAGAGGAAATGAAGTTCCTAGCCTGGAAAATTTTAGGGGCTAATATTCGGAGCTGGGTTAATTTCCCATGCCTTTTCCAAAAATAATATTCGTTGATTTCCATTTTTTCTAAAATCAATTCGCCCAAATTTTATAGAGATTATCACTAGAAATTTATAAAGGCTTTATAAAATCATTAGAAATTTGAATGTTTTTGTAAAAATATCACCAGAATTTTTAAAATTTTCATATTAGGGATTAATAATATTCTCTAAGGTTTCTAAAATTTAAAATAAATTTTCATCCTTAAAATTTTCCCTAGTTCCAAGATCTCTCCTCGCTTGGTTAAACATACTAATATGCTACCAAGATCGAGAAAAAATTGAAACAAAAGAAGCTAGACTTTGGATTTGCGAACCCAAAGCAGAGCAAAGGACAAAGCCCAACCGAGACCCCCAGGGAAACTCCTCGAAGACATAAGCCAAGGGTGAAAGGAAGGAAAATAAAAAAATGGGAAGTTGTGTGAGTTCCATAAAACTCTCACTCACAAGACAAACAAATTTCATGCAAAGCATGCACTGGTAACTGAGCGAAAAGACTCGAAGATTGATTCATGCTATGATTATGAGTTAGAACCCAACAAGGGAACAAAAAATGGTAAGAATGTCATTGACATGAAAACCACTGTGATGGTAGCCACCATTAAGCTCAAAAAGGCATAATTCGAAGATAAAAAGGAGGAGGAGCACCTCTTTCACTAAGAGATGTGGGTGAAGGGTTCACCACTACAATTTATTTTCGACGGCGGGATCCAAAAGAACCTCATTTCAGCGGATTTCGTGAATCACTTGGGCCTACTGACCACACCACACCCGCACCCGCAGTCGTACACCATCAGGTGGCTTCACCAAGGACGAGATTTTTATAGGTAAATTTGGGCATCATCCCCCATGACTTGGTCAAACTGGACATCATCCCAAGTGGAGTCGCAAATTTTTTATGCAGAATTATGATCTATGGATAAATCAAATTCCCTAAGTGTGGTGTTAGGCACTTATGACAACAATTGAAAGACTTTTCTATCACTTTCTCTAAGAATAAATAGACACATAGAACGATAGAAGAACCTGTTTGTGATCTAAGGGACTTCTATTCTCCTTCTGTCACTTTTTTTGTTTCCTCCAATCCAACTTAGATCGTCAAATTGATTCCTGCAAGTATAAACAGATACCAACAAATATATTGCAATATACATATGCCTACTTATCTTAATTAGTTAAATCGATTAAACATGAAACATATATATCATTCAATAATACATCGTATGAGAAATATAAACATAAACAAATACATATATGGGAAAATGAACAACAACCTTTATTAAAGAGTAGAAGGGGGCAGTTGCAACCAATGATCAATTTGATGTCACCAACTCCAGATTCATCCCAGCCTCATCAAATCCAACATCACATGAAAGACATATTAGTACTTTCACTCTCTCTAATGAGAATCCAACAACATTTCTTTACCAAAATTATTCCTTCACCAGCACTAGGAACTATGCTCAATTTATAGGGAAACTAATGGTATTTTCTCAATGAATGACTTTCTAATAATATCTAAGACATGTTCCCAAGTTTAGAGGTGTTAGATGGACACTTGATTAAATTTTTTACACATATGGACGCTTCTAGAAGGCACTAGCCATGTGGAGATTCTGGAACAATGCGAATTTCGCTCCCATTTGACAAACACACCCTCGAATGTCGGGAAGTGCATTTCAGTGCACCTTTGAATGGAGGAAGCTACATATGCAATGTATTTAGTCCCTTTAGAGGTTGTGTTCATGCACCTGGCCTTCAATTCTAGTGCACTGCATTGCACCTTTCCATATGTAAGGGTGTGTTTCCCTGTTTGCAAAATAAATTTAACCTAAGGGGCCAATATCTATAAAAAATGAAATGAAATGAAACAAAAATACCACTGAAGGAAAGAGGAGGCATATGGCACCAACCTGGATCAAACGGCGAGGAAAAATATCCACACAATCAATCACAATTAATAATTGAAGTTCGAGGGAAAAAACAGGTTCAAAGATCCAAAATACAAATGGTAACTTTAAAATGGTAAAAATGAACAGTAAAACTCTTTTAATTAGTCATTTGATTATTTGAAAATCATATTTATTGTTGTGACTATGGTTTTATTCATTTTGATCATGAAACAGGTATTTTTAATCCGTTTGATGTTGTTCTGAACATGTTTGCAACTCATAGCATATTAGTCATGCACATTTATTTTGAGAATGATTTTACCACAAATAATAATTTTATCCTTATTTCAATACAAGAAAAAATAACATTGGTGAGGGGTGAAAATGGTCACCATAAGCTCATTGGTGAGGGTCAAAAGAGCCTTCGTCACCAAAAACTGAACGTCACCAAAGGTGGCGTCGCCGAAAGTATAGGTGTTGTGGTGACATTCAAGGTCCGTCACCAATAATGATTTATAGTGACGAATAGTGACCGTCACCATTTCATATGAGCAATGGTGACAGACAATAGCTTCCGTCACCAAAAAACTGAACGTCACCAAAGGTGGCTTCGCCAAAAGTATAGGTGTTGTGGTGACATTCAAGGTCCGTCACCAATAATGATTTATAGTGACGGATAGTGATCGTAACCATTTCATATGAGAAATGGTAATGGAAAATAGCCTCCGTCACCAAAAAATTGAACGTCACCAAAGGTGGCATTGCCGAAAGTATGTGTTATGGTGACATTCAAGGTCAATCATGAATATCGATTATAATGATAGATAGTGACCATCACCATTTCATATGAACAACAACGATTTTTTGTGATGGACCTTTCATGGCCATCACTATTGGTGCATATATATGGTGACATTCATTGACCGTCACCATAAAATCATTGGTAACATCAAGGTCCATCACGAAAAATGACTATAATGACAAATAATGACCCTCACCATTTCATATAAACAACAACGATTTATGGTGACGGACCTTTAATGGTCGTCACTATTGATGCGTATATATGGTGGCGTTCGTTGACCGTCACCATTTCATATTTTGGTGAGGGTCGAAAAATGTCACCATAAGCTCATTGGTGATGGTCAAAAGAGCATCTGTCACTAAAAACTGATCTTCGTCATTCCCTATATATGAATATTAGGGCATGATGGAATCGAACCACCAACCTCTTACTTGTAAATAAGTTTCTCTTCCATTGAGCTAGCACCCTTTAAAGAATTAGACTTTAAACTACCAATTGCCCCTAAAGGTGCAAAGATATATCAAAGGAAAAAAGAACCAGGAAAACCGAAAGAACTAAGTGTCCTTGCCCCTATTTTTATTCTACGACACTCTACAAAGTATGATCTTGATCTATGACGTATTTGTGCCGAGTGGTTATAATTTAATAGTAAATGTTATATTAGATAAAATAAATGAATAACTAAGAGGCCTTACGGGCTAATTTTTAATCCTTACACCAAAATCTCTTAATATTCAAGTCTAAGGAACAACTCGTTCAAAGTTCAAACTGAAGTAGATTTTAAATGGAAAGCCTAAAACCAGCTAAGTAGTTTACAAGTTAACATTTTGGATATAAATTATGTTCAATCTATATGACAAGTTATGCCATAACCTTGAAACTAGATTCTTAGCTAAAATACTTTCTTAAGTCAATAATGACAAAGAAAGATAGTCATGGCAAGCAAAATTCTCTTGTTTTTTCTAATTAGGGTGCATGTAACTTGATAAAGGTTGTATGAGAGTATCAAACCATAAACAGTTTCACTAAAAGATGGAAATGATAAAGTCTTGTTAAGAAACAAAGGTTTAGTTGAATATATGAAAAGCATCGAGCTAAATGATATAATTAAACTAAAAGTAACTGTAAAAAAATGAAATTTCCATCATATACCATCTGGTTTGGTTAGTTCTTCAGAAAGAGAAAGTGCAATTGCATGATCCAGCTCCTCATCTGGATTATATAATGGACCATCCTGAACAAAAATGTCCACATACAACAATCAATGTTATTGTATTGGTAAGACTTTTGATATAATATATCAAAGCATGTACTATGTAGGAGAATAACTGGTAGTTGAATTACTTCTCTACTCACATGTACTACCTTTGGTAGTTGAATTACTTGGAAATAAAAATCCTTAGTAGAAGACAATGCAAAGAAAAGCAGAAGCCTTTGAATATGGATGGCCATCTTGATTTTATAGAGTTATAATTGAATACTAAATGACTAGGAATGTTGCAACGAAATATATGGATGGAGTGTAATAAAAATAATTTGGATAATTTAGGTTGCACATATCTTTAAATGGAACCACTTTTTCGTTTTGGATTCCCAGTCTTTAATATGAAAATAAAAATTTCGATTCAACCAAAGAGCACAATATTTTGAAGTCTTAGTTGCCTGAAACAAGGTAAGGACAACATTTGGAAACAGGGATGACTTCTGAAATGACCACTTTCAAAACCTTTGGAAATAGAGAAATGATCACTTCCACAAACAGGTCCAAAAGTCATGAATTAGGAGCATGAGCACACCTAATTCAGGGATGATTAAATATGAAACGAATTGGGCTGCAATTATACTCAATTAAATGTAAAGAAATGATTAAAATCTATATAAATTACATAGAAGTCAAACATGACAACTTTGGAATATGGTAGAATGTTGGCATAAAAACTTTGTTCATTATACATTCTCTTTCATTCAGTTTTGATGCTTTACTTCCAAATTAGGTGTTTTCTTTGTTGGAGATAGGAATCCATACATCTAGGTCGAACCATTAATGATGCCCCCAATGAAGGGGAAAGTAGCTCAATAGTATAGCAGCACACTGGCTAAGGGAAAATCTGGGGTAAATCTTAGTATGTATAATTTTCAAGATGGGGATAGAGCTAGTTTTGCTTGAGGTTAGGCAGGGGACCTTAGCCAAAGTGTGGCCTGACGAGGGTCTTGGAAATAGGAATACACACATCTATGCTAAACCCTTAAGGGCGTCCCTCATGAAGGGGCAAGTGGCTCAGTGTTAGAGAAATCCAACCAGCCAAGGACTTTAAAGTTTTGGAAATGTTTCAAGTAACAACCATTTTTAATTAGCCTATTGTGCTAGACCAAACGGTGGACGACCTGCATTGGAAAGTGTTTGCATGGGGCAAGTGGCTCAGTGTTTGAGTAATCCAACCAACCAAGGACTTAAAAGTTTCAGAAATGTTTCAACTAACAAACAATTGTTAATTAGCCTATTGTGCTGGGCCAAACGGTGGATGACCTGCATTGGAAAGTGTTTGCTGACCAATATTGAGGCCCCGCCCAGGTTCAAAACTCAGTTAACCCACCTCATGAAAGGGCAAGCGGCTCAGTGTTAGAGCAATCCAATCAGCCAGGGACTTTAAAGTTTTAGAAATGTTTCAAGTAATAGAGAATAGTTAATTATACAGTGATATGTGGTTTAACGGTAAGTTCAAATCCCATTGAGTATATGGCCTCATTGGGTGAAACTAACGAGACCGCGGTTCAAATCCCATTGAGTATATGGCCTGCTATGATCTCGCCTCAAGGAGTAGACTCCCCATTTCCTAGAGTCTTCGCTCTTTCTAAATCATAAGATCTGGTATATCTGGCTTACAGGTTGTTTGATATACTCTTGGTGTTATAAGGTTCTTGCTAAATCATAAGATCTGGTATATCTGGCTTATATCTGGCTTACAAGTTGTTGGATATACTCTTGGTGTTATAAGGCAGCCACAAAGGTTGATCTTGGACCTCCCCCATATTAGTCCAAGGAAGAAAGTTTTTGTTGAGAAATATTGAGGCCCCACCCAGGTTTGAAACTCAGTTAACACACCTAGCATGTCTGTGGGCAGTTGCATAATGCATTAGGTTCAGGAGTATAGAGTCAATCCCTCAGACATGACCCTGGGCCTCCTCAGAGATAGGCACTAAGTTTAGGAATTCTCCTAATACCCAAAAAATAAAAAATAAAGGAAAAAGAAAGAAATTCTCCTAATACTGAAAAAAAAAGGAAAAAGAAAGAAATTCTCCTAATACTGAAAAAAAAAGGGAAAAAGAAAGAAATAGAAAGAAAAATGACAGTAGTTAATTATCAATTTTGGTGATAAAAAAATAAACGAAAAGAAAATAGACAATAGTTAATTAGTAGTTTCCAAATTTTCACTAGCATAACATTTCTTGATGTATATGCAGAAATACTTTGACTTCAGGATGACTCAGGGGTTGCTTTCTCAAAGTTTACCTGCATACCAAAAACTGTTCAGATGTCAACCAACATGGATAAAACATGATCATAAAGAGATAAAATATGATAAAACATCAACAAAAAGCATGGATGAAGTTCACACTTGACAACAAGATTGACGTGGGAAGAAACATCTAAAGCAAACTTTTTAAGGTTCCATATTTCCACTCCTTAATGATAGGTTTAATAAAATAATCAATTCTTAATGAAGGTGCTACCTCCCTGTTAAGTCATAATCTTCTGTTCCCACATTTTAAGAGTAAAAGATAGCCTCTCAAGGCACTGGGGCTGTTATAAGTGAAATTGTAAGTAGATAGATTGTGATGTTCAGAATTTGTAAGTGACTAGTGTGGACTTCTTAAGCCATGGGTGGTTATGAAGCATGGAGTTAAGCTTGAACCCTGGGGTTTGCCAGCTCATAATTAAGATAAAATATATTCAATGGTCAGAAATTGAAAATTCAGAAGTTGCGTGAAGAGAAACATAGAAGAAGCACCTGGAAAATAGTCTTGGAGAAGAAAGTGTACCTGCAACAGAATGAGCATCGACTCATGCTCAATTTCCAAAGGCCAAAATTATAACCAGTATGTATGGTAGAAGCTGGGAGAACTTGATAAGATTGACCATCCTGAGCAGAAGATGGTTTAGGAGACACCTTGGAGAAGCCAATTGAAGAACCAATAGGAGAATAGGACGTCTTTATCTTATACAGGTTTGCAACAAGATATGTATTCCCTGATCCTTTCTCTGAATCATGGCTCTTCACTTGAGAACAAATTGTAGGTATTGACCTAGAGGTAGAATGAAATCGGTTTGTCAAGCTTCTGGGAATAAATATATTGAGAAGAAGCGGTTTAGTATTTTCTCCCTTACTCTTACTCGACCCATTTATATAGCTTCCACTTGTCTTCCTCTTGTCCTGCTTTCCTAAACTCTCCTCCGCTTTATGTTTTTCTGTTTGCACTTCCTCATTTGATCTCTTCTGCATGGTAGCCTTCTTCTCCACCAGATCACTCAGGGACAATTCATAAGCTGATTTAGGCATTCCTTCAAACATTTTCATGAGCTCATGTCTGCCTCTGGCAATATCCTCTGCCCTGGCTGACATGGGGTATGGATATGAACATGCCGTGTTTGTAGATATGAGATAAGAACTTGATCCAAGACGCCATAGCGAAGGAGAGGTACATGTGTGTTCATCTTATTTATGTTGAATAGCCCATGAGAACAAACCTGAAGAACCCAATTTAGAATCCATCATGGATCAACCCAATTCATCTCTACTCAAGCAATTTTTTTCTTATAGCTTGCCCTCAAAAATTTGTTCTAAATAGCTTGTATTGGGTTTGATCTACCAAATCATCCCCTCCAAATTAGTGCCAGCATATATCATGGGTTGATGGGAAATCAATCAACTGCACAAATTTAATGCCAATTCTCCCTGTCTTGTTTAGAAAGAAGAGTGGGTCCATAGCACAATTGCGATCTGACTGATTGTCTCTTGCTCCATTATTTTTGCACCTTAATGTCCCTGTCAATGTTGCTGGCACTTTACCTTTGTGAATTTACTACAAATTTGACATGCTAAGCCCCCGATCATCTCTAGTCGCCCTTAGTGATTCGATCACCTGCATTGACATAAACCAGAAATAATGTATATAACATCAAGCAAAACCTATTCCACTACAAAAATGAGACATCTTAAAAGAAAATCAAAACTGATGAATATGACAGCTAGTCCACCTTGTAACGAAACATCTTTGCACCTAGTGAAAATAAGGATGGCTTTACATATGTTTAAGGTTAACCTACCCGCTGCTCCTTCCTTTGACTGGTTTTCATGAGAATCCTGGATCTTAAGCTTATAATTATGGGTGCAAGTGTCCTGACCTCCTATTAAACCATCATATATCATTCAACAACTAAATCCATGCATTTTCACCATTGTATCAGCATATGAATTTGCATCAATGTACTGAATTAATATGACTTCAAATTTTGAAATTTTCCTGCAAGATAACATTTATCATTAAAAAAATCTGATCAAACATGAAGTAATCTCATGAATCCTTTAGATTTATATTGCAATATCCATCTCAGATCGATAGATCCAGAATCTTAAATATTCTTATAACTAGAAATTGCACCAAGAGGTGCAAAGGAATGCCGGAACACGGATAAGAGAAGTGGGAAGATTGTATAAATAAATAATCAAGCGAAATATGCTAAAAATGAAATACAACCTACGTGAGGCTAATTTAAATTCAATTGTTGTGAATTTTCAAGTGAAAGAAAGTTTGTAACTGGTGTCCGGCAAGCAGGACTCACAAAAATTGTTATAGAGAAAAAATTGGAAGTGAAATTGAGGTTTGAGGTTTGATGATGTTGATGAAGCACATATTCTACTTGGTGAAAGTGGCCACTGCGAGGATTATTGGGGTTCAGGCTTCTATAGGCAGGATAATACTTTTGAGCTTGAAACAACTTTGCACAATATAGCTTTCAGTTCAAATGGTGCAAATACATATAAATCAAGAAATTTGAGACCTTTAAATGTATGGTCAGAAGCAACAACTCCAGAATCTGTGAAAATGCTTCTAAACTCTATTTGAAAAGAGGAAATTAATTTGATCCTTGAAGGAAACTTGTTTGGACCAGACATTGGTGAGTTGATAAGCAGCTCAAACAATTGGGCAGAGATTATTATGTGGTGTATTTTCAAAGGTCTCAAAGAGTCATTACCTTCTAGATGGCTATATATTTTGGGAGATGGGTTTGAAAATACAGGTAAGAAGAATCAGCCAGCGTCTGAACAGTCGGGTGAATTTGAGAAAAAACACCAAAGATCTGCCAATTTTGTTGAATGCCTCTGAGAAATGTGGTTTATTGTTTGTTTTCAATTCCTCCTCAAATATGGATTGCAGGCCTCTACATTAAAATAAGAATATTCTTATGATTGGTCTGCTCATGAATAATTTAAAACAATATACTCATAACCTAGCACAAAATACGATTCAACAGAAAAAATAATAAACAAGAATAGTGGAAATGATGATTTTGATTTCCAAACTGCTGCTATATGTTTAGGATGAAGTGCTTTTGAAATTTAGGTAAGTGCAAGGAGATAGAAAGTATGGGCTGCAACAAGTTTTTGGACTCTCAAGATAGAAGAGAAGGGAAAAGAGGAAAACTTGAAGTTCAAAGCACAGAGTAATGCCCCCTGGTAGGAGAGATTTTGATTCTCTTGTTCAATCTCAGCAGGAAGTAAGCAATGCATTTGATCAATTCAACATTCAATTGTCCGATTCTCTATGGGATGAAGGTGATGGCATTAGCCAAGAGAAGCAGCTGGACAGGGTTTCACATGAATAAATCCTTTCTTCATAAATGCAAGGATTATCGGAATTATGTTCAAATGAAAGAGATGAGAACAATGTGCAAGAGGATTTATAATTTTTGATATGCAAAGAATAGAAAATTCAAAATAGTACATCATATGAGGAGGAAGGAAAAATAAATGTATAGGCAACAAGAAATGGATGTAGGCAAGGAATGAACAAGGAGAATATTCATCTCCATTTATAAGGATTGAAAAAAGTTTGGACAATGCCACCCTGGATGTATCTTATCATCCAGTGAGAATTAATTTTCAACACAAATAGATTCAAGGGATGTTGGGTTCTTTATTAAAGGAAAATAAGAAATAAAATGTGGAGGAACAATTCATTGAGTCTAATGGGGATTTTGATGTCCTAGAGGAATTAAGTGGAGTCTTAGTAAAAGGTTCCAAGTGGCAAGGAGGCTATTGCAAGAGTGACAATGAAAGGGTACCATAATATTTGTTAGATGAGAGAAATCAGAGATGTTGGATTGTTCCACTGGAAGATTCTCTTCTGGCAGACGTTGAGGAAATACCAGATTTGATATTTTATGTAAGCAAGGAAGATCATACGACAATGTATGCCAAGGAGCCTTCTTGGCAGGATCATTCACCTACCAAATTGGAAGGAGTGTTAGACCAAGAAGTGGATGGCTTTTCACCTTTTTAGGTTCTGTTAATAATCTAGACACAAGTGATAACGTAGAAGGTGAAATGTTTGAGTTTTCAAGAAAGAAGGATAGATAAATTGAGGAGGCATGAGAGATTAACACTGTGAATGGATCCAATTATGAAGTGATTGATGCTTTGGGATAGAGAGAAGTCCATTGGATGTCAGGCTTTGTAGTGAAGAATCTCAAAGAGGAGTCCCTCAAGAATGTTCATACGACAAATGACAGGAGATTTAAATTCCTTTATAGATCAAAGAAGTGAATGTGTTAGAGTAACTACACATGAAGATATTGCATTTGCAAATGGTGCACGGTAGGTTGGAGTTAGTGATTTATGTAAATGATGAAAGTGATGTAGATATGCATGCAACACAGGTTGACTGTAAGAATGCAGTAAATGAGGAAACTTGTTCAATTTATGTTGTTTTTGGAAGTGAAAAAATCCAATGGAATTTAAATTCGTTAGTTGGAGAAATTCACATAGATAATGTAGGGAAGCATAACACAGGGCCGTTATAGGAAAATGTCTCTTTGGTGGAAAAACAAGGAGTCTTATATTTCTTACCCTGCAAAGGCATTGTGAAAAGCAATGTGTTGGTGGAAAAGGAAATAGTTTTAGATTTGTCACTGGAGGAAACCAATGAGAATGATGTAAGAATGCATGCTACATATGCCCTAGATGAAGGTGCCATGACGGTTCATTTTCAAATATTGTCGTTGTATGCCTATAAATAATAAAATTTAGTGAAATATTGAGAAGTTTCTGTGGAGGAAATGAAAGAAATGCTTGTTCGATTATCATAGAAATCTAAACCAGGGGATAATTTCATAGGTGCCTGTCAGGATGATTTTTTAAAGAATCAAATGCAAGTAATATTCAGTTCATTTTTGGATGAAAGGTAGTCAAGATATTCCATAGAAGCATGCCATGGAGACTGCTGAAGAAGAAATCGCAGTGGTTGGATAGCAAGAGGTTCCAAAACATTTGGTTCACATTAATGAGAATTCTCATAAGCATGAATTCAATCAACGATTTATAAGAGTCATCTGGATGGATTGAAATTGTTAGGAAATGGCGATGAATAGATAATAGTGAATTCTCGATGGATTTTATAAAAAATTTAGACAGCTCATCTGCTTACCAAATGACAATCTCTGACCAAAATTCTAGTTAACAGGCACAATGAAAATAATTAGTTGTTGAAAGATTCAGGATCTGTTTATAAAAATTTTATGGAAGAGGAGTTTGTAGTCAGAGATGTGGAAATGGTGAATGATAATGACTGTGTTTGGAAAAAAAAAACTCCTAAGTATGCCCAGGTAAGTGTTACAAAGTTTTCATCAACAACCTTGAGTTAGAGAGAAGAGGAGTCTTCTATGTTACCATGGACTAGTGAAAATAGGGCACATACATGTAACCATAAACTAGATTCTTATATGGAGAATGAGATAATTTACATGGGCAGTGTAACAACTCAATTTATGGCCTCTGAAGTTCAAGAACCAGAGGATATTTCAAGGCTACATTATTTCCCTTAGGACAACTTCAGTGAATATTGTATTATACAATAAAGACATTACTAAGCCAAGTAAAGCTAATTTTGCACAAATAAAAGTGTTATCTACAATACAAGCACGTGAATTAAAAGAAGATGGCCATTCTTCTCCGCACAAATGAAAAACATCACTTGAAAAAAATTTCTCTATTGGAAGTGCATTCTGTGTAATAACATGTACTTCTAATTACCCAGGTTATGAGGAAGTGGCAACACAGACACTATAGGTTTTTCTTCTTGCCAACTTACAAGTTGAAAAGGCATGTGAACAAGCCACTCACTATCATAATAGTGGATCACAAATTAGGAAATCACTTGGCATTGATATTTTTACTCTTGAAAATTTCCAGGATCTGAATGTTTCATTATTGACAAATTCTAAGAAGTTTGAAAAATCTTCCATTTCTAATTTGAGTGAAAGTGATGCACTGAAAAAATCAAAGACTAGAAAATTTTATACTTCAATAGAACCTTTACCTTTAGACAAGGTGAGATATTACAAGTCTTAATTATTTGATCACTAAATATCTAACACCAAAGCATAGTAGAAAATTGTTGGAACATGAATTTTAGCTCTACAATGTCTTTAGTTTCGTAATCTGTCACTGCTAATTTGAGTGAATGTGATGCACTGAAAAACTCAAAGACTAAAAATATATCTACTTCAATAGGACCTTTCCCTTTCCAAAAGGTGAGCTATTACAAGTCTTCATAATTTTATCAGTAATTAGATAATGTGTATCATAGAAATCTGTTGGGAAATGAATTTTAGTTATGCAATGTCTTTAGTTTCATAATCAAGTCTAAATGTAAAATGAGGGAAAGCATTTCTCATTCTTCTTTTATTGGGCACTTCACAGATCGACATAGATTGTAAGCCTCATCTTAAACAAAAATCTAATAAATTAATATTGAATGTGTGGGAAAGTGAATTGATTATTGTAGACACATTATGACGATAGCGAAAACAGGCATGGTAGCAGAGAATGGAGATATTGAAAAGACTTATCCATTGGTAGAGGAACATAAAAATATTGAGAAATCAGTGCATCTTGCACCAGAAGCCACCTATCCTCATAAACTTAATTCCCTAACATTTCGTATGGAAAACATTGTAACTGATGGTTATCAGTAAGCAATGCAAAATGTTCATTTTAGCATGAAGGTAGTGGATAGGTGTGGAAAGAAAACTGAACAATCAAACCTAGAATTTCAAAAGAGTGGTGAAGTTGTTGTCATTAGCATGGAAATGTATTATGGAGAGTGATCATAATAAGTAGACTAGTCTTATGAATGGGGAATTTGAAGAAAGGGGTAGAGCAGTGGGGACTACCATAGAAATAGAGGATGATCCCAACCAGCAAAGTGCTCTTATGAAGCCAGAATATGGAGAGTGTTTTGAGGTAACTAGAACTAGCATAGAAATAAAGAATAGTCTTACTAATATGATCTTTTGAACTTGGAATTTGAACATAGTTTTAGAATATTCAGAACCAGCATGATTGGAAAGCTTTTCATATCAACTTGGAATCTGAAATTGGTGTTAATGTAGGTTGTAGAGCATTTGAAACAACACCATGAGATGGAAGGCAGCCGAAGTCGTGTACTGAGAAATGCATCGAGAAATGAATCGTGACTTCAGATTCAGGTAATTGTAAAATTGGTTCTCATTGTCACTTAAAGTTGCATAGTTAATAGGCATTAGAGTTCAGGTTTGATAATATGTTGTCATGGCCAGAAAGGAAAGTTCTATAGTTGATGGTTTGTCTATCCCACCTGGACTTGCGGCTCGGCGTAACGCAACGTAGTTTGACTTAACGGCGTGTTCATCGTAGAAATATTAAAGAAGCTCAAACCACATAACAGAATAAAAAACCAGTATTTCGGATGCAATAAAATAGTACTTTGCCAATACTTCAACAAAAATGGTTCAACACTAACATAACTTCATGATACTAGTTGAAACTTGAACCATATCTACTAGAACACAATGAGTAAAATTTGTATAATTGAAAAACTAGCTTTTCATTTTGGTGACATTCAGATATTCTTTAAATTTAGAGTAGGAAATTTGGTTTAATGTGATCAAAAAAATCAGAAGCAGTTTTTAAAATCTAAAATGTGGGATCTTGAAAATGTTGTTACCACAGTCTAATAGAATCCTTTCTGCATAATAGCTTCAATTTAATTTAGTAATCTCCAATATTTTGCATGTCCAGTACTTGCTTTCAAATATATCAGTATATTGCTACATTGTTTGGAAGAGTGAAATAGTTTCTGAGAACTGTTTCATATAGTGTGTGCCATTGTGCTGGATCTATATAATGAATACTAATTACAAGTTGAGGGGTTTAAAAAATACAAGTGGAACTAACGAAGATCATTAATGTTAGAATTGAATCATCAAGTTTCTAATTTAACTCTATATGATTGATGGATCACTATGTGCTTGTGATTGCAAATTTTTTTTGGTTCATTGTACTTTTTAATTAACAACTTATTATTTTGAACATTTGAAGAATGCCCACACCTTATTTGGGATGTACCTAAAGAAAATTTTCACTTTTTAAATTGTATATCTGTGCATTCTCTTCAGATTTATTGAGAAGTATGGCACACACGTTATTGTTGGTGTCAAAATGGGAGGGAAGGATGTCATATACGTTAAACAACCTCATGCTTCAAATCTTCCGATAACAGAAGTGCAAAAGATGTTAAAGAAAGAAGCAGATGAAAGATTTTCTGATGTCAATTGGTGGTTCAGTATGGACTCTGAAGCGACATCCCAGAGAGATAAGGTAAGATTTGTTTCAAATTTCAATGCCATATTTACTCTGCTGATTGGCCATATACATCTAATAGTTTTCATTACATAGTTGCATAGAACTGAGAAATACGTAATGAAAAAAATGAAAATTGATAATCCCAAAAATATCCTAACATTATGACAAGACAAATTATGGGTTTTTGAAAATTAGACGAGTAAAATTTAATAGATTTACCAGCAGTCTGGAAATTGTAGAGTTTGCTTTCCTTTATCTTGGAATATTTGGGTTAGCACCTCTACCTATTGCTTTCTGCACTAGCTTATCAGTGAAAAAAATATCGTTGCTATTTGTTTCTCAGTACAAATTTCTATTTCAAGGGTTGGTGTCAGTAAAAAGCATACATTTAGGCACTTACTCAAACCAAAGTCTGCTAATCATTATCTTGAAAAAATTGTTATTAGTGGGCACTGAACTTGAAAAATAAGGAGAGAGGAACTTGAATTTCTTCCATAGGGCTATGGTGAAGCACATACATAACAATAGAATATTTTCTCTCACCTCTTATGATGGGCATGAAACATGAAAAACTAGAACAAGAACTTGTCTCGTACTACCACTCCTTATTAACTGAGTCGATACCCTATAGAGAAGAAGCCATTCAAAGAATTACATCTCCCATTCTAACATTAATACATTTAGCCCAGAATGAAGCCTTAATGTGGACAATCTCTTTCACAAATTAGACAATTAATTAATGCCTGACACGATCATAGCAACAAAACCATCAAGCAGAGGCTATAACAAGATTATGTGAAAGTGAGAAAGAACACCCATCATGAAGCATCAAGTAATATCATCCACAACATCAACATCGCTAACATCACTGTGTGAGGATATCAACTATGTCATTGGGATTGTCAAACTGCAATTGTATAACTGCCATCATTTCCAAATTGTACATGCCATTTACAAAATGTCAAGGAACTAGATTAAGAAGAGATATCTCAAAGATCGAATTAAAAAGAAAAATCAAACAATCATCATGATACAAGAAACAAATATATCAAGTGAAAGAGTTAAGGAAATAGCATCTTCGTGTTGGAGGAGATGTGAATATGTAGCCTTAGATGCTAGATGAAGTGTTTGGGGTTTGGTAATTCTCTAAAACCCTTAAGAAATATGCTTCCATGAATGGATATCACTCTCTAAAATCATTTTGGGCACATTCCAATATGTAGGAGCCAGGGAAACATGGTGCATAACAACAGTCTATTGTCCACATATACCCACATAAAAATTGGGATTTCTAGAAAATATCAGGACAATAAGGTCAATCCACAATGAGGAGAAATGGATATTGGGCGGTGATCTCAACATTATCAAAACCCTTGAATAGAAGAAGGGGGGATCATAAGATTAGAACTTATAGAGGTGCAATAATTCAATGACCTCCTATAAAAACTTAAAGTGACAGATATGACTACCATAAATGGGATTTATAATTGGAATAACTGTAGAGGAGGAAAGCACTAAGTTTCCAATATACTAGATCGGTTTATAGTTTCACAGGCCATTCTGGAACAAGATTATGTGAAAGTGAGAAAGAACACCCATCATGAAGCATCAAGTAATATCATCCACAACATCAACATCACTAACATCACTGTGTGAGGATATCAACTATGTCATTGGGAATGTCAAACTTCAATTGTATAACTGCCATCATTGCCAGATTGTACATGCCATTTACAAAATGTCAAGGAACTAGATTAAGAAGAGATATCTCATAGATCGAATTAAAAAGGAAAATCAAATAATCATCATGATACAAGAAACAAAAATATCAAGTGAAAGAGTTAAGGAAATAACATCTTCGTGTTGGAGGAGATGTGAATATGTAGCCTTAGATGCTACATGAAGTATTCGGGGTTTGGTATGCCATCATTCATTTTTTTGCACTTCCACTCTTGTCACCAATGTTGTTGCACTTCATTGCTACCTTTTTCCACTCTTGTTGTCACTGTTGCTATACTTCACTGCTAACATTGCCACGCCTGCTGCCACTGCTATTGCACTTCATTGTTTCCTCTATCCACTCCTGCTACCGCTACTAATGCACTTCTCTGCTACCTCTATCTAGTACCATGCCTGATACTACTGCTGGTGCACTTTAGTATTCATCTTTGCTCAATTTAAGTAGCTGAAAACTAATCTGACTTTTGCACATCTGTCTACAAAATTTTCTCTGTGATAACTCTCTGTTAAACCCTAGTTTTCAGTTCTGTAACGACATGACGTCAATATGAACTTACTACAACATTGATATTCAATCTCAAACCTTGACATTGTCATCTCACCTTTCACTATCAACCATATCAAGTCTTCATTGTTTCTGCAATACTAGTAGAAGCTTAAATTTTCAACACTAGCATCATAATTATCATCACTGGTATAGGAGTGTATCAACTTGCTCTTTCTCACAACCATAACCTTATAGAAAATACACCTGTCTCAACAAGACTAGTTCTGCTCAACGAATCAACATTGCTTAGTATTCAATTGACAAATCTCAATCATACTAGGCTCTTTCTACAACATGTAAACTATGGAAACTATGCTCTATTTGTTCCCACAGTTCAAAATTTCTCAAGTCCAGAAGTAACATTAGTTCTCGTGATAATGTCAAACACTCTGAACTCCTTTGCTAACTAGCCAATCCAAATTTTGAGTTAATAACTGTGATCAAGCCTAGCAACATCTTAGGCATTCAATGATAACTCTTTCTGCTTCACATCAAGTATACATGGCATTCTATCACGACCTGCAATTTCCACTATTGTACTTTAAATATGTTGGTTGTCAAGGATATGAAATATTGAATTGATCTTCATTTTATTGATGAATTTTCCTCAAGTGTCTGAAAATTCAGAGTTGAATATGGAAATAGGTCACTGATTATCAAGGTCTTCACTAAGATTCCTTTGCTATTGATGCACAATGTGTCACAACTATCCCTGGTGAAACTTTCAAATTCACTGATATACTCCAAAACTTTGATCAGAGATGCACAATTAGAGAGGACACTTACTCTAATACAGGCTTGGTATTGGTCAATTCTTACATGATTGTGTATGTAAAAATGACCCATTAAAATATGTTATGATTTTTTTCCCAAGAGATGCCACAGGTAGATCCTATGATATATCACTTAAGTGTCATGCCAAAACTCTTTTTTCTAAGTTCAATAAGAACATTCCAAAGAGGGACGAAAATGATACAAGTTCAGAGGAATTTTTGAATACATTTAAGCTTCTTCTCTGGTTTGTATAGGTCTTATTTGAAGTCTGTATACCTAATTGCTAAGCGATCTAGACTTCTTCAACAAGGTTGAGGCTTATCAAGCACATCTATCTTGTCAATTTTCTCTACTCCAATATTTAAACTTCATAATCCAACGCTCATAAAAATAATGATACTTATATGAATAATACAAAAAAAACTTCCTAGATATAGGCCTTGAAAATCTTCATGGACAATTCAATTCTTAGTTCGATGTGCTAAAGTAGGATGTATAAATATAAATTCCAGACAAGTTTAGAGAAACCCTCACTGCTATAAACTCTAGGACTGCCTTCAAAACATACAAAACCATACCCAAGTAGATGTAAATTATTGATTTGGGAACATTGAGTCTCACGCAGGAGCAATCATTAAAATTCAGAGATACATGTTAGAAAGGAGGTCACACTCATATATATGCATAGATTTGTTTGAAGAATCAATTCTAGGGCATCAAAAAAGATATTAAGATAAGTCATCAAGGTAGAAATTTGCTTCAAATCTTTCAAACTTGTGTCAAATGCACCTTCGCTCCAAACTTCAAAATTGTCTTCTATTATAGGGATAAACCATCTCCATAATTTTCCTTACATTTGTAAAAAAAAGTGTGCGCTAATGATGCCAATATGCTTTGCCAACTATGAGTGTATTCCTCAAGAGGTTTGCAATAAAATAACATGTGGATACTGCTTCAGGATTAACAGACACAGTGACTGAGTTCCTCAAACAAGGCATGGCCTTAGATATAGATCGAAAAACACTATAACTTAGTAAAGCGAGTGCCCAGAATAGTAGCCTAGCAAAACCCTTTTGCTCATAATTTCCACTGTTGGGTGGAAATTCCGACACTTGGTTCCGATGCTTTTGACCAAATGTCGGAAATTTCCCCAAATTTTTTCCATCCCGCCCGAAACCGTCGCTATACCGACGTTTATAGAAAAGTGTCGCAATACCGACACTTAGAAAAGTGTCTCAATTGCGACATTTGGAGGAAGACGTCGCAATTGCGACACTATGGCCCAAAGCGTCGCTATTGAGATGACTCCAATCGTCGCAAGTGCGACACAATGTCTAGGTGTCGCCATTGCGACGTTTAGGTACCCGTCGCAATAGCGACGCTTTTTCCGCCGTCGGTATAACGACACTTATATGCGCGCCACATAAAAATACGAAACTTATATGCGTGCTACATAAAAATTCGAAACTTATATGCGCGCTACATAAAAATGATTTTATTGTTTCGTATGCGTCGCAATAGCTACATTAACGTCTGATATGACGTGCGCATTCGCCCTCCGCTCTTGCAGAACAGCATTCGCCCTCAGCTCTTGCAGAACAACATTTTCCCTTAGCATTCGCGCTCAGCTCTTGCAGAACAACATTTTCCCTCAGCATTCGCCCTCAGCGTTCACCCTCAGCTCTTGCAGAACAGCATTCGCCCTCGGCTCTTGCAAAATGGTAAGTTCTTACTGCAGGCCCTTCCTCCTATAGTAGGGTTGACTCTATTTGGGTTTTTTTGGTCAATTCCATTGGATTGTGTTAGGCTGTATGGTTCTCTCTAGATGTCAAGAATCAAGATTCAATACCCTTTATTATCTTCATCACCCAATACAAGATTTAAATTTTTCCCAAAGAAACGCTTATTAATTTGGCAGCCATTATTTCTCCCTGCTTTAAAAACCCTACATTTAAATGAAAACAAGAATTGCATTTCAACTACAAAAATCTATTAGTGTTCAAATGTACATGTGTGCTACATTAACGTCTGATATCACGCACGCATTCGCCCTCCGCTCTTGCAGAACAGCATTCGCCCTCAGCTCTTGCAGAATAGCATTTGCCTTCAGCATTCGCCCTGAGCTCTTGCAGAACAGCATTCGCCCTCAGCATTCGCCCTGAGCTCTTGCAGATTAGCATTCACTCTGGATTCGCCCTCAGCTCTTTCAGAATAGCATTCGCCCTGCATTCGCCCTCAGCTCTTGCAGAACAGCATTTGCCCTCAGCATTCGCCCTTAGCGTTCGCCCTCAGCTCTTGCAGAACAACATTCGCCCTCAGCTCTTGCAAAATGGTAAGTTCTTACTGCAGGCCCTTCCTCCTATAGTAGGGTTGACTCTATTTGGGTTTTTTTGGTCAATTCCATTGGATTGTGTTAGGCTGTAGGGTTCTCTCTAGATGTCGAGAATCAAGATTCAATACCCTCTATTATCTTCATCACCCAATACAAGATTTAAATTTTTCCCAAAGAAACGCTTATTAATTTGGCAACCATTATTTCTCCCTGCTTTAAAAGCCCTACATTTAAATGAAAACAAGCATTGCATTTCAACTACAAAAATCTATTAGTGTTCAAATGTACATGTGTGCATCACTTGTGTAGGGTATTCCTTTTCCACTTTCACATTATCCAAGAATGTGTGCAATATAGTTCATATTTTTTGTGATTTAGATTATCTTGAAAAAGGAAAGGTAAATTATTTCCCATGGAAAAAGAAGGTTTTCCCTTTTTATGGGTTGTTTGGACTTACGTGGAAAAATTTATGGTATGCCTTTCATATTATGTAGTTTAAATTTGAATTAACAGATTATTCTACATGAAAATATAATTACCTATGTGATGTCCTTCATCACTAATTAAAATTATAGGGTTTCAATTTCTTAGACTCTAACTCATCTGATGCTAAATTCTAGGTTCTCATTGGTGGATCACTCTTCCATTGATTTCCTTTCCCTCTGGATCTTGTCATACTTTAAAAGTCATCAATGATACATATATTATTTCGGGTATCCCAAAAGGCTTTATAGTAGAACATATTGTGAAGTTTTTTTGACACTTGAGGATTCTTTTTAGAACTGCAACGTGGTCTATGCTATCGAGTTATATATCAAGCAACGTGTCCTTAATAACCACACTATGAGGTAGGTTCAACCAGTTTGAACTTGTTGGGACATAGCATATGAAGTTGTGTGATGAGTCCATATCACAGGTCTATTATGGTGAAAAAAGTGAAGACACGTAATGATAGTTATTATGTTAACATTACTAGAAACATTTTTGAAATTATCCATGCTATCAAGATGTCAAAATTCCAGGCATTAGGTGTCAATACTCGTAGCTAATAGATAATAATAATAATATAAAAAAATCACAACTTAATTCTTGAAATATGATTGTTACACATTGGTAACCTAGTTCATGAGTTACTATCACCCAAAGATTGCAAAACAAACTTAAAATATAAATTAAACCAACATGAGAATTCAACTAAGGGTTTCTCGACAAAATCATGCCATAACTTGGCATTTTGAAACCCAAATTTGAATCCATCATAAGTAATACAATGCAAACTCAGATGGATTTTCAATGCATGTTTGCATGCTACACTTATTCTCTGTCTAGATATCATTTTTTTAAATGGAACCATTAGTCAAGCCCACAGTCCTTTTTATGTGAAAAATTTCAGCTCTATTTGAGCTCTTTTTTGCTCCACCACCTCCATAAACCAGTGTTACACGGGGTCTCGCCCCCCCACCTAGGGGTCTATATTCCTCGCCCCCTCGCGCTCCGGGGTCTTGGGGACTTCTAGGGGATGTTTCCCTCACACCCCCTCACGCCCCCGCACACCCCCTTTCACGCCCCCTCACGCCCCCTCACACCCCCCTTCACGCCCCCTCACGTCCCCTCACCGCCCCTTTTATTTTATGGTTTCGTGTTAAAAGTTGATGTGCCACTTAGCATATTTGAGAATCCAAGTGATTCTGATTCAGATGGTGACATGGTTGATCTTGATATATTCGTGTAGAAGTTGGATGCAGAGACTAGTGGGGCATTAACTTGAGCATTTATGCTCATTTATTAGTATGATGATATCATTTGATATTCATATGTTATGTTTTATGTTTTATGTTTCAGACATAACTTATTTGCGTTTAAGTTTTATGTTTCAGACTTGAGTTGTAAACTTCAGTTTAAACTCTATTTTGAATCTTGATATAATATGTGATATGATATCTTAAACTTTATTTTCATTGTACATTGTTAGTAGTTACATTAATGATTATATAGTTACAAACTTACAAACTTACATGCATGATTGTATGATGTATGTTTTAACTTTTAACTTTTAAATTTGTTTCAATTATATGATTCATCGTTCATCGATTTGTAATTTTATCATTTATGATTTATCTTTCATGATGCAAGTGTATGATGACTGTATATACATTCCTTGCAAAAATATAGTTACATTTTAAATATTAAATTTTATAATTTTTATGACCACGACGTCCCCCCACGTTTCCTGAAAATTGGTAGGGAGCTTTTGCATAGGCCGCTCCTGCGCTCCCTCGTCCCCTCGCTCCCACCTCCAGGGGACTTGGTGGAACATTGCCATAAACATATGCAAACATATATCATGATATTGGAATTCCATTACATATGTATGTGCCAATGTTCCATAATCATGCCCCATCATCAATTTAAGAAATTTCCATTGAATATCAAATTATGGAGGGGGGGAACTTTTTGCTGCAACATTTGGCTCAAAATCGGGGACCATCTCCATATGAGGTGAATGAGAACTATAGATATTTGAAGAAGTAGATTAGTGCCTTTTCCTCTGGCCATGGAGTCATATACAGTCATCCATCACAAGAATTTGTCTTTGTTCATTCTCACCTTGAAAGTTGCAAAAAATCATGCCCTAATTGAAACGACACTAAATTTGAAAGATATAATAAAAATGCAAGCTAGAAGTGCCCTATTAATACAAAGGGAAAACCTTCCTACCTACCCTAGCTGAGATAAATTTTGATTGAATAGGAAACATGATATTTCCTATGGAGTTGATCCAACAACTTGTTAAATGTATGGGACTAAATCATGCATTTGATTTCCGGGGAAACATGCGCATGAAGAGAAAAAGTGCAGAATTAATGGAAAATCCATACATGCCACTTATAAAAACTACACCGAAAGGTCAAAAAATACTTAAGGCCTTAACTTAATTTGAATCCAAAAATGACAAAACAGGATTAGTGAAAACACGAGAGTGGTGTGGGTGAACAACATAAAAAGTGAAGATACCTTTCCTCAAGATGCCTTTGTCACCGCTGTATGAAAACATGTTTTCCTTTCCCTTTATACATGCAAGTGAATGCATTATAGGTATGGTGTTTTCCTAGAATAGGAGAAGCATACTTAAATATATCATTCGTGGAGTGAATGTTTGGGTGCCTTAATGTGCAATGACATGTTTCCAGGACTGAATTCAATGCAAGGCATATTTGAAACTCTAACTCTGTCTTCTGGTGTCTTATTAGAAATTATTTCGGTTTTCATTTTGTGTTTTCAAGTTAGATATTGTTTTCAAGTTTTTACATTTATAATTTTATTGCAATGTGGCAGACTGATCAGAGCAGTGCAGGAACAACCCCGAGACGGGATGATCGTGGAAAGAGGCCAGCGAAAGAACATGTAAAGTGCCAGCATTGCTCTATCTTCAGGTATTTTAGTTATTTACATAATTGAAATAATATTAATTTTGTTCAAATATGCAGACACCTAGCCATGGTACGCCTGATGATTCCCTCTTTGAGGAAGAGCTTTCTTCATCCCTATCTCCGGTGTTCTTGTTGCAAAAAAAGGCACGAGATGCAAGGTCGGAATTTAATACTTTGATAGACGTGCCTCAAACACCTGAAACAGATGAGAGGATACAACATCTTATGAGGCAGCTAGAAAGATATCAGGTAATAATAAAAAGTCAAAAGGATATTTTTTTTGTTCTGCATGAGATGAATTGTGATAGTTTGATTTTTAATTTTTACATTGACTAAACTAACAAAAAATTCTTTTGTATGTAGCGTTTTCTGGCATTTGCTGAACCTGGTGTTGGTGGTAGTGGGACACAAGGGCAAGAGATTGCCCAACAACCCTCTCGTACACCTTCTACTCCTTTAGGTGCTAGCCAAGAAACACACCCTGCCCAAGCAGACACCCAGCCAACCGCTGAACGTGTTGGCAATGATGAGGCCGATATGGCCAACTACATTATTGCGTTTCCTGGAGCTACACGTGTCAGCTCCACAGGGACCATTAATGGCACGTTGTTGGTGAACGATGAAGGTGTCCCTATAAAGCATGTACAAATCCCAGGTAAATTTTAATATTTTAACTATTTCATGTACTTTATCTAAAACATATTTATCATGATTTTTATTTTTAAATTAATGATAATATCTTCTTTTTTTGGTTTTATTCTGTGTAGGAAACAATGAGTTCTACAGGATTCTGGAGAGCCATGCGTTGGTAATTTTTGGCCCAACCATACGTACAGGGTGGAATTCCCAGAATTCCAACCTAAAAAAAGAACTTCTAGATTATCTAGAAGCCCTTTTTGGGGTCGGCACATTTGACAGAACAACGGTGGCTCGGGTAGCCGGAAAATATTTGAAATATACCAGGGACACCTATAGGACACAATTGCAATTTAACCCTAGATATGAGTGTCCTCTCGCAGTTCCAGAGAGTGAGTGGAGAGCACTCATCCATGACGGAAAAGAGAAAAGGGCAAAGAAAGAAGGAAAAATGCCAACTGGACCCGCAAGGTAAATTACAACTTTAATTCAATAACTTTAATTTTCTTTATGTCTAAAATTAAAGTGTGCTACGTCATATCTGACTTCAATATTTTGATGCTAGGTTGCCTGACACCTCAAAGGCAACCAAAGCTAGGATTGAGAAAAAGGGCCATCACAAGCTCGGCCAGGGTGGCTACTTGAAATTAGTTGCAAGAATTGTAATTAAGTAGCTAAACATCTTATAATTAATTGTATCTCCTTCCAACGTTTTTGTAATCCTATCAGATATGATTAAAAATACACAATCATATATAATGTAGGGTGATGACTTTGGAACAATAACTACAGAGGAAGATAAAAATATTGCTTTCCGTTTTGGCTATCAAGCTGTAGTTGAACGTCGCAGAAGCTTGGGGCAGGTCCCAAGATCTACAATGCCTGATAAGGTAAAACATTAACCTTTCAATAATTTTGTTTTCGTCCATAAATTTAATGTCTAACAACTTTGTTTAAATCAGGGGAGCAACACTACCGACGAGGTAAATAACCCAGTTTTAGAGCCAGATGTAGATGATCCTCTCGTGCAACTTGATCATTGTAGTGGGGACCAGGCCGACAATGCTGCTATTAGTGAGGGCCGTGACGGTAATTAATTTCCACTTATAATTTTTTCTAATTATACCTTGATGGTTGTCCTTATAACGTTTTTTGTTTAAATGACAGAGAATGTTTCCCTTGAGGATCTTACCACCAGAAAGGAAGACAGGGCAACAGTCCCAACGGCGACAACTGGTGCACCAGGTAAATAATCTCATTGCAATTTTTTTTATTAATATTACCGAACTAGTTCAATGATATTTAAAAACTGACAATTAAAATTTAATATTATCTGTTTTTGTAGGCGATGCCCCGTCACTGGATGAGACCAAACATCGTGACTACGCAACTAGGTCAGCGACGACAACTGGTGCACCAGGTAAATAATCTCATTGCAATTTTTTATTATTAATATTACCGAACTAGTTCAATGATATTTAAAAACTGACAATTAAAATTTAATATTATCTGTTTTTGTAGGCGATGCCCCGTCACTGGATGAGACCAGACATCGTGACAATGCAACTAGGTCAACGGCGACAACTGGTGCACCAGGTAAATAATCTCATTGCAATTTTTTTTTATTAATATTACCGAACTAGTTCAATGATATTTAAAAACTGACAATTAAAATTTAATATTATCTGTTTTTGTAGGCGATGCCCCGTCACTGGATGAGCTCGGACATCGTGAATACGCAACTAGGTCAGCAGTGCGGGTTGAAAGGCACGAAACAGGAGCAGAGCACGATGATATTGATGATGTAATTAGGAGCTTTAAAAATAGGAAGAAGAAAAAGAAAATTTGACAATGTAAAATATTGTATTATTATAAGGCAAACGTTACCATACTTGGAACGTTTTTTTGCGTTATATAAAAAACTCATTTATCATACTATTTTTATGTCAAGCATTAATTGCAATGTTTCCTTGCGTACTTTTTGTTGAATTGTTTTTTTATTAGTTATTGAATATTTTTTTTTATGCTCATGAAAGTAAAAAATGAAATATAGATTGGGTATTGGGGAATTGAGAGTGATGTGAGGGGGGGGGGGGGAGGGGCCATAAGAGCTTCCACCTTCACGTGGTTGGCCCTGTTTAGTAGAGAATAATTTATTGGAGCGATTTAATCTTGGAGCAAACCTCCCTTGATCCGGCGTAGCAACAAAAAAGTCACTGTTGACTTAGTTGCTACTCTTTCAGATCGTGGGAGGCTTGTTCCAAGTTCATGCGACTCCAATAAATTGTTCTTGAAACGAAGAGGAGCTTATTCGGGTATGTTTTGACATTTTCAACATATGTTCTAACATTATCATAAGAATGCATCTTAGAGTAAAAATACTACATCAATTACTTGTATTTATTGTATAGATAATGATGGATTTTGATTGACTTGGCAGTGCAGGTACAAATCCTCTTGCATCATGAGCAATACAACTTGTCAACCAGGGTCATGTCTAGGATATTTTTGCTTGTGCGCTTGACCAGGTTCGTAATGTCACATTTTGTAAGTTCCTTTACGGTTCATAATTCAATATTAAGCTTGTTCATGATTATTATCTAGGTTTTTTGTATGTGTTTTTTCATCTATTTGATTGTAAGCAACTATGCATGTTTTCTGTTGTTCACTATGATTTCTCCCATTACCACTCCCAGGATGAATCTGACTTTATTGTTACATAGGTTACTTTATTGTTACTATGATTTCTCCATTTACAATTTCATAGGTTACATCATGTAAAGTTGTCAATCTCAGGTTGGTGATGAGCTTTAGTTCTCCAGATTTGGGGCTTTTCTGATATTTTCTCCCTCATGTCATTCTTTCATCACCTCGTTGTTTGAGCATGCCAATTGTCTACCACTTGTACCAATTGGCACATGTCAATCTTTGAGTGGTGCCACATTTCACCTATTTTCAGTGAGAGTTTAGGGTTTCTCTAACATAGCTTCAGAAATCCGATTCAGTGCCTGCTTGAATATCGTCACATAATACTCATGGTTTGGATTGATGAGCATGTTCTAAATGGTTGGTTGATTCATAAGAACCACCCATATAGTCATCTTGAGATATTTCAGAAGTTTTCTCGAGTTTCCTTTTTCACCGTTTCTAGTGGGTGGGATGGTGTGGGGTGATCCATCAATACTGGTGCTCTTGTAGTAGGGAATTTGTTTTTGGGGATATAAAGGAGCATTTGAAGTAGATATCCCATTGGATGCATTCATAGATGGGCACGAGAGGTCAAGAATTTAAATTAAAAATATGCAACCTCTAGCATGGCAACCTGAAGGCCGCGAGAGACACTAGTTAAAGATTGTTTTGTGTTGGCCTTAATATAGTCGTGATTTCTTTCTATTATCTTAATGCAAATATATAGTCCGGTCTCATTAAAATGAGGATTTTGGTTGTATTTCTCTTTGGTTGTTTCTCTCTTAATGCTCCAGAAGTTGCCAAAAGTTGCGATAGTTGTTTAGTTTACCTGTTACAACTTAAAAGTGGTTTTTAGCAATGGGAGTCATGTTTTTTAAGGTTCATACTAATATGAAGATCTTGTAATTCTATATTCAGCATAAGAGAAGATGGTCTCTGCTTTGGGCGGTATGACAACAATTGCCACATCTACCTCATTGGGTAACAATGGAAAGGGGAAGAAGTTGGGTGCAATTTTTGATAATTATGGCAGACAATTGTCTTCTCTTTCAGTTTTTTCACCCATTTCCTTTAATCGCTCAAGCAGAAGAGGGACTCTGAGATTACGCGACAGAGAGAAGGTAGTTAATACAAGAGCTATGGAAAAGGAGTTTTACTTCAACAAGGATGGCTCGGTGACAAAAAAATTGCAGGTCAGAGAAAAAATTATGTTTAAAGGAAGGTCACCTGCACGTGAAACTTCACTGCGGTGGATCTTTCCTTGTCCACTTATATTCGATTTTAATGTGTTATTTTAATTTTTCGTGGAGGGTTGTTTTGGCATATGGTCTGGCATTCAATTGCACACTTACTGAAAGCATTGTCAATTTGTCTTGCAGGCGGTGTGAACAAACTTGCTGATCTTGTTGGAGTCACCCTTGGGGCGAAGGGCAAAATGTTGTCTTGGAGAGGAAGCATGGTTCTCCGAAAATAGTTAATGATGGTGTGACAGTAGCTAAGGAGGTAATTTGTAGATGTGTGCTCTGGTTTTCTTTTTAACGTTGTATTAGTTCCCCTCTTAAATGTCTTAGATTTGGTAGGCATAATTTGAAAACTCAAAGGTGAAAGGAAACATATTTGTTACCCAGTGGTCTACTTGGCCTATGGACTAGCCACATTAGAGTAATACATAAAGCTTTTCACAACAATAAAAGGAAAGGGTTATGGCTGAGTCAAATTTTATTGTTATTGACAGTGTAATGAAATGTATCTCAATGCTATGGTTTTGGCCTTTTATTGGTTGAATTAGAGGACCCAGTTGAAAATATTGGGGCCAAGTTGGTAAGGCAAGCTGTGGCAAAGACAAATGATTTAGCTGGGGATGGAACCACAACATTTGTTGTTCTTGCACATGTTGGAATATTGAAAAATTCCAGAACAATGAATGGAGAATAAATCTCCCTTCCTCTAACACAGAGAAAATAAAAATTTCTTTGACAGGAGATAGAGTTTCAATACTTTGAAAACAAACTTCTATTCCCTTCAATAACTAAAAAAAAAACTATTACACTTCTTCCTCATTGAGAGGGATTACAAAATTATGACTGCTACAAAACGCAGTGCATAAAACCAACTCACTGTCTGTTCAAAACAAACATACTCTGTCTCTAAAACACTCTGTTGTGTTTTTCCCTTTCGCACTGTTGTGCATACACACTTAAAAAGTTACACTCGGTCTTTCAATTTTTACACACTGCTGTGTAATAAAAAATTTACGTACTGTCTATAAAAAAAACTACCAAGCTTTTTCGACCTTTTTATTTTTATATGCCGTAACATATAAAACATATTATAATAAACCCTCTTTTAAAAAAAATAAAATTAAAACTAAATTCTGTGGCCCACCTTTCATTTCGCATATGATATATATATAACATATGTTTAAAACATATGTATATATTAAAGCATACATAAAATTAAACTATCAAAACATTAAAGAACCCTTTTCGTCGGACTTCAAAAGTCTGAATAGATTGAATTTCAAACCAAATTCGCGTTCCAAAATGGGATGCTGACGTTTGCCTAATTTTAACTCGAATTCTCAATCCAATGTGCCCTATAAAAAATTCGGGTCTGGTTTTCAGGTTTTCAAATTCCCTTCAATTTCATGCGATCCAATATTAATGCTCCACGTGTCCTCCTTTTGAATTTACAAAACTGTAGGGTAAATTTCTGTTTGTTTAATTTCTGGTTGGTGAATTGCGTTAATGCTGGCTGTTGTGTTTAAATACAATCCTGTACAGAAATATGGCTGTGGCCGTCTACAAAAAAAACTTGCAGGAATTTTAAATGCTGAATTAAAATTCTGGATGGCATGCAAGCAACCTCCAAAAAAAAATGTTGCTGCTGCATCCGTCCTTCTGCTGCAGCAGTTGAAGTTAAAATTCAACAGCACAGGGTTTAATAAGTGAGGGTGTAAAGGTAACTTTTTGTCGATAGTATTGGATTAAGATCATCTATTCATTTTTGTAGGGTCTTATGGTGTTTGTTTTTTTAGTTTTGGGTTGGGCTTATTGAGTCTAAGATAGTTTTTGAGTGAAAAAATTGCTATCAGGTATTAAAATTTTTTTGTTCTTTTGTCAAAATTTATGAGCTTGTTAGGAAATACAAAACTGACAATGGTTGTATCTTAAATTTGTGGAAAATAATTTGAAATTAAACCTTTTTGTTTAGGTTGTTGCAGCAGGTGCAAACCCCGTTCAAATTACTAGGGGCATTGACAAGACAATAAAGGCCCTTGTTTCGGAACTCAAAATTTTGTCAAAGGAGGTAAACACTTGCCTTTTGAGTAGGCTGGTTTTCCTTTTTGCTGATGGTTTGGTGTATCTAATTGAATTAGTTGCCTAAGGTATTTTTTGTTGCAAACTCCTTTTCATTTTTCATACAGTATTGGCCTTATGGAATACATTTGATTGTGTGGTCTTGTTATATCTACAACATTTGTAGGTGTTTAGTCTTATGGCCGAGGTGCACTTTTATTATGGAAATAGTTCATGCAATATTGTCATTTAATCCTTACTGCAGGGTAGCATGTTGAGAAGTTTCTTGTGAAACATTTGGTATTCAAAATGACACTTGATCCTATACAGCATCATGCACTTGAATTCAAAATTCATATTCAAAGTGTGCCAAACAATTCTTGCAAAATTTCAAATATTTATGTTGTTTTAAACCATTATCTTTTTCATGTATTGGATGCTGAAAATGTGAAAAAGACTTTGGTATGAAACCAACTGGTGAATAATTTCCAGCAAAAAAACCACTTCCAAGACATGATTTAGAAGTAGAACATATGTACTTATGTAGCATAGAAATATATCCTTGATGCATTGTCGATGTTTGGCTAGGGTTATTTTTGGAGAAAATAACTCCTTATTCCTAGAATAGTGATCTTCAATACAAGTAAATGCCAGAGAAGAGAGATCATCGTGTGATGCAACAAAACTGAAATTGGACCCCCAAGGAGAGCTGGTGTGTCTACAATCGCTGTGTCAGCATTTTCCCTTGGTGTACCCCCTTCTTTTCCTCCAGCCTGAGTCTTAATTGACTTCTTCTTTCTTCGGGTTTATTTATCAAATTCGTAGAATTTGATAAATAAATACTATCCACAATGGTTGGACTTTAATTTATATTCCCGACTTTATATTATCTCCAATCCTTATAACTAATGTTTAACTTTCAACACTTTGTATTTATACTCCACGTTTCTTTTTAAATAAATAACTTGTAATGAACTTTCGGCTCTATATTTCACCACCCAGCCTTACAACAATCACGCTCGAGACTTATGCTAATTATCCGCCAATCGTTTAATTAAACAATTTCATTATACTCCGGCCCCACCTATATATATCAATAACCAATCAAACACTCGTATCGTACCTGGCTATCCTCCGCACACCTTAGTTAACCTGCGGGCAAGTTCAACGTGCGACCACCGTCCGATGGCCCTTCTCCAAATCAACGACTCTTGGCAATTTCGCTCGGCTTCCAACGTCGGGCTTTAACGTGCGATGGCGCGGGTTAAACGGTGGTTTTCCGGGGGTCACTTCGCCATGTGTCGCATTCCCTATGGAATCACTCGCGAATAGGAAATACCGCCTACTCCGCAAAAGTGGTGCGATATGGGCAACCCGCTTTTGTGATTCCGCCCGTGGTTTTGGTAGAGGGCTTGACCACGGGTGCAAGTCTGGTTCCGCTATCCTTTTGTTTGTTAACTCATGTCCAATCCTCGGGTCAGGTTCCGAAAGCACAACAATTTTGTCTCTTTATTAAGCGGGATTTTTATATTTGAATAGTTTTCACGACCCCGGTTCTCTACACAGACCTCGCCTTCGGGTGGGGTGAGTTCACAGGGTTATCCAACAATTTACAGGAATTCAAAGACAGAAGAATGGAATTATCAGTACCCAATCGCCTCACAGTTAAACAATTCTTCACAATTAGCATTTCGAGATAATTCAATGGAAACTAAGCTTGGAAATCATTTAACTGGAAACAATTGTTCACACACAGAGGTTTATTGCATAAATCCCCTCTCTACTCTCCTCTTCCCTCTCTACTTTTATTCATCCGAGGAATTACAATTTATATACATAACATATGGCTCTTTGGTTCCTCTGAGAGGACCGTTCTAGAAATCAAAAGGTCTAATTATAATAATTCAACTAACTGAAACATTTCGACTCCTACAACTCTAACTAGTCTAAGTAATACAGTCAGTTGAGGTATTGACACCTAACTGTTACACACCTAGCTGTTACAACTCAAATGTTTTCGAACCCTCCTAGCCACAACATGTGGACAAAACCTCCTACATTGCTGGCTAGTGCCTAATGCCCCTGCATCATCGTGTGACATAAACCTATTAACAAAAGTGAATTCCTTGAATTTCACCAAATATTTTCTTTGAATTCCTTGCTTTTAAAAGCCAATGATATCCTTTATTGTGTTAATGTTACGTAAATTCCTTGTCCTAGTGCCTCACACTCTACTATGAATTTTTTACCAAAAGTAGGTGCAACCGATGTTGGTGTAGAAGACATGGCATCCATTGAAAGAGAGAATGCCAAAGTAGCCTGATCATTCCATATAAATGATATTTTCTTCAAGAGATATGTGAGTGGACTTGAAATGCATGCATAATTCTTAACAAATGATCAATAATATCATGTAAGTCTAAAAAATCTTATAAGAACCTTGATTTTCTTAGGAATAGGTCATTTTGTAATAGCTTGCATCTTTTGAGGCTCCAACTTCACTCCTTCCTTTAAAACAATATGAACCAAATACTCGAATTCTTATTTCCCAAAAGCACATTTAAATATTTTTACATAAAAATGATTGTTATCAATAATTATTTATATAAATTTTCCACATGTTTAGTGTGGTATTCCCATGATTTATTATAAATATGTGTATTATCAAAGAAAACCAACACAAATTTTATAAGATGGGATCAAAAAAAATTGTTCTTAAGTCGAGCCCGTCGGACTTCAAACGGCGATAAACCATAATTCAAACCAAATTCGCGTTCCAAAATAGCATGCTGACGTCGGCCAATTTTGTGACGCGAAAACCAAATGAATTCCACCCTAATCTTTTTCGGGTCCGAAGTTGGGCTGACGTACGGAGGGAGAGTTGTGACGCGAATTTCTTATCAAATTCGCCCTAATATTTTTCGGGTCCGGATTTCCACTGCGCGAGCGGCCCAAACAAAGATCTGCTCCAATCAATTTCTGCCACGTGTCCTCAATAAAAACTTGCCCTGCTCCCGGCTGCGGGTGCATTTGATGGCGTTTAAGGCGATGGGACATGGATATGGAGATTTCATATCAATCGCATTAACATTTAACGCTGTTCAATTAAGTTTTCACATCAAATCCGCATTAATTAATTTTTAACACTGTTCAAGATCGGCCTCCACTCCTCTTAGCGATTCCGCACGCTCCAATATGATCCGGCCTTCGGCTCTCATTATTAATGATTAGATATTAATTATGACGGGCGTCCTTTGATTGCATTGCAGTCGGGTCGAGAAAATGGCTTTTAGCTATGCTTTTTCAGACGAGCCGGTTGCTGGATTACACTGCCTGCTAACTGTGACGATAAGGAGAAGTGGCCAGCTAAACTGCTGCCTAGACCTTGCAGCATATCTGCATTTCTCTCGGTTCTATCTCTGTCTGTCTTCCTCTGTTAATTGGAATTCTGCTTCTCTGTCTCCTCTTGTGCCCACTGCGCCTGAGACTGCACCCATGCCTCGCGTGCGTCATAGGATGCATTGCCGCAGGGGGAGCACTAGAGGTCAACCCCTGTGCGCTCCCTCCAGCCCCTCAACAGAGTCGACTTCCGGCCAGTCCAGTGATTATTACGCAGGTCGATATCCAAATACTAGGAGTGGGCGGGGTCGGGTTGTAGGATCTAGCCACCGTATGGATTCCCTTGCTCCTCGCTTCCCCACCGCTAGTTCACCTTCTCCCATGACGCGCACTGCGCAATTTTCCTTTAATTTCTCTCTCAACCGCCCGCGAATCACGGCTTTAGTCACTGTGGTCTTCCGCGAGGAGGCCCAAACGGAGGAAGAATGCACCCATCCGGCGGGTCTGAGCTCGGAAAAAGCCGGCCAGCATTCGGGCCTTCAGGAGGGGAGCGGTGGCATGCATGTGGAGGTAGCACCTAGCGATCCTGGACCTTCCGAAGGATGGTGCCGAATCGTGGAGGAACCACCGGAGGAGTAGTTTGGTTAATTTGTTTTTCTTACTTAGCAGGCCCACTTAATTGGGTTGCTTTTAGATTATTTTACTGTGCTGGACCTTTGTAATATTTTTGAATTCTGTAAATTAAACGTTCAAGACTGGTTTCCCCGTATGAGGGCAGTCTTCTTAATTTTTTGATTTTTTGATGACAAATTTGCCACGAGTCTGGCCAGGCAATGTTTTTGACTTCAGTGTAATTTTATTCGCAATGTTAATAGATTAACTTTACTTAGAATTCTCACATGATTAGCGTTTTTCTTGATCTGTTCAAGGATTTTGGGTACTTTAATTTGTATTTGGAACAAATGGACGTAGGTACTCTGCTCTTTGTTGCTTTCTTTGTTCTACATACGCTATTTCACTTTTTTTATAGATGCCTCGGGCATATTTGGATGCTTTCTCAGTTGTGATAATCTCCATGTGAGTACATTTTACTTCATATAATATATTCAAAACAACGTTTTTCTCTTGTGAAAAAAATGATTAATGTTTATCACTCGCAACTTCAAAACTAGCGATCTTTGGTCTATGTTCTTTGGTTTATTGATATGGTACGATGGTCTTTTTATATTTTGGACATATCACACTCCTCACATGATTAAGCGTTTTTCTGTTCCAAGGATTTTTGGGTACTTTAATTTGTGTTTGGAACAATGGACGTCGGTACGTACTTTCTGTCTTGTTGCTTTACTATTCTACATCTTTATTTCACTTTCTTATAGATGCCTCGAGCATATTTGGATGCTTTCTCGGATTGTCGATAATCTCCATGTGGACGGGTCACCAGGTTTTATATCAAGTCGGTTGTATGTGACATGGGGGTATTTTTCTATCATTGTACGGGGTGGGACTTCCACTTTTGGATGGATATTTGGGTTCCAATCCTTAGGATGTGAAAATGTAATGACTTCATGAATTTGTTTTACTTCATATAATATATTCAAAACAACGTTTTTCTCTTGTGAAAAAAAAAAAATGATTAATGTTTATCACTCTGCCTTCAAAACTAGCGATAACTTGGTCTATGTTCTTTGGTTTATTGATATGGTACGATGGTCTTTTATATTTTGGACATATCACACTCCTCACATGATTAGCGTTTTTCTGTTCAGGGATTTTGGGTACTTTAATTTGTATTTGGAACAATGGACGTCGATTATATATACGTTGCTTTACTATTCTACATACGCTATTTCACTTTCTTATAGATGCCTCGGTGCATATTTGAATGCTTTCTCGGATTGTCGATAATATCAATGTGGGCAGATTACGGGGTTTTATATCAAGTCCCTGTATGTGACATGGGGTATTTTCTATCATTGTCTCGGGTGTGACTTCCACTTTTACGGATGGATATTTGGGTTCAAATCTTCCAGGATGTGAAAATGTAATAACTTCATGGATTGTTTTACTTCATATAATATATTCAAAACAACGTTTTTTTCTCTTGTAGAAAAAAAATGATTAATGTTTATCACTCTGCCTTCAAAAGCTAGTGATCTTTGAGTCTATGTTCTTTGGTTTATTGATATGGTCTAATGGTCTTTTTATATTTTGGACATATCACACTCCTCATCATTAGAATTTTCTGCGATTTCAAGGATTTTGGGTACTTTAATTTGTATTTGGAACAATGGACATCGGTACTCTGTCTGTTGTTTTTAGTATTCTACATCTTTGCTATTTCACTTTCTTATAGATGCCTCGGGCATATTTGGATGCTCGGATTTGTCGATAATCTCCATGTGGACAATTCTTGGGTTTTATATCAAGTCTTTGTATGTATGGGGTATTTTTCTATCCTTTGTACGGGAATTGGGACTTCCAATTTTACGGATGGATATTTGGGTTCCAATCTTAGGATGTGAAAATGCAATATTCATGAATTTGTTTACTTCATATAATATATTCAAAATAGTGTTTTTCTCTTGTGAAAAAAAATGATTAATGTTTATCACTACGCCTTCAAAACTAGTGATCTTTGGTCTATGTTGCTGGTTTATTGATATGGTCGATGGTCTTTTTATATTTTGGACATATCACACTCCTCACATCATTAGCGTTTTTCTCTGTTCGAGGATTTTGGGTAGCACAATTCGTATTTGGAACGATGGACGTCGGTATACATACATTGTTTTAGTATTCACCACATATTTGCTATTTCACTTTCTTATAGATACCTCGGGCATATTTGGATGCTTTCTCGGTTGTGATAATCTCCATGTGGTACATTGCGGGTTTTATGAAGTCCTGTATGTGACATGGGGTCTTTTTTATCAACGTAAAGAGATTGGGACTTCCACTTTTACGGATGGATATTTGGGTTCCAATCTTTAGATGTGAAAATTTAATAACTTCACTTAATTTCATTTTTACTTCATATAATATATTCAAAACAACGTTTTCTCTTGTGAAAAAAAATGATTAATGTTGATCACTCTTGCCTTCAAAACTAGCGATGTTTGGTCTATGTTGCTAGTTTGTTGATATGAGTCGATGGTCTTTTTATATTTTGGACATATCACACTCCTCACATGATTAGCGTTTTTCTCTGTTGCGAAGTTTTGGGTACTTTAATTTGTATTTGGAACAATGCACGTCGGTACTCTATACATTGCTTTACTATTCTACCTCTTGCTATTTCACTTTCTTATAGATGCCTCGGGCATATTTGGATGCTTTCTTAGATTTGTAGATAATCTCCATGTGGGCTGAATTCTTGGGTTTATATCATGTTCACAGCTATGTGACATGGGGTATTTTTCTATCATTGTCTCGGTGGGACTTCACTTTTACGGATGGATATTTGGGTTCCCGATCTTCGAGGATGTGAAAAAGTAATGACTTCATGGTGTTTACTTCGTATAATATATTCAAAAAAACGTTTCTCGTCTTTTAAAGTTCATTTTTTTTTTTTTAAATTGAACCGCCGTCGGTATACGCAGGCACATTGTAGCCGTCGGAATTGCGACAAATCGAGAGAAAAGTCGGAAGAGCGACGATATAAAACGTCGGACCCGATTTCGCCGAGTGCGACGGTTTACAAACGTCGAAAGAGATGTCCAAAATGTCGGATCACATTTCGTCGAAATTGCGGCAGTTTACAAACGTCGGATGAGCGACGTCCAAAACGTCGAGCGACGTTAAAAACGTCGGAAGCGACATTAAAAACGTCGGACCACATTTCATCGAGTGCCGACATCTTACAAGCGTCGGAAGAGAGACGTCCAAAACGTCGGACCACAACATACATCGGAATTTCGATTGTTTACAAACGTCGGAAGAATGACGTTCAAAACGTCGGACCACATTTCGTCGGAAGTGCGGCGGTTTAGGAACGTCGGAAGCACGTGGTTCGTGAAGGATGTCGGAAGAGTGGCCGCTTGTTCGGAAGCGACGGAGGAAGTGTCGACACTTTTTAGGTGCGTCGAAACTCGACGGCATGACAAACCACGTTTTGTCCGCCACAGGCATCGCTCTTGCGGCGAGCGTATGTGTCGGAATAGCGACGAATTCGCATTGCCGTCGGAATTTCGCCAAATTTTCTAGTGAAGCGAGAGTACATTCTCGTGAGAGCAAGAAGAGGCCAAGCGGCGGTAGGCCTTGCTTTTGGAAGATGGGGTATGGTTCCCTCTTTTTGATGAAATATTTGATCTACATTTTGTCTTTCGAATATTAACCATTTTGCTTATGACAAGGTAGAATTAACTTGATCGTAGGTCCCAATATGTCATGATATATATTAACTCTAGATATATATGAGAAGGAATAATAAAGACATAGATTGATAGAGGTGGCAAGACATATTTGGACCTATGAGAGAGATTGATAGAGGTGGCGAGACAAGGAAGTCACAAGGGAGAGATGGAGATAAGCGAAGGAGAGGGGAGAGAAGGAATGGAGAGAGAGAGAGAGAGGGAGAGGAGTGAGAGAGGTAGAGAAGGGTAAGAGAGAGAGGGAGATAGTGACACAAAGATGTAAGGGGGGGCGAGAGAAAGAAGGATAGAGGGAGGGATATAGCGAGAGGATTGGAGGGTAGAGAGAGAGAGGGGGGAAGAGAGAGAAAAGGTAGGAGAGAAAAGGAGAAAGAGAAGAAGTACAATGGATTAAAACAAAAAATATATTAGGCCCACTCTACACAAATACGCGATACGAGAATTCGGATAAAAATAGCGAGGCTTCAACAACAATTGCATAGAATTCAGAGTTGGAAAACAAAATAACATGCTCGAAGAAGAAAATTGAAAATGCCAAAAATCAAAACTCGCATGGAGTTATTGTAGTCACGACATGATAGAAGATATTGAAAGCTGCATGGAAATTGAAAGTCAAAGTGTAGATGGGATAGTGAGTGAGTGGATGGGATAATGCATGTTTTATGAATCATTGTTCGACTCGGTTATTTATGCTTGTGATCATTGGTTGAAACTTTGGTGGAGCAATCCTTCCAAACATAGCTAAGATGTATGTGGGCCGGTGTTGGAAAAGGTGGAACTAGTACATCGTTTTGGGAAATGTATATGGATTCAACATGTCTTGTATTGGTAAGGAAGTAGTTGAAGATCTTTTAACTCGATAGAAAATAGTCAATGTTGTGGATAGCGAGGGATATAGTGATAGATACTTTTGTCAAACATACATTTGATATTATGAAAATAAAAGTAATCTAGATTTGATTCCCTATATGCGAACATATTAAAGAATATTACGATTTTGTAACTCTAGAAGATTACGGTGATGTTTTTGGTGTAAATTTGAAATAAAATATACGATAATATAACAAGTGGAATTTTAAAGCCTCCTTACCAATTAGTTTTCTAGATTTTTTAAGCTGCGAGATTCGATCGAGAGGGTGATCGTAGAGGTTGATTCGAGGAATTGGCGAAGGATTTTCGAGGGAAATCGGTTGTCGAGAGGGCGGTATCTCTAGAGGGTTTCTAACACCAAGAAACCCGGATCGGGTCTTCTGTTGAGTGCGGCGGTAGTAGACGAGAAGAGTATCTATTTCGACGAGTTTGAGCGAGAGATGGCCCCATACGGACGAGAGATCGGGATAGGTTGGACGATGTGTCTAACTTTGTGATTTGGAAAGGCCAAAATCCACGATAGTCCTAAGGTACGAGTATTAGAGACCACGTGAAAAATGTCCTAGTTGTGCCCACCAATGTGAGCATACAAATAAGTTCAACGAAAATCGAGGGCGCGAGCAAGCGACGATCATGGATGGGGGTGAAGGATCACGTGGTACCACATTTTTGAAAGGGACGACACATGATATGTTGAAATCTTTGACCACGTTGTATCAAGAGCGGCTTCGTCCAACGAAGATGTAGAGAACCAAATGCGGATGTTGTAAATGCACAAGGGAGAGGAGATTGATCCCTTCCTCTTGGTTGCGGACGATCGAGATCGATTGATTACCATGAGGCAACTCGGGGATGAAGGGATCTTGGTGAGGACTACCACGAATGCGATCAGCGATATGAGTGGGAGACCTTTTCCAAAGCATCTTGGGCAAAGCACAACTCCAAAATTTGGGTGACATGGTATCCTTCGATAGGAGGAGGAGGGAGATGCGGCCACACAGCATCGAAAGGGACGAGGCGGCATCCAAGGGGAAGAAGAAGGACCTATCCAAGGTCCAGAGTTCTTTAGATGTGGCAAAATTGGACACTTCGCCGGCCACTTGTCCACAGAGGAAGGAAAAGGAAGCTTCATGTTCAAGGCGACAACAACTAGAGGGGACGGTGGTAGTGAGGATGATGTGGCCATGAGTGCTCATGTCTTGAGAGAAGAGGTGGGGCGATATAGATACGTAGGCGGCTATAGATGGGAAGGCGAGGATTCTTGAGTTGCCTAAAATCTTGGATCACATATGAGCTACGAGAGCCTTAAGGCAATAACGGATGATTGGAGCGATTGGGTGTAGAAAATCATGGAGAAGCGAGAGGCGATGTTGGGACGGCGAAGTTTGGAGCAACGCGAAATGAGAGATAATAGTGCAAAGGTAGTGCTTACGTAGTACGGTGCGGCGGACATCGCGAGCTTGAGAAAGGGCAGGTGTAGCGTAGTAGCGAGGAGGTGCTTCGGTGATGAGATGCGGCCGTGACTTGTCGGTGATTGGGTGGTGGTCCTTCAGCGCACTTCTCGGCAAGTGAGTTGTAGTGCGGCGAGTTAGCAATTAGCGATGGCGGTGCTATGGGCCGACATGATGCAGCAATTTTGAGAGGGAGGTGTAGTACGGATGTGGCGATGTCATTGGTAGTGACATGAGCGACGATGCGAGAGAAGCGGCATCGCGATGGATGGAGGTCGACAATCCAAGCATCGGTGCAAGGCGGTGGAGAGATCAAGGTGACACTTCGGTCAGGGAACTATTGCTAGAGCACACTCCTCGCTAATAGGGAGTGTTGAGATTTTGGGGTAGCATTGGATGTGCTCTAGCTCAAAAATTTGTGGAGGGGCTAGAACACATGAGATCTCCAGAAGACCCGAGAAAAGTGTTTGGAGAAATTCATACGGTGTAAAATTTATTCAAATAATTAAATTTTTAATGGGGACCCTAAGTCTAACTTAGGGAAATTAAAAAAATTAAAGTGAATTAATTTACACATGTGATGAGAACATTCTAAGTGACGTGGATCGAGCTTCTTTTAATCTTAGCGATTGATTTAGTGATAAGATCACAACCATTGATTTGTCAACGAGAAAAGTATAAAGGAAGGGCTTGGGGTCAATTGGAGAACACACACACAGAATCTAAGAGATTGAATTCTTCTAACGGAGTAGTGCTCGGACGAAGATCAGATCTGAGTGATTTAGAGAAGCAGTGAGGGGCGGATGCAGTGATTGGTCAGGAGGACCAAGAGTACAATGCAGAGCAAGGGCAACAGAGACACAGTGGAGGCAGCGAAACCATCATAGGGTGTGATGCAATCCCTAGAGAGGGTGACACAGGCCCATGCAGGGGCAGCGCAGAGCCTCCAAGGAAAGTCTAAAATTCAACTAGAGACTAGGGTTTCTGAGCCGGCAGGGCTGAAACTGGACTCCGATAGAAATTGATCAGTGCAGAGCAAGGGTGACGTAGTCCCTCAGTCAGCACCATGCAACCTTACACAGTGGCAGCGTATAGATTGTGCAAAGCTAGTTGGGGTTTCACTAGTGGCTCATCCAGATCAGCCAGGACTTGCAGGAGTGAGGTAAAACTCACATTTTCTTTTTAGCCAAGGTTTTCTCTATTGGGTGAGCCGAATTATGGCACCCTAGATGTACTCAAAATATTGTTGCTTAATAATAATAAACCCTCATATTTGTTGCACCGGTTTTCCTGCATTGGGTTTTCCAAGGACATTTGTCCGAAAAATCTGTGTCCTTTGTCATATGTGCATGATGTTCAGTAAATGATCTGTATTTGTGTGGGTTGCTAGTTTTGTTTACCTTGATTTTTTTTTGAATATTTTTAGTTAAATAATTTGTGCATAATAAAACAAGTAGGAGAAGTAAATCAATATTTAGCAGTAGGATTTTTGTACTCATAAATTTTCATAGTATACAAATTAGAAATAGACTAAGAACCCAATGGCATGCATTAACTCCATTAATTATCTATGCTTCCCACAAATAAATAACATCAAAGAGTAACAAATATACAAAGCAAAACGAAACTGCATATCAAAATGCACACTTGCATTTCTGACCCAAATGACAAAAACCTGCAAAGCCTCCAAACTAAACAGAGTCAGCTCCACAAAAAATGAGATTACTCGCACTAATATCAAATGGAAATCAGTATACACTAGCACAGACACATCTAAAATTGTGTTTGATATGCACATCAATGCTCCAAAGCTCGAGGTTGAATATCTCAAATTTCAATATTTAATATATCAATCATTTCTCTGAACTCAAGATATGCAATATTGACCCTATCGAAACCAGAATTAGATGGATTTGGGATATTATATTCGATGCACCTAACACATAGTATAGATTAAATGTAATTACATGCAAATAAACTATTGACGGACCCACCCACCCCAAGCAAGGTGTAGAGCATCTCACATATTTCGATACAAACACAAACAACTATTCATTCAAACACCACATAGTTTATTCTTGTGGTAAGGATATGAATCAAACTAAAACAAGAATTAGAAGAAGAAAAAACATACCTTCGGTCCCTCTCCGCAAGCACGTGTTCTAAAAGTACAGTATATCCAATGTCACAGTTGATGCATTTGCCAAATAATCCTGGCCCAGACAAAAATGGACAAACAAATCAGTATCACATGCCAGGCATAAGCAATCTCAAAGTAAGCATCTGGAAAAGTTCCGTTCATAGTGCCAAAATAATAACAGTAAGTTGAAGCAGTCATTGGTGATAGAAGCACAGATCCATGTTCCTGGATACAGTGGATTATCGCATTAAGTCCCTTGGATTACAAGTTAGAAAGAAGCACCAAATACAACATACATCAACAGGTTTTTATCTATAGCTCTTTCGTGTTTGGACAGACAATAAGAAATTGAATACAATTCATGTGAAGGAACAGTTAAAGAAAATTCAAAGCACACTTCAAATTCAAGAATGCAAACTCAAAATCAAAAGAGCACATCAGAATCTCTAAAGAAGGTTTCATGATGTTCACCAAAAGATGAATCTTTGCAAAATTTTTGGCTCTAAAAGAAAACCATTAGAATCTGGGCTATGATAGATCATAGGAAGCTAAGACATTAAATCTATGGGATGTAGGATATCATTGAATTAACTTGTGAGTAATGATGATAAAGAGTCGAATAAATGACACCTACCTACCCCTTTTGTAAACAATAAGGAAAAAATTTTACAGCTCGATATGCTTGGAAAAAGGAGGGCATGGTTGCCTCTACAGTGACAACTAGAAAATGAAACATTGAAACCCTGTGCACAGCAGGTTGCATGAGTAAATGATAATAATATATGTTGGAAAAGGACATTGATGTGTTTGAGATGAAAAAAACTGAAAAATAAGTAGGACTGTTCATAAAGTAGTTCAAAACTGAATCCACTGGTTAGAAATTGTCCCCGACCAAACAACGCTTCAGGCACCACTCAATTCTACATTTGGTATCCAAATTATCAAAATTCAGTTGTGCATAATTTTGTTTTCTGTGATCAAAACATAGTAATAGCCACACAAATGTTCAAAATGCAGAGCATATATACATACATTTTTGGTTTCTGCTTGAGGCCACGCATTGCACATACTGTGGCTAGGGTTCGAAGCCCATACTCTAAATGGGGCAATCGGGATAACCAGACACTGCAAATGCACATACTGTTCTAGGGTTCGAAGCCCATTATAGTTTTGAAGATCTTAGAGATCGCAACATCAGCTTCACAAATGGCTACTACCATCAATATAATATTGGATCTTTACAATACTTTCTCTGATGGATTGACAGATAAAATCATGGAGTAAAATCTTAAAGATGTTGATCTCAATGTTAGATCTCAGGCACTCAATGCCCTGCTTCAAAATTGTCAACTCCAGGTTTTCAAGCAGGGTGATTTCATAGTTTAGAAGCAACAGACGAAAGAAGAATCTCTAAGGTTTAAGGGCCTCTCATCTGAAGATATGCTCATATATCAAGTCATAAAAAATTCTGGAAATATGGGTATATGGACAAAAGATATGAAAAGAGAAACAAATTTACAACAGCCACAGGTTAACAAAGCATTGAAAAATATAGAAGCTCGTGACATAATAAAAGGGGTGGAGTGTGTTTCTAACCGAGCAATGAAGGTGTATATGCTAGCAGAATTGACATCTTCAAAGGAGATAAATGGAGATGCATGGTACACAGGGCTAAACTTTGATATGGAGTTCACTAACATTGTTAAGCAACAGTGTTTGCAGTTCACCTTGCAGCAGAGTGTAGCCACTATTGAGAGTGTTGCTGATTTTGTGAGAAAATCAGGGATGTCAAAGGTGGAATTGAAGGTTAAAGACTCAAGAAAATGGTGATGTGGAAGAATCGATAAGCACGGTAACCAGAGACTGCTGCTATAGAGGTTCCCAAGCTCAAATTCAGGAGTGGTCATCATTTACGAACATTCCTTGTGGAGTTTTCCCTGTCTTGTGATAGTGCACAGATGATGGTATGATTTCTGATTTCCATGGCACAACAGCTACATTATACATGCAATAATTTCTTAAACTCTTACCTTCTTGTATGCCTCTCAACAGATGGAGGAGGGCCTGCCTTCTTCTTCTTGAAACTGAATAATCGCTTCTTCATCTTTGCTCGAGTCGAACTCTTCAATACATTCAGTATCGATGAGAGGGTTTTAAGGCTCCCCTCATGTAGTTCTAGCTCTGCTCTACTATTTTGGTAACATAATGCTCTGTGTTTAGTTTGCCCCCGTTTAGTTTTCTCGCCAATCCTCCATGACAATACCCTTTTGAAATTTTAATCGAGTGGGAAAATGGTTTTCGAACGACTCAAATCATTTTAAAGGGAAGGGTCAAAAACGTTTATCACAATATAATAATTCCAATATAATAAATATTTTAATTTCTTAAAAGTTATTCGAATATGGTAAATATTTTAATATTTTTCAAAAGAAAGGTGGATACTATGTTTAGTTTGCAAATCAATTTATTTTTTATGTTTTTTATTTTTTTTCATTGTATATGATTAATTTAGATTCATCTTCATTTCGAATTTATCAAGTGTCTAGAGATCAAATCTAAAGAGTTTTGAACCTCAAGAGATTTGATTCTTCCCTCTAGACCTTTGGTATATCTAGAGTTAAGATAGATCTAGATTGGTTTAATTATTAATTTTATGTTTTTAATTTTTATTTTATTTTGATGGACTCAAAATGTTAAAGAGAACATTACAACATCTTTACCATAGTAGAAGAATTCAACACTAGAGAAACCCTAGAGGCCCATGGAAAAATTGCAGGTGAAGAAAGCGTCGTAGTTTTGACAAAGAGTGAACAGGCTCTAGACAATGCTAGGCTCTAATATCATTGTCAAAATGCAAGATAAGATTAAATGGTAACCATGAGTTTTTTATCCACGTGATATATATTTTGTAGAGAGATGGTCGCCATGATAAACCCTTTGAAGACACGCAACTACTCATCAAATATGCTTTTAAGATGAGATGTTGATTGCTTACTATTGGACCCACATGGAGGAGGAGGAGTTGGTGGATTATGAACTAGAGGAGGGGGGTTTTCAACAAATTTGGTCTAGTCCCAAGGATTTTATCCATTCGCATTTCAAAGTCAACTTAGAAGGTCACCATACCACAGTTTCTAGGCCTACCAGATCTTTATAAAGAAAAGTTAATAATTCAATAGCCAACTATCTCGCGGTTCGAAGGCCCTAACCCTTGCTCCAACCACACACTATTCGGGTCCTTTAGTTTCGGCTAGCTCGGGGCCTAAGGATGTTTGTCAGGGGCTAGAGAACTCTTCTTGGGGTGTGTGGCTCTAAGTTTAGTTTCCCTATTGTCCCATATATGGGAGGAAGACATACAATGTGTTACTACTTCCTTAGGGTTTTCAGATTTTTTTGAACACAGTGGGGGTTCTTCACTCTCTGAAGCCTCTCTAGATTGTTTTCATGTATATCCTTCATCTCAAGTGCCATCAGCCTCGCCCTCCTTCGGTGAATTAGTGAAGGAGAGCCTTGCCTCGACAACGGAAGAAGGTCAAACTAACATCATGAATGGTCTTGTGGTTTTCAGGGAGAAACACTCTTGTGAATAAGAAGGAATTATGATTCAAAAGGAGTATGAGAAAGCGAGGAAGAGGAAAATCCATTGTAGTATCAAGAAGAAGAACAAAGTCCTACTTTCTCTATTTTTGGGAGTCAACGTCACCATTCAAAACACTAAGGAAATGTCCCAAAAATCCTTGGTGGGGCAAGTAAGGGATTGAAAATTTAGGTCCTCAGCCCTAAACGTGTGGGCGGACAATGAAATCTTACCTATTGTAAAATTTTCTCCATAGGTGTCACTGTTAGCCCAAGGTTAGATTCATTTGTGCTTCAAAGATGTAGCAGACACCCGGAAGGTACAACAAATGGTTTAGAAAACTGATTCATCTATCCTTTTCAATTTCTAGATGTCCCTCTTCGATGCAAAGTAGGAGAGACTAGATATGGCCCCAGACTAGGTTCATCTTCCAAGTCACCCTCCTACCTATTGGGATGCCCTAATTTTCAAATATATAGGTAACTCATTGGGATCTTATTTAGCCCATGAATCTACATATTTAGAGATGGGGATTAAGACATACACCCATATTTTGGTTAATATGGACCTCATAGAAGGGCTTATAGAAGGTATGGATATCGGGATTGGGGTGGAGTGTATTCAGATATTGGGTTATGAAGGAATACCTTTTAGGTGTAGGCGGGGCCATAGGTATGGGCACCTGGCTAAAAACTATAAGCTTCCCTTTTCTTGCTTAGGACTATCCATCTAGAGGAAAGGACATATTAGGTTAGAAAAGGGTTCTGGATTGGAGGTTTTGGGCATTGAGGAAAAGCTAAATGGTGCAACTCCTCTCTGCAACACATCCTCCAAGTTGTTGGTGACAATTGTCAAGATATGGTGTTTATGTTGTCAGTTTTCTAGAAGGCCTACTAAATGGGTGGAGTTTCATTTCCTTGGATGCTAATGGAAGGTTAGGGGGTTTAGCAGTTGGATGGAAAGCCATAAATATTTGGGTATCCAATTCTCGGGGTTTGGATTCTAGTTTTTCCATTGAGGACAGAGAGGAAGAAATGGAGGGAGACATGGAGAGAGAGGTAGGGACAAGGAAAGAAAGGGAGGGAGAGAAGGAGAGAGAGGGAGAGAAAGGGAGAGCTAGAGACTAAAAATTATGCACACTATTTATTTTTTGTTATTAGAACGAAGGTTTGAGATTGTATTTTGTTGAGGAAAAGGTGAGAGGAAACCCTAATTTTAGGGGATGAAGTGGTTATGGTAGCAAGGAATCTTTTAAATGAAACATTTATTTTTCATGTTATAAAATGCCACCTATTTAAGCAAACTACAAATGAAGTTTAAACCAAGTTGTAAAAATCTAGAATCTTTATTAAATGTAAAATCATTTTATTGTTGAGAACTATCTAGTCTAGGAATGAAACTCCAACACCTTCCATTGACCAATTTTTAGTACACATTTCATTAGAGGCCTCTTTTATACTCAATTTAATATCAATTTTATGCTTAAATGATAGGACTGCCACACAACTTCCCTCATTCCATGCTTTACTATATGCCTCTTATATATTCATAGCTTATTTGTCATGTAGGAACCTCTAGGACATATGAATCCAACACAGGACTCAACCCTTAAAAAATACATTTTATGCTTCCTCATAATGAAGGGGTTTATTATAACTCTTAAAGGAATTTTAGATTATTGGTTGTGGGCCGATCCAAACCTTTCTATCGAAGATATAGTTATGATGATGAGCCTTAGAAACTTAGCCTAAATCCCATGGAATGCTCTATATCCAACCCATAGCTAGGTTGATTAATCATATTTTATTATCCTTAATACCTTGTCTAGAATGAGATAGGTTCAGTATCGTACCTAGCCTAGTCATTAGCCCATGTGATTCTCTAAAACTATGCTACATACATTGATTATCGTACTCCTTAAAGGTTGGTTTTGCAAGTGTGATTTTTTATCTTTGACATCCCATCTTGTACAATTCTCCCATAAATTATCTTTTTTTTCCGAATACAAAGAAGCACATATGATAGACCTTCAACATTCGTGTATTTTCCTCGAAAAGCGAGACACTTTGAAACAAAATTAGAGTTTGCATGTCATTCATTCAATATTTTGAACAACATGCAACTAATTATGGTAGGTATTGGAGTATTATGTTTGACATATATGTTTATATTTAGTTTCATTTTCTTAAGTCGAGATGGTATCAAGGAAAAAGCATTTGGCCATTGGTTTGACTTTGGCTGACATAGGCCCTTAATATTTGTGCCCCTTGATATATTTTCCCTTTCGCTCTTGATTCAATTATTTTTGAATGTTTTCCAAACTCATGTATAAAGTTTATCCTTATAAATTGAGTCACCTATACACCAATTTTAGTCATCGTTATCTAACAATATTGATCATTTGGAGGATGGGTATGGTGTGGTTCTAGGCCTTGCCTCTCAATTGAACATTTCTTTATCTATCTACTTGGGTTCCAACACACCTCCTTCCTAAATTCCATGCACCTTCATTCTTTAGGGCTTACAACCTAATGTTATAATTACAAAAATGGATGAATGAAAATACAATGTTAACGAAAGTTTTCTTGCATGCCTTAAAGTGCCCTGGATTCATATGAAGAATCTTAGCTAATTTTTTTGTTGCTTCTAAGCTCAATGCATTTTTGAGTGCAACTTCTTTGCTCACCATTCATTAGCTAGCATTCCTTCTTATTGTTCTTCTTTTGTGGACAGTTTGTGGCATAGTGTCCATGCTCATGAATACTCCCGCCCTCCATTTTTCCAAACATCATTTTTAATATTATGCCTTCAAATATAATTTTAATATCATACCCATTGTTTTTCTTATGGATGTTGAGCGCACTCCGTGATTCTTTGTAATGCCAACAATTGATTTAAAAGGAAGCTTCAAAAATCAATTCAATTTCATTCTAATAAATTTATTTTAAAAACATTGATGGCGAACCACACAATGAGTGGTTCGAAAGGCATGTACCTTAAAAAATTTATGTGATTTATCCATAAGATTTTTTAAAGAAATTAATTAATTAATTATTAAAATAAAATTGAGATAAAATAGTAAATTTAGGAGAGGTTTTTGCAACCCATGGTTTTGCTCATGGTATTCCACCTTGCCAACAAGGGGGAATTAACCTGCTCTCGTTTGGAATGGCTAATCCCAACGGGTTTTAAGGATTATTATAAGGGTTAGGGGAATAATTAGTTAGTGGTTAAGGGATTAAGGATTAGGGGCTTAGGGGTTAGAGGTTTAGGGTTTAGAGGTTAGGGGAATAATGAGATAGTGGTTAAGGGGTTGGGGATTGGGGGCTTAGGGGTTAAGGGGTTAGGGATTGAGGTCTTAGGGGTTAGGGGATTTAGGAGCATTTATGGGTTAGGGGAATAATGAGTTAGTTGTTAAATGGGTTAGGGGTTAAGGGAATATTATGCATTTAGAGGTTAAGGGGTTAATATTATGCATTTAGAGGTTTATGGTTTAGGGGGTTAAATGGGTTAGGGGTTGGGAATTAGGGTTTAATGGGTTAGGGGTTAAGGGGTTATAGGTTTAGGGTTTAGGGGGTTAAATGGGTTAGGGGTTTAGGGGTTAGGGGATTTAGCAGTTAAGGATTTTAGGGGTTAGAAGTTAGGGGCTAATGGGGTTAGGTTTTAGGGGGTTAGATGGGTTAGGGGTCGGGAATTAGGGTTTAAGGGGTTAGGGTTAAGGTTTTAAAGGTTTAGGGTTCAAGGGGTTAGGGGTTAACGGTTTATAGGTTTAGGGTTTAGGGGGCTAAATGGGTTAGGGGTTTACTAGGGGTTTAGGGGGTTAAATGGGTTAGGGGTTAAGGGTTTAGGGGTTAGGGGTTAAGGGTTTAGAGGTTTATGGTTTAGGGGTTAAATGGGTTAGGGTTTTAGAGGTTTAGGTGGTTAAATGGGTTAGGGGTTTAGAGGTTTAGGTGGTTAAATGGGTTAGGGGTTGGGAATTAGTGTTTAAGGGGTTAGGGGTTAAGATGATAGTTTCATTGGTCTTTGTTTGTGCACAATAGTTGCTTATTCTTTGCGTCTCAATGTAGAAATTTTGTAAGTATTGTTGCTTGTTGCCATGTCTTCTTTATTTATTAATTTATAGTATTTGTTAGCCATTGATTTACATTTATTGATGAAAATGTCTATTGCAATCAAACCAAATGTATGTTCAATCTCCAGTTTCAAACTCAGCCACAGTGTTGTCACACAATTTAGGTCAGGAGAATGGTTATCTGATGAAGTCTTAATGACCAGACTGCACCTCATGACTACTCCAAAAAATCTTAAGCTCGAGTGTCTCACATTCATGAGAAATTTGGCTCTTACACTCTTGCTCCACCTGACTGTGTCCTGGAAATACCCTTGTTTATTGCAAAAACATCCTAATGTTGTCAACCTTGTCCCTTAACAGACCAAGGAAACATATGTGACTGAGAGGAATGGAAAGCACTACAAAGTTGAAGAGAGTACAAAAGACTAAGATGGTTTAAAGGATAAGCTTGAATTAGAATGTAGCAGTGTTGAAACAACTAAAATTTGTCCCAAACAAATAGTTGATAATGTGAAACCTTCTTCTGTACCAGTCAAGCAAGACTACATTCATGTGAGAGAAAGAAGAGGCCAAGCGACTGATGGGCATAGCCTGGAAGAATATAGGGTATGGTTCCCTCTTTTGATGAAATATTTGATCTACATTTTGTCTATCGAAGATTAACCATTTTAACCTTGCCAACAAGGCGGAATTAACCCAATCGTAGGTCCCAATATGTCATGATATATATTAACTCTCTATATATATGAGCAGGAATAATTATAAAGACATAGATTGATAGAGGTGGTGAGACAAGGGGAGTCACAAGGGAGAGATGGAGATAAAATAAAGGAGAGGGGAGAGAAGGAATGGATCGGCTAAGAGAGAGAGAGGGAGAGGAGTGAGAGAGGTAGAGAAGGGTAAGAGAGGGAGATAGTGACACAAAGATGGAAGGGGGGCAGAAAGAAGGATAGAGGGAGGGATATACTGAGAGGATTGGAGGGTAGAGAGAGAGAGAGGGGAAGAGAGAGCAAGGTAGGAGAGAAAAGGAGAGAGAAGAAGTACAATGGATTAAAACAACAAATATATTAGGCCCACTCTACACAAATCTGCAATCTGAGAATTCGGGATAAAAATAGAAGGCTCCAACAACAATTGCATAGAAGTCTTTATTACTCAAATAGAAGAATGTCACAACAAGTTGTCATCTCACAAAACCTCCTACTACAACCTACAAGCTAACAATACTCACTCTTATTATCTATTTCTACAAATTTCTAACTACTGTGCCCATCCTTTTCATTTATAAGTTAAGAGAAGGTGTTGTTAGAAAACAGGCTAATGATAGCGTTAGTGGTGCATCTCCCTTGAGCATGAGCAACTCCCTCATAACTTTGCCTTGTATGCAAGGCTTTTCTTTTAGAGTAGTGCATTATCATAGTAGATATAACTCCTCTCCTAAAGGTGCCTCATTCCATAAGTGTGCACTCATGAATGCACCTGAGATGATGGTGTTAATCTCCTCAACTAGTGTGCCATACTTGGTGGGTGTGACACAACAACTAATTCGTCTATCCTCGAAGGTGTCATTATAAGATTCTAGCTGTATTTAAGAATATTTCTGACTGGTGTAACACAATCTAGCTCTGCAATCCTGGTGCTACTCAACTTCTCAAGGTTGAGGTGAGACCAACTCGGACCAACTAGGTAATCTAACACTCTTGAGAATTTTTTTTTTCCAATAACCCAAGATTCTCCCCCAACTTTTCAAACTTCCCCTTTGGTAGGAGCTTTGTCAAAATATTAACCATATGCAACTTTTTCAGAATGTGGTCCAACACTACCAACTCCCTAATGAACTTGGAATCTTAGGAAATTGTATTGAATATCAATGTGTTTGAAATGGTCATGACACATTTGATTTTCATAGAGCTTGATGTAACTTTGTTTCTCACAAGAGAAAATATTGGGCTTCAACAACTGATTGGTTGACACTACAATCAAGTTGCAAATCTAGATAGCTTCATAATAAGTATATGAAACTGCCATATACTTTGCTTCAGTGGAACTGAATGCAATTGTTGCTTTCTTCTTATTGATTTAATAAAAATGATTTATAAAATGATAATAATTATGTTTAAAATGAGCCTTATGACGGTCTATTTATACACATTGATTGTTCACGAGGTGTAGGGGTATGTTTATAACATCACTGCCCTTGAAATATTTGTCTTGAAAGCACAGTAATTAGAATTTTCTTTAGTTAAGCACAGTTTTGTGGTGGAATGAATTTTATCAGATATCTATTTATACTTTGTAGAGGTTTGACTTTGTTTGTCCTTTGAGTGTTGGTGAGGCTTCTTTGTATTTTTTGCATCATAGTCTAAAGTATTTTGACCTGATTGTTTAACATGAAAGCTTTATGCTTATTGGAAATATATTTTAAATACCTGCATGATCAAGAAACTGTTATGGTTAATTAAATTACTAATTAGGTACTACAAAAAGAGGATGATGTTGAGAGGGCTTGCCTGGGTGACTCTGGGAGCAACCCGGAGGTGGTCAGACAAAGCTCTTCTAAGTTACAAATCTGAAGAGAAAAAACTGGTGATGTATATGTGGTTGCTCAACCTGGGCTGTATGGAAAATCTTGGCAGAGAGTGTTTACCTTTCCGTGTCTTCACGAAAGTAGGTTGTCTGGTCACAGAATAAGATCACTACATGTAGGTGATGGTTCTGTAGCAAGTTCTCAGCCTCATCTTCAAAATGGCTAACAAAGAGGATCAAGTTTGAATACAGGATATAATTTGATGAATTTGGAGATTTAGAGTTAAAGAAAAAATTGTGGTGATGTTTGGATGGGTGCTAATTTGTAGGGTTTTCCATTTTTATAATTTTCTTTGTTGTGATTTCTACCATGCTACCTAGTTGCTTTCTTGTTGCCCTAGCATTTTAACTTTTTCAATGTCTATCTCTCTATTGTCTCTTGCCCCATTTGAAATGTCATCCTTATTTGGTACGTGTTTTCTTCAATGTAGTGTGAATATTTTTCCATCACACAACTTCTGTGGGGTTTGTCTACGCAAATAGCTTGTAAGGCCCATTCATCAGGGTATTTGATGAAATGAAATGATTATCGATGATCACCAACTAATGGTACCTGCAGTTATTTACTCTAACAATTCTACAGTTTTCCTGTGCCAAAAATTATACAACATTTTAACCTCATGAATTAGTCTCCTCTGTTCTCTTAGCTGATTCTATAAGCACTTATTGTTGTTGTCAAAGCTTTTACTCTCTAGTCCCATTGAGCTATTTCAGTTATTTGTGGACAATATTGATCTATTTTCATTTCATTTCTTCAATTTTTCTGACTGTTATGCATTGCCTTTTGCCAGTGCCTTCTTTCTTAACTATGATTTTTCTGCTTAAGCATTTCAGCTAGCCAGAGCAACAGGGGCAGCAGAAGCCACACAGTCCAGCCAGAGCCCAGCAAGGGCAACAGAAGCCACGCAGTCCAGCCAGAGCCCAGCAGGGGCAGCAGGAGCCATGCAGGGCTGACGCAGGCCCAATCAGGGTAGCGCAGGGGCAATGTAAGCCCTTCAGGTGTGACACAGGCCCTTACTAAGCAACGCAGAGGCTGACGCAGGCCAGTTAGGCTGACGTAGAGGGATTCCGAGCAGCGTATTACTGTTGCTTTTATTTCTTTGTTGGGTGAACCAGTTTTGGTGCCCAGGATTGTTGTACTTAGATTATGCATAATAATGAAAACCCTCTAGAGCTAGCTGCATCGATTTTCTCACATTGGGTTTCTTTCCAAGGATAGTTGTCCGGAAAATCCATGTGTCACTTTTTCTATGAGCATGTTATTCAGTATTTGATCTGTATGTGTAGGTTGCTAGTTGTATTTACTATTTACTTCGCTAATTTATTGAATATTTCATAAATTAACTTGTAACTTAATTCAATTAGGAGAAGTAAATCAAGATACTGCAATAGGGTTTCTTCGATTAAGAAATTTTCACATTCCCTAGGTCTAGCCCCATTAGCTCACCTAGGGCAACAATTTCCCAGGAATCTAGCTAGAGGAAAACTTCTATCTCCTAGAGGAAGCTGCGTTTCTGGGTGCCCTCACTCTCCTCAGAACTTGGGCCAATTCCGATGATGGACTCTCTGGATACCTCAAGCCCTAGCTCTAGGATCAAGTTTTGCCTAGGTGTTCCCAAGGATAAAACCTAGTAGGATCAATTTGACCTATCGAAGTAAAAACACTTGTCTGATCCTTTCCCATCACCTTGTCCAGGATAGGAACATCATTGGTTACTAAATTCCATCCCTGAACCTAGGCTGGGTCCACTTGGCCCCGTGTGGTCCAATTTGGTGTCAAAGGCATTTCATCAAGGACCATTTGGGAATCCAAGTTCCCAAAGGATTTTAGGGATTGAGAACTTCCTTCATAAGTCTTATTCTTCTCCCTCAACCCTTCAATCCCCCTCCTCTCTCCCTAGAAGGTAATTCCCTTGCTTAAAAGGAAAGCAAGTCCCATTCTTTATTTTATCTTAGGGAAAGGGTTTCGAGGGTCACTTCCCACCTATTCATTGATAAAACCATAAACAACCAAGGGTCAAGGGTCTTTTTATTATTTAAAATAAGATAAAACCCTAAACAACCAAAACCTTATCCTGAGGAGATGTAATACCAATATTTTATGGGCCCCGTTGGGGTTAGTTGGGCAGCCAACTTCCTGGGGTCGTAACTTGGTCATATGATATTCATTTGACACACATGATACCTCCTTAGAAATATCTCTCCGAGGACTACAACCAATAATATGATTTCTATGAAATTTCCAAACCTTTCATGCCCAAAAACATCGTTTGGGGCCTCAAAACGGATTTGAAAGTTCAGGACCCAAAAAACTAACAAAAATAGTAAATTGTGCTATAATTAAGGAAACTGAAAGAGACAATGGCTGGGGCCCAAGTGGAATAGGCGGGTGGCCACCAATATCCACCTCAATCACCTTAAATCAAATTTCTTGAGCTAACTCAATCATCATGACTTAGTTAATTGACACAAGTTGTTATGAGACGAAATTACAATTTATTGTCCAATTTATTTAAGGGAAAAATAAATTAGACGCCTCACATTCCTCACTCTTGGTACATCAAAATTCCTCACCAGTGTGGGTGCATTTTTTTTTTGTCCTTTCTAGTCGCCAATTTCACTGTTTCTTGTTGCAAATTTCAACACTCCCTCTCAACAATAAAGGAATTCAATCTATCCCCATATGGTACCTTTGGAATGTTCTGCATGCTACACTTCTCTAGTGTTGTTTGCACCTGCAAATCCTAAAACTGAATAGCCTCTGAACAACTGAATCAGTATAATGCATCTATCATCAGAGTCTTCTGACTGCTGCTAGCTACTACACCTGTCTAGTACTGGATTCTCTACACTGTTGCTGACATCTGCATCCGTGCCCTTTGAACTATTGCTAACTCTATTTGTGCTCCGGTATTTGATATCTATCACTATGATTTCTGTCTTGCTGACATATGACTACATCAATCTAACTGATCCTTCCTACTACTATTGTACTATGGGCTCCTCGTAGCCAGGTTCGATCCATGAGACACACCATCTCAATGGACCTTGCCCAAATTTCTTATCTTGGGATTATGTCTACACATAACCCCACCTTACACCTCGAGGTATGGCTGCTCCCTCTTCCCATCTGGCTCGAAATTTCCCCCTCATGGAGGTCTCTGCTTGAGTACTGGACGTTTCCACTCGGTCTCCTCTCTGCTTCTCCAATTGTGGCAGCTACTCCACAACCTTCTGAGACTGCTTCTCATGAGGATGCATGTTGAGAGGTAATTTATGCTCCCTATAAACCACCAAGTCTCTAACTTCTTCCTTTCTCCTCAAATATTTTCATGCATCTAGTACCTCAAGTGCATATAGGTTCTTGACTCACGCACAGTGTAATTGTCCCGAAGTTACAAAAAGTTTCTAAAAAAGAGTTGATTTTAAATCAATGATATCTCCCTCATCGGAGCTCCAATTTGACCGATTTTTTTTCCATTTGGGTAGATTTTCACAAGGAATCCAAATATTCTTTTTTTTTTTGAAAATTTTACACCAAAATCTTCAAATATTCTCTACAAACTCACCGCCCAAAAAAATCCTTCTCTGATACCATGTAGAAAATCTAACCAACGAGATTCAATCTGATCTTGTAATCTACTAAAACAAGATACTTAATCCTTCCTACAATTTATGGAAACAAAACACGATTGCACAATCACATATAAGTAAGAGAAATAAATTATCAATCGCACAACAACATGATGTGTTTGGGGAAAGCAACTAATCAAAACCCCTCTATCTCTATTGTGTATTAATTCAAGGAATCATGAAACAATATAATGCTTAATCTCTCATGAGATTCTCCAGCACTCTGTGAATTGTCTCCCATTGATCTAGGCTAACTCGGTATAGTACTTAGCCAATTATCATCTTGCTAACTGCTTGCTCATCAATTTCTAGAGATGTCATATTAATTAGGAAAATCGGTATTCCTTGATTGCGCATCCATCATGGCATCCCAATGACTTTATAATTGCACATGGGAAATTTTCTGCGATAAAACCGATAGTTATGCTCCCTTTAACCTCTCTCATTTGGAGTAATGCCATAAAGCTGGCATGCATGCAACTGGCTAATAGTAGATTACCAGTTGTTTGGGTCGATCCTCATTGTGAATTAAATCACTTGTGTTTCACTGAACCTCTCATTAGCTCATCACTCAGTTAAAACTATTTAAACTGATTTTAACTCATTTAATTGAGTTAATTACACTTGCACCCCACTAATGCATCAACTTCAACTAGACCCCAAAAATATTAGAATCCCTCTAGAGGCCTCATATTAGACCCTCAACTCAAATTTCTTGAGCTAACTCGGTCATCATGACTTAATTAACTGACACAAGTTGTTATGAGATGAAATTACAATTTATTGTCCAATTTATTTAAGGGAAAAATAAATTAGACGCCCCACATTCCTCACTCTTGGTGCATCAAAATTCCTCACCAGTGTGGATGCATTTTTTTTTTGTCCTTTCTGGTTTCCAATCTCACTGTTTCTTGTTGCAAATTTCAACATTTCATAATTTGATGCGGCCTTCACACAAAGACACCATTGAAATCACATGCCCAGATTCTCATGATAAACCTCTCTTAAGCTTGATCTGCCATAAGAGAACCAACAATATGCCATCCTACTTCCTAGCGCAAACCGACCATTAAGGTATGAAACATTCTTTTGAACCCTCACATGATGATCTTGCTCTTGGAGGATGATCATGACCTCCCTTTAGCAACCCTTACTCGGCCCCCGTACTCGACCTACTTTAGGACTACATCTCTCTTCACCCCCTTGATGTGCTAGATAGTGGGAATACATGTCAAACATGCTAAGATGTGCCAAGTGATAAGGCATGCCAAGATGTGCAAGGGTGTGTCAATGCGTGTCAGGGACTGTCAAGACAAAAAAAGGGAGAAACAAGTTAAACTACAAGGAAATGAACACATAAGAGGGTTAATAAGTCATGAATTTACCTTTTCCAAGAGGGGCATGCCAAGCACACTAACACTAGGTGGCAATAGGTGCCAAGTGCAAAGTCTTAGTGTATTCTAAGTGCCAAGTATTCCTTTGTTGCTTCTCATCTACTTTCCAACAATTGATCATCACAAAAAAATTTAATATTAAACCATGCTAAATCATACCAAGGCATTTCAACGTATTCCATACATGCTAAGACTTTCCAAGTGCCAACACATGCCAAGCGCCAATATGTGTCAGGGAGTAGTGTTATGCATGTTATGAAGTGGAAGGGAATGTTGAAGAGTGTTAAGGTGTGCTAGAGAGTGATAATGCATGTTGATGAGTGTTAAGGAGTACTAGGAAAAAACATTAAGGGAGCACTAGGTAAAAATTCAATGAATATGAGGAACGTGTACTGCCAGAGACTAGTGTTAATGGTCAGTGTTAGTTGTCATGCCAAGGAGGGAGTGACAAGGTATGCTAAGCATTGGTAAGGCATGCTAGGGAATATTAAGGCATGTTAAGAATTCCCAAAGTGTGCTTGGGAGTTCCAGGGTGTGCTAATTATATCATGTGCCAATTAATAGTGCCAATATATGCCAATACATGCTAGGTGCTAAGGATGTGGTGCAGGGTGCCAGGGTATATCAATATGTGTCAAGGCAACAAAAGGAAGAACCAATAAGAGGGTTAATAAGTCAGGACTTTATCTTTTTGAAAAGGGGCATGCTAGGCACACTAATAATAGGTCCCAATACATGCCAAGTGGCATTATGTGCCAAGTGCTAATGTATGTCAATGCATTCAACCAAGGTGTTCCAGGGCATGCTAGGGACTATATGCAGCATGCCAACACATGCTAGGAGAGTTCCATGTTGTGCTAGCGCATGCCACCATGTGCTTGGGCGTCGGTGTCATCACAAGATGTTCTAGGTACAATGATGTTCCAAGACATGTGGGGTGCTAAGAAATGTTAGTGTGTGCCAAAGCATTAATTTAAGGTGTGCCCAGATTGTTGAGGATTGTTAGGTCTTTCTCATTAATAGAATTGTCAGAGCTCGATTATGTATTAAATAATATATTTCATACACACAATAGTGGAACTTTATCTAAATGGAATTTGCTAGATAATAAAAATAATAGATATGAATCATGTGTTGACTCATAGGAAATCTCTATTTGACTAGTCATTACTTGAGGGAAATGATACACGCTTATTACTTCTTAAAAAATTGACTGACCCTAACCACTATGGCCTTGGACATATTATAAAAAATTCTCCACAATAATGGTATTAAATTGCTATCTTTTGACAAAAAATATATTAACAGGCACATAGCATCATCAAAAACTCATTGGAATGATCAATGATGACGAACATTTTTTGATCATCACCAAAAGTAACAAAAAGAGCATTGGTGAGGGTCATTAAAAGTTCGTCACTAGAAGTGTCACCAAAGAGAGAATTAGTGATGGGCCTTTAACGACCCTCACCAAAAGTGAAATTTCTTTGGTGACGGACAATAAAGGACCATCCTCGCCATGATGACGGCTTTGTTGATGATCAATGATAGCGGACATTTTTGGCTAGTCACCCAAAAATAACAAAAGAGCATTGGTGAGGGTCATTAAAGTTACGTCTAGAAGTGTCACCAAGAGAATTGTGTTGGAGGCCTTTCATGACCTCACCAAAAATATTGAAAATGTCTTCAGTGACAGACCATAAAGTACCATCACTATACACTTACGGTGATGGTTTTTAAATGACCGTCACCATATGTGACATTAGTGACGGACCTTAAAAGATCGGCCTGTATGACCCTCTGTGCTTTTTTCTTGTAGTGGTTAATGGATAATTTGATGGTTTGGTGTACATGTTATTACTGTTGTTCAATAGTTTGTTTTCTTAAGTTAAAATTATCATAAATTTAACATAAAATTCAGCTCACTTACCTGTTTAACACTCGTAAACACCTCAAGAAACCTATGCACATGAAGCCAGAGATCAACAAATTATTTATAAAAACTTCTCCCTGTAGGATTGACATCAACTCATTCATGCACATGTGGGGCGAATTGAAGACCTTAGGGTATGAGGCCACCTAACTCATGCACATTATCTTCGCCAAGCTGCATTGGAGAATGTATTATGTACTTTGAGGGCCATCCTTTGAGAACTCCTTTTGATGTTTACAGCCCTATTGATATATATTGTGCCATATATCTATATTGTATCATGACTAGTCCTTGATGACATGAGTCCATAGTATGTTGTGTGGATGACCATGCTCTATTGTTTTAGTATCAAGTATGGGTATGAATACCTCAAGAATGTACTTTATATGTATCTAATTATTATTTATGTAGCCTCTTTAGGTCCTATGCCCATGGTTCCATCCCTCTTCCTAGTTCATTAAGTTTATTGTAATGTATTTTGGCCATAAATATCTATTCTAACCTCATAGATTAGGTGGAATTTATTATAGCTCGAAATCTCACCCCCTTCTATTCATTAGGGAAGAAAATCATGTTGAAAGTTGACATACATAAATTGGTCCATGGAAGGAGCATAAAAACTATTGTTTTTCACCTTCAATGCTCCCTAGTGTAACAACCCCTGGTTGATTTTCCATGTAAATAAAATAAGACCATGGTCATGGGAGATGTATTCCAAGATGAATGGTGGCTAAATATTATAGTGGGAATCACTTGTGGTTTTGTAATGGCTATGGAATCTGGGAAAGACAAAGTGGCAATAGATGATATTTAATTAAGGAAATAAAGGAAAATAGGAGAAAATGAAGGTGAAGAGACAAAAATATGCATGCAAGCTAAATTAGATAGAAAATGAATTAAAATGAAAGAAAAAGGAGGCATCATTGATAAAAAGGTATTAGAGAAACAATTTATAGCTTTTTGATAGTTTTGCCTCAACACTTGTTCATTCCATATCTCCTACAATATTGCACACCTAGAAAATGATTGGAGCATTCTAACATTCACTTGGACTTGGAGAAAGAAAAAAAGGACAAGAAAGGAATTGGTGGGAAGTGGAAAAGAAAATTGGATGAGAAACTACAACAGGGATACATTGTAAGTAATAGGTTGCATGTGTGAATTCCTTGCTGAGATTTGGATGCATGGTACATGCATGTGGTTCTTTATTTATTTTTATATCATTGGCATGGGATTTTCTTACATTAACAATGGTTTCAGCCTTTATTTTCCATTTTTCTGGATAACCATGATATAGTGGGTTCTCTATTTGGATTTTTAATTAGTTCTCAGGCTCCCTATGGATGTGGGTTAGGATAGAATATCTGGAACCTTGGAATAGCCTGGGTTCCTTAGAGGTTGTGGGTTGATATGGGAGATATATTGAGTCCTGTAACAAATTGGGTTCCCTGGAGGTTGTGGTTTGAGCTAGAATCCTTACAACCATGAAGAACTTCGGAAGAGACTATTCTCCTTTTCTATTAGTGATTTCTGGACCGGTTAGGTGAAATCACTGTGGTTGAGGTTTGAGGTGGTTTATCCTTTGGAAGCCCTGGTTGGTTCTATTTTGGTTTAACCAATATAATCCCACATTCATGCTTGGAATATGGAATGGGGGTGATTGGATGAAAGAGCGATTTATTTCAGCCTAATATATGGTCAGGTGGTACATGAATCTCGTGTGTTTTTTGACATTTTCTTATGTTAATATGAGTTAATTTCCTCAATGTGATCTATGATCACTTGTATTGGTTAATGTGTTGATTTTGTGTTTATATTATCATGGATTTTATTCCAGTTATATGCACAATTATATGTTGTTCTCTTAATATGGATATCTTTCATGATTTGACAAGTTATTGAATGGTTGGTGATTGCATGGGTTAACAAGTGTTGTTGTAGCTAGCTTGAGAGGGCATAGAGCCTTCTTGGTGATTCTCAAATGAATTTCATTAGTTTATGATCAAATATTCATTCATGACCTGTAGCTTCTATGTTAATCATATGTTTGAAGAAACGAGTATCATGTATTAGGTATGTCTAGGTCAAGATATTTCTCAAGTTATGGATGGTTGGAATTTTTATTATTGTAGTTGTTTTAATGGAAATTTATAGGTAGTTATGGGCATTGGTTTGCAGACTAGCCTGAAAAAATGGCATAGATTTCGCCATCACATCCACAAAATTAGAAGATTTGGGTCATAACCGCATGCAGGAAGGCTTATGGGTGCATTTAGAGCCTTATAGCAACATGAAAAGTGTGTGATCATGGGTGTCTTTGGCATGTCAAGATTTTTAAAATAAGTTCCAACTCAAGGTTTTATCACTAAGAGTGGTTGTCTAGTTGCTGAGTGGTCTAGGGACCTTGAGGGGTGGTAGCATTTGTTTCAGTTTTAGGATCCATTTCCATAATTGTAACTTGGAGGTCGGGTGATGTCATAGTAGCACTCAACTTGAGTTTACCCTAGAGATATTGTAAAAGTAGGTAAATGTGGGGTTGGGTGTTACAGGGTGGTATCAGAGCTTCCACGCTCAAACACTTAGATTGGATGGGCTAAATGAATATTGATATGCATGCATGTCCGTTGTTTGTGTTCATAATGCATGGATGTTGTTTATTTATCACTCTATTATGATATTTGTGTATGAGTTGGTATGCTTTTGATATTGTATTGTGCTAATCTAGACTGATATGTGGAGATGAGATAACCTCCCTGATTAACACTGAGGTATGATTTGATTATGTCTTCAATTTGGTTTATCTAACATGGTATGTTTATAGGAAATATAAGATCAATAATAAAGATAAAAATGGTGGATTACAATTCACATGACTCCCCTTACAAGATGAATGTGAATTCCATGGAATGGGAAAGGTCAGTTGGGCAATAAGGAGAAGAATATTCTCCTAATATAGCAAACAAAATGATAATTTTGAAGGTATAAATTACAAGTTTCAAGGAAGATAATCATAGGTTGATTGAGGCACATAAAATACTTGCAAGAGCTCAAGAAAATAAAGAATAAGTCAATGTAGCAATCCTTCAAAGTCTTCTAGATTTGCAGAATAAGGGAAAATTGGGGGTCAACCATGGACATGAAGAAAGGAGTAATGGGGCTCATGGCAACAGGTCTTAGAGAAGACACAGGTTGGATAGAGATGATACAATTATAGGTGCAATATATTTGGATACACCTGATAGGAGGGATATCATTTATGTATTTCATTCTAGCTTCGGTTTCGAGAGACATCATCACCACCATCGCTATCATCAATATAGGAGGAGTGAGAAGGGATATTTTCCAGAAGAGATCAAGAAATCCAAGTCTCCTATATTTGATGGAGAAAGGAAGAGATTAGAAGATGCAGAAACATGGTTTCTTAGGATGAAGAAGCTTTTCAGATTGCATGATTACTCAGAGAAAATGAAAGCCAAGATAGCTACCTTTAATCTCAAAGGGAAATCAGACGTTTGGTGGGAAGATGTGAAGAATTTCAGAAGCATTAGAGGAGAAGAGATTATTTGGGATGAGTTCGAGAGACTATTCAAGAAGAAGTACCTATCGGAAGATACTATGATGACAGGTCTAAGGAATTATATGAGCTAAAGATGGGTTCTATGCTAGATGATAAGCCTCACTAGTAAATTACTAGAGTTGTTGAGGTATGTGCCTTACCTCAAGAATGAGAAAGAAAAGATTCAAAGGTTCATTAGTTGGTTTCTAGTAGCATTCAAAGACCATATTGAGTTTGATTAGCCTCGGTCACTAGAGGAAGCCATCATAAATTTGAAGCATTATTATGACTAGTCAAATTGCAAGCCTAAGCCTAAGCGTATCTGGAAAGGAAATGAGAAGAATAAAGGGAAGTGGCCTTAGAAGCCAAGAAGACCTTAGGATGTAGGTGAGAAGGAAAACGTAGCACCTTATAAGAATTTTAATGAAGTTGAGAGATTACATGTGATCCAGACTTATATAGGAACCCAATGGAATAAATATATAACCATAAGCATACATATGCAACAAAAATAAAATTTTATTTAATTAATATCAAATAAATTAAATATGCTTACATACAGAATGTAAATAGATTAGCTCAGGCGATGGTAGCTTATATCTAAGAAGAGATGTGGCTGAGACATGCCTCTGAAATATGTTACAATGAGGCTCAAACTCCTATTTACTTTTGATAAACAAGGGACAACCCTAAAAATCCAAACACCTAACCCTAGGAGACGAAGCACCAAAACTGGGGGCCCTGTTGGGGGTAAATTGGTACATCAACTTCCTGGGGTCGTAGCTTTGGCATATGATCTTCGTTTGATGCACACAATACCTTATTAGAAGTATATATCCTAGGAATACAAATTTCAATTGAAAACATCAATCAAAGACTCAGATTTTCTTGTTTTCCCAAAAAACATTGTTTAGGGCCTCAAAACAACTCAAGAAGTTCAGGACCCAAAAAACTGCTAAAAATAGTAAATTCTTCTATGATTAAGGAAAATGAAAAAATGAAAGAAACAATGGTGGGGGTCCAAGCGGAATAAGCGGGCTGCCACCAATATCTACCTAGATCAAGATGGGTCTCGACCTAAGGAACATAATAAGGGAAGTGGCAGAAATCCTTCAAGGTGTTGGAATTGTGGTGGAGAGCATCATAAGAGTGAGTTCCCATCTCACCAGGGTGGTAGAATTGAGATTTAGAGGAGGCATAGATAGTTGGATATGTTGGTCAAATTATTCCTAATATTTATGCAGTAGTGGATAATATGAATGCGGATCATCAAACATCCATTATTAAGATGGAATACAAGCTTTGTGATCAAGTTGTTTCTATTTTGATTGATCCTAGATCACACTATAGTTATATCAGTCTTGACCTAGTGGATAAGTGTTTCTTGAGTAAATAAGTGCATGTAGAATCTTGGTTGGTGAAGTTGGCTATAGGTACCAAGAGAAGAATTCATCATTGGGTGAGATCTTGTGCATTTAATCTAAATGGTATGCCTACCTTAGTGCATTTAAATGTTCCTCATTTGGGTTCATATAGTGTGTTTTCGGGGTATGGACTGGCTGCTCTTTCACATGACTAAAGTGGATTTCTATGACAAGGCTATTAAGTGTCTGGATGATGATGGAGAAAAGAGAGTCTTGCAGGGAAGGAAGAAGCCTACATCAGCGAGAGTGGTTACAACTATGCAATAAAATAATTGCCGCAGGAAATGATTCTTATTATTTGCAATGCATATTTATAGTGATAAAGGAAAGGATGTGTACGATGAGGAAATAATAAGAAGGTATTTTAGAGTTATTTCCTCATACAGAAGTGGAATTATTTATTGATTTGATCTCAGGAGCAGCACCAACATATAAGGCATCATACAAGATGAGTACTTCAGAGTTAGTGGAATGTAAGTTGCAGCTTGAGGAGATTCTTGATAAGGGATACATAAGGCCAAGTGCATCACCCTGGGGTGCACCAATACGATTTGTGAGGAAGAAGGGTGGAACTCTCATAAACAAAGTGACCATCAATAACAAGTATCCATTGCCACAAATTGATGAATTGTTTGATTAGCTGAAGGGAGAAACATTGTTTTTAAAGATTGATGTCAGATTAGGATATCATCAGGTGTGCATCAAAGAAGAATATATTTACAAGACTGCATTCCATATGAGGTTTTGGCATTATGAGTTTGTGGTGGTTCCTTTTGGTATTACTAATTCTCCAACCACTTTTATGTGTTTGATGAACAATGTGTTGCGTCCTTACGTGGAGAAGTTTGTGATAGTATTTGTTGATGATATATTGGTATATTCCAAGAACAAGGAAGAGCATACATAACACCTGGGAGTAGTGTTGATTTTTGAGATAACATTATTTGTATGCCAATAACAACAAGTGAAATTTATTTTAGTCTCAAATTCACTACTTGGGACATGTTGTTTCCAAGGAAGGGATAACAGAGGACCCGAAAAAGATTAAAGCTATCATGGAGTGGGAAACTCTTAGGAATGTGGATGAGTTAAGATAATTCATAGGAATAACATGTTATTACAAGTGGTTCATAAATAACTTCTCAAGGATTTCTTATCCTATTATATCTTTGTAGAGTAAAAGGAAGAATTTTGAATGGAATTGGGAGTGTGTAGCTAGTTTTGAGCAGTTGAAGAATTTTATTACAAATGCTCCAATTTCAAATATTGTAGATCTTGATAAGGAGTTTGTGTTTTGTACAAATGCGTGCAAGGAGGGACTTGGTGGAGTCTTAATGTAGGAAGGACATGTGGTATGATATAATTCAAGGAAATTGAATAAGCATGAGCAGAACTATCTGACTCATTATCTTGAGCTAGAAACTACCTTTCATGCATTAAATATGTGGAGAAATTATATCCTTGGTAGGAGGTTTGTTTTGATGAGTGATCATAATGGACTAAGGTGTTTTTTTTACAACCTAATGTAAATTTCATGCAAGCTGGATTGTTGGTTACTCTTAGTGAGTTTCACTTTGAGATGAGACACATTAAGGGAAAGGAGAACAAAGTTTCATATGTTCTCAGTAGGAAAGTGTAGGTGTATCACATTTTAGTTATGATTTCATATGGGACATATATACAATAATAGATCTTGCATGCAGGGTTGCATGATGAGAGGTACGAGTAGCTGAAGCACAAGTTATAGCAGTAGGGTGAAGGTGATAGAGATGAGGAGTATCACCTCACGACAGATGGCTTGGTGTGATTCAGGAACATGATCTATCTTCCAGGTATTAGTGAGTTGAAAAAGCTCATCTTGAGGGATATTCATGTTAAGCCATATTCAGGTCACTCGGGATATCAAAAGACTTTGAAAATTTTTAAGAAGTTCCATCATTGGCCAAAATTGAAGAAATAGGTGGCTAAGTTTGTTGTGATATGTTTAGACTGTCAACAATCAAAAGCAGAGTGTAAGAATCCAGCTAGTTTATTGCAACCTAGTTTGATTCTAGGATGGAAATGGGAGGTCATTTCCATGGACTTGATTACATGATTTCTAAGGACATCTAGACAACATGATTCCATCATGGTTGTGGTTGACAGGTTGAGAAAGGTAGGTCACTTCATTACAGTTAAGCCTACAAATTTAGCTAGTTAGGTAGCTCAGATCTTCATCAGGTATATTGTGAGGTTGCATGGTGCTCCTAAGAAGATCATATCATATATAGGTGCCAAGTTCACTTCCATGTTTTGGAAGTATTTGTTTTCAGTATTGGGGACAAAGTTAGCTTTCATTATAATTTATCATCTGTAGTTAGATGAAAAGATAGAGAGGGTTAACGAAATTCTTGAGGATATGTTGAGGATGTTTCTTATGCATCAAAAAAGGAAGTGGGAGGATTATCTTACACTAGTAGAGTTTTCATGTAATAGTGGGTATCAAGAATCATTGAAGATGAGTCCAATTGAGGCTCTTTATGGGAAGATTTCTAATACTCCTATCAATTGGAGTGATCTAGTGAACATGGTGTTTATTGGACTAGATATGTTGGCTAAGATGGATTATGAGATGCAGGTTATTAAGAGGAATCTTAATGCAACATAGGAGAATAAAAATAGTTATACTTATCAACATAAAACATTCAAGGATTTTCAAGTTGGGGAGCATGTGTACTTGTGCATCAATACCAAGAGAAAATACTTAAGGATTGGGTCATGTGCCAAGCTGGCACCTCGGTATTGTGGGCCCTTTGAGATACTTGAGAGGATAGTACCAGTGGCCTAAAAAATTGCACTACTGCCAAAAATTAAAGTCCATGATTCTTTCCATGTTTCATTACTTAAGAGATATGTATAGGATGTTGTTCATGTGATTGTTTAGTATGTATTTCATGTGGAACCATAGAGAGATTTCCAACTAAGATACAATGCATATTGTAGCAGAAACTACTCATGCTTCGGAACAAAGCAATATAGAAGGTTAAAGCGCAATGAAAGAACTTTAGGTCTGATGAAGCTACATGGGAGATGGCTAATCAGATGCGGGCTTTGCATCCTTCCTTATTTGCTGATTGAGAAAATGTGTTTGGTTTATGTGTTTTGGTTTATATTTATATATGCAGATGTATTGTAAATACTTCAATGAGCTATGTTATAAAGCCCCAATAAGAAGTATGTTGTAAATACTACATCCAATTGTGTTATAAAGCTCGAATAAGCAATATGGTGGGCATGTTTTCAACAATTTGGTATGATGTTGTGTTATAAATCTTCATAGGCAATATCTTTTTTTGGTCATAAACATCATTGAAAAATAATGATGGTGTTCCCCCAAGGGGAAGGGGTTTGTAACAACCCATGGTTTATTTTCCATGTAAATAAAATAATACCAAGGTCACAAAACACGTATTCCAAGCTGAATGGTGGGTAAATATTATAGTAGGAATCACTTGTGGTTTAATAATGACTATGGAAATTGGCTAATACATTCATAAATGAAAATAGGAAATAAATGGCATTTAATTAAGGAAACAAAGGAAAATAGGAGAAAACGAAGGTGACAAAACAAAAATACCCATGCAAGGGAAATTACAGAGAAAATGAAGGAAACTGAAAGAAAAAAGAGACATCAATGATAAAAAATCATCAGAGAAATAGTTGATAGATTTTTGATAGTTTTGGCTTAGCACTTGTTCATTATAGCTCCTCTACACTCTTGCACATTTAGAGCATTCTAGCATTCACTTGGAATTGGAGAAATAAAACAAAGGACAAACAAGGAATTAGTGGGAAACATAAAATAAGATTGGATCAAAAACTACAACAAGTATACATTACAGTTAACAAGTTGCATGTGTGATTTCCTTGTTGATATTTGTATGCATGGTACATGCATGCGGTTCTTTAGTTATTTTACTGCCATTACCATGAGATTTTATTGCATTGACAATGGCTTTAGAGGTACCTTTCCATTTCCTAGATAGCCATGATGTAGTGGGTTCTCTATTTGTATTTTTTATTGGTTCTCAGGCTCCTTATGGCTATGGGTTGGGATATAATCTCTTGACTCTTGGAACAAATTTGGTTCCCTAGAGGCTGTGGGTTGAAATGGGATATCTTTGGAGCCGTGTAAAAAATTTGGTTCCTTGGAGGCTGTGGGCTAAGATAGAACCCCTGGAGCCCTGGAAAACTTGGGAAGAGACCAATCTGGTTTGGAATTAGTGATTTATGGACTGATTAGGTAAAATAAATGTTGTTTAGGGTTTATATGGTTTGGCCTCTTGAAGCTCTAGTTGGTTCTATTTTTGTTTAACGCATATGATCCCACATTCATGCTTGGTATATTGCACGAGGGTGATTGGATGAAAGAGATATTTGGTTCAGTGTAATACATGGTTGGGTGGTATGGAAATCTTTATTAACATAGTGACATTTTCTTATAATTAATATGAGTTACTTTCCTCTTTTGATACGCAGGCACTTGTGTTGGTTAATGTCTGTAGTGATTTGTAGCTAGATTGTCATGGATTCTACTATAGTGATATCTTGGTCATATACATAGACTGTAAGTGCTCTTACTATGGATCTCTTTTAAGTTTGACAAGTTATTGAATGGTTCATGAATGCATGGGATAACAAGGTTGTTTGACCTATCTTGAGAGGAATAGAGCCTTCTTGAGCAGTTGTAAGATGAAGTTCAAAAGTTTATGATCGGATATACATTCATGACGTCCTATAGCTTCTATGTTGTGAAACCATCTCCAACAATAGAAGAAAAGAGATATCAACGCCTTAGAAATAAGCCACTTCGAGGGGGCAACCTCCAATACATTACATGAATGAACAATTCTTGGATGATACAATTCACAAAACCTCCTTTCTATAAATAGGAGTCCATGGGGCCATAATGTAATCCTAGTGGGCCACAATGTAATCCTAGCCGACCTAACAATAATAATTTAAGGGCACAATAATAACAAAATGGGGGTTACAAGGGTACAATAATAACAATAAGGGGGTTACACTAACAACAATAAGGGACTATACTAGTAATATAGGGACCTAACACGCCCCTCTCCTTCAAAAAAAGTGTTGTCCTCAACGCTTGAGTAGCTCTGGGTGCTTTTGTATAAAATTCTCATCCTCCCATGTAGAATCTTCAGTGGGTAAGTTCTTCCACTTGATGAGATACTCTGAAATTGATCGATTCCGTAGCTATCGAGTTCTTGTTTCCATGACCACTTCAGGTTCCAATATTATTTTCCTTCCTCATCAAGTTCTGGCAATATTGTTTGAACTGGAAGATTTTCACCTATAACCTTCTTTAAGCATGAAACATGGAAAACTGGATGTACTCGCGAAGAAGCAGGAAGCTCCAATTTGTATGCCATAGTACCAATTTTTTGCAACACCTTGTAAGGACCATAGTACTTTGGTGATAATTTATTATCCTTCTTAGCTTGCTTGAGGGACATTTGTTTGTATGGTTGTAGCCGTAAAAATACTTAGTCTCCTACATCAAAACTTCTCTCACTGCGATGTTGATCTGCCTGTTGTTTCATTCAATTTTGTGCCAAATTCAGGTTATCCTTTAAGAGTTGGAGAACTTCTTGTTGATGCTCGATGTGATCTTCCACTACTTTAACCTTCAAATTTTCTCTTAAAGATGATGTGATGGATGGTGGATGATATCCATAAAGTGCCATAAATGGGGTCATTTTTGCTGCAGTATGGAAGGAAGTGTTATACCACCATTCAGCGAGAGGTAACCACTTGACGCATTGTGTTTGTTTATCGGATACAAAACAACAAAGATATCCTTCCAAACATTTATTTACTATCTCAGTTTGACCATCAGATTGAGGATGATAAGATGAGCTATGAGCTAATTGAGTACCCAAAAAAGAAAATAACTCCGTCCAAAAATTTCCAGTAAAAATGGGATCTCTGTCACTCACAATAACCCTTGGGCTTCCATGTAGCTTTTGAATTCTGTCCATAAATGTAGTAGCAAATGTACTTGATTTAAATGGATGAGATAATGCACAAAAGTGTGCATACTTGGTAAGTCTATCAACTACCACCATGATGACACTCTTTCCTTCGGACTTAGGTAAACCTGTGATAAAATCCTTTGAAATCTCCTCCCAACGTTGACTTGGAATGGATAAAGGTTGTAGAAGTCCCGGGGTCTTAATTGTCTCAACTTTTTTCTATTGGCAAAGCAAACATTCCGCCACAAAATTTTGAATATCAGATTTAAGGCCATCCCAAAAAAATTCTTTCTTCACCCTGTGGTAAGTTTTTAAAAATCCTGAGTGTCCTCCTAAAGGAGAAGTGTGCAATTCCAAAAAAATCTTTTGTTTTAGTTGGGAATTCTTACAAAGATATAAGCGATCTTTGTACCATAAGGAATCATTTTTCCAACTAAATGTATTAGATGTACTAGGATATTGCTGCAACTTTTGAATGAGTGCCCATACATCTTTGTCCTTCTTCCATTCATCTCTTGCTTCAGTTATCCAATCTGGTTGGATAATAGAAATGGTACAAAGCAATGCTTCCACCTCTTCATTATTTTTTGAGAGTGCATCTGCAACAACATTAAGCTTTCCTTTTTTGTAGATTATTTCAAAGTCATAACCCAACATCTTTGTGACCCATTTTTGCTGCTCTTCTGAAGATAGTCTTTGTTCCAAAAAGTGTTTAAGACTATCATGATCAGTTTCTACCTTGAAGTGTCTTCCCATTAGGTAAGTTCTCCATTTCTTTAGTGCATGCAGTATTGCTAACATTTCCTTCTCATAAATAGGTTTCTGTAAATACATTCCTTTGATTGGACGACTTTCAAAAGCAATGGGTCTTCCTTCTTGCATTAAAACAACACCAATTCCATTTCCTGAGGCATCACATTCCACAATAAAGGTTTTTGTGAAGTCTGGCATAGCTAAGACCGGTGCTAGGCACATTGACTCTTTAAGATGTTCAAAGGCCTTAGTTGCTTCAGGAGTCCATGAAAATGCATCTTTCTTCAATAATGTTGTTAGAGGTGCTGCTATTCTCCCATAATTCTTAACAAACTTGCGATAATACCCTGTTAACCCGAGAAATCCTCGCAACTACTTTATGGTTGTGGGGATTTTCCATTCTTTAATGGATTTAATTTTGTTAGGGTCTACTTTAACACCCTCGTGAGATACAATATGACCCAGATATTCCACCTCTTGTACTCCAAAGAAACATTTGGATATTTTTGCATATAATTGTTTCTCCTACAATAGTTTGAGCACCTTGTCAACATGTTCAACATGATCCTTCCAAGACCTGCTGTAGATTAGTATATCATCAAAAAATACTAGCACAAATTTTCTAAGGAAGGGTTTGAAAATGGAATTCATCAACCCTTGAAATGTAGAAGGTGCATTAGTAAGACCAAAAGGCATGACCAGAAATTCATAATGACCCTCATGAGTTCGAAATGCTGTTTTTGGAATATCTTCAGTCTTCATTCTAATTTGATGATATCCTGAACGAAGATCCAACTTGGTAAAATAAATTGCTCCATGTAATTCATCCAATAATTCATCAATCACAGGAATGGGAAATTTATCTTTAATGGTGAGCTTATTGAGCTCCCTATAATCCGGACACATTCGCCATGATCCATCCTTCTTGTGTACCAATACTACAGGAGCAGAGAAAGAACTTTGACTAGGTTGAATTATACCCGCCTCTAACATTTCTTCAATCATACGTTCAATTTCGCTCTTTTGGACGTAAGGATATCTATAAGGCCTGATGTTTGGAGGAACACTTCCTGGAATCAAATGAATAGCATGATCATGATCACAAATAGGTGGGAGTCCTTTGGGAATTTCAAACACCTTGGAATGATTGTCCAAGACTTGTTGGAGATCTGCAGAAATAGATGATTTTGATGTTGGAACTTCTAGTGAGCATAATTGTGCAATTACACCTCGTTTTTCTTTCTTTAGAAGCTTTGTCATGACATTAGAGCTTATTATCTTTCCCGGCTTCCCTGCAATACCCCGTAATTCGACTTCCTTTCCTTCTGAAAAAAATTTCAAGAAAAGTTCTTGAAAATTAAAAGCTACTATCCCCAAATATTGTAACCATTGTACTCCTAGTACAACATCAACACCTCCCATAGGAATGGAAAGCATTGGACTATTCAATACATATTCCCCCATGGTTAGCTTGATATTATGGCATTTTATAGAGCAATTTATAGTTCCTCCATTTGCAACCATCACTTGACATTCTGGTGTTGGGTATAGGAAACAATTAAATTCCTTGGCTACCTTACAATGAATAAAATTATGGGTGCTACCTGAATCAATCAACACTATTACCTTTTTCTTCTTGATATGTCCTTCTATCTTGAGATTTTGAGGAGTGGTAATTCCTGCCAATGCATTACACGATATGGTCAGACTCATTTCTTTCTCTTCTAGGGTTGGTTCCTGGTGTATATCCTCTTCTTGTTCATTTTCTTCTTCCTCTTCACAATCTATGTAAAATAATTTCTTCTCAGCACACTTATGACCTTTAGTGTATTTGCTATCACAACTGTAGCAAAGCCCTTTTTCTCTTTTTTCTTCTAATTGTTGTGGTGTCAACCTTGTAGGTTGTGGAAATCTAGGCGTAGCAACACTTCCTTCTTTATAGAATTGAGTGGTAGGCTTCCTTGTCGCCATAATTTTACATTCAAATTTTCTTGCCAACCTGAATGCCTTCTCCAATGAATTAGGTTCCAAAACTTGAAATTCATGTTGGATGTTATCCTTTAAAGTGCCTATGAAGAGATCAATCCTGTGTTCCTCTGGAATATCAGTTACCCTTATATTCAATTTTTGGAAGTCCTCAATGTGCTCCCCCACTAAACCCTTTTGTTTGAGATTTATCAATTGGCTAAAGAAGGTGTTGCTCTTTGTATCCTCATAATGTGCTATCATTTCCTCCGTAAAAAATTGACCAAGTGACAATTTTTTTACGGGAGCAAAGCCATCGATACCATACAAATGTATTTTGTTCTAAATGTAAAGTTGCAATGCGTACCTTTTGTGTGTTTTGCACGTTATGGAGATCAAAATATTGCTCCATCTGTAGTATCCATGTTAAAGGATCCTTTCCATCAAACTTCCTCATATCCATCTTTGGAATATGGTGGTTCTTCCCGCCAACATTAGAGTTTATGAAATCACAATTAACATTTATTTTGTTCTCTATCTTTGATTTCTCTACTAGATTTCCTGATCAGGAAACATTTGTATCAAGCACTGGGGCTATTGACATACGCTTTTTTAGATCATTCTTCATGTTTTCCATTTTTTCATCGATCTTGCTTCCATGTCATCCATCTAAGATTCCATGCCAGCTTCCATGCCATCTATCTTAGCTTCCATGCCATTCTTCAAAACATCCATCTGATATTCCACGCATTTCTTCAAACCATCCATCTTCGTTTCCACGCCTTTCTTCAAAACTTCCATGTCATTTTTTGTTGCTCTTTGCGAGAAGGAAATTTGTTGCACTTGCTCTTGTAAATTTGATATGTCATGTTGTCATTCTTTGTCTTCATGAGTCATAGTAGAGCCTTCTAAAGGCTTAATGGGTGTTGAATTCTTTTTAGGGGCCATTTTAGAATCAAATACTGATATCTATTCTACAATATACCCTTGGAATCAATTCAACTTGATTCTTCAAACAAGATTTATGCAATTTGGGAAAAAAAAATACACACATTTTACTTACTTTTGAGGAGCTCTATATTGAAATTGAATTATCTCTATAATTGCAAATCCTAAATATCTGAAATTCGGCCTTGTAGTAGTCCTCTGAAGCTTCTTTCAAATGTCACATGTCTAACCTAATTTGGATTCTTCAAGACAAAGTTATGTCCAATATCCCACAATGACCCAATTATGGACTGGTTCAATAGAGCAAACTTGTACGACTTGCCATATGTCACTTTTTCCTCCTTTGGCTCTGAACTTGATAGACAAGAAACTAAAGTCCATTTACTTGTGGCCACTTTTTACAGCATTCCAATCCGATGCTCAGAGAGAGAGAGTTACGAAGATTTTTCCACAATAACCTCTTTGAGATGAAATTCAGGAGCCTGAAAAATACCTAACTTCCATAGATCATATCTCCAAAAATATTGTGAACCAAGCTCTGAAATGTTGCGACGATGTTCCTCAAAATTTTGGCTTTGCTCTCTAAAAATTTTAGCTTCTGAATATTCGTAGAAGAAACGTTATAGCGCAAATGCCGCAATGACCTGTTTAGGTTAAATTCAGGAGCTTGCAAAAAGCCCTAACTTCCACAGATCATATCTCCGAATATATTGTGAACCAAGCTCTGAAATTTTGCAATGATGTTCCTTAGGATTTTGGTTTCACACTCTAAAACTTTCAGCTTCTGAACCTGCGTAAAAAAAAAGATATAGCGAAAATGCCATGATGACCGGTTTGGAGCAGCGAAAACCCTAGAATCCAAAGCCCTGATACCAAATGTGTTGATACCAGCTCCAAAAATAAAATAAAAGAGATATAAATGTCTTAGAAATAAGCCACTTTGAGGGGGAAACCTCCAATACATTACATGAATGAACAATTCTTGGATGATACAAATTACAAAACATCCTTTCTATATATAGGAGTCCATGGGGCCATAATGTAATCTTAGTGGGGCCACAATGTAATCCTAGCTGACCTAACAATAATAATTTAAGGGCACAATAATAAAAATATGGGGGTTACAAGTGTACAATAATAAGTAGAATTTTTCATGTTGTTATCCCATGATCTCTCTTTGACATGGTCATAAGTGTTCCTTAATGCTTGAAAAGTGTAATTTCCATTTTTTTGTGACTAAGAATTGGAAATTGGTCGGGCTTGTACTTGTGTGACATGGGGCTGATTTAGGTTGCTACTAGTATAAAGTTCAAGTGTACCCACATGTTCCCATACATGGAAAATATGCTACTCAAGGTTGAACTAATAATGTTACGAGAAGTACCTTAATAATGCACTTTATCGCCAACTAATTTGCAGCTGGTAGGAAATGTGATTTCTAATTTTAATTGAATAGAATTTGTGTATTTTCCTTTGTAAAAAGTTGTAGCGTTGAGCCTTCAATGGGAAAGAAAATACAAAAATGAAAATAAAAGGGAGTGTTAGAGCTATCGAAGATGATTTTAACACCTAGAAGAGAATTAAAGTGGTAACGAAAAATTTGTAGGATCACCTTTCATAATGAGTGAGATAAATTATTTGGTAAATACAAGAGTTCGGAATAATGTAAAGGTAAGCATTATTCTTTTGAAAAATTTACGTTAAAGTGTTTCACTGAAATTTAATATATGTTGGGATATTTATTATTAGTCCCTTGGGCATTGACTCTTGTAATCATTTTTCACTTGTGTACCAAAAATCAAAGTCAATGAATGAAATTTAACTCAAAGTTTGTATAAAATATCATTACATCAACTTATAAAATTGATTTTATGTTCAATCATTATTTCAAGTAATAAGCAATTATATTTGGACCAGTAAGCAATTTGAAGGTCTTATTTGGCCTCGTATCCAAGCAGCTGCAACGACAACACGATAAAATTTTTTTAGGAGGGTCTATATACCTATGTACTATTTTTCATTCTCAGAATCTTGCTGCATCAGTTGCATCTATCTAAATAACCGAGTTAATCAAAAATAATATACCTGGGTTGATCGATGGATCGAGGGGGCCTAGTGAGTGGATTGATTGAAAGAGAAAGTACATACAATTCAAACCCCTTAGTGCGATTCTCTGGGGTTCTCGTGAAAATTGCGGGAAAAAATTCTACGATTTGATGGGTTGTAATGTGTTTGTTGCAGGGAATTAAAAAAACCATTTTTGAGAATTGGCATACTACCATCATTAACACCATCTCTGTCATTTCACAGATATGCTTCTTTTCCTGTAGCTATCTCACTATCTGTGAAATTGTCTGCAATGGATGGATCCTCATTAATCTGCTTCATAAGATTAAGAAAGAAAGGCTAGAGACTCATTGATCTTGATTAATTCACATCATAAGTTTAAGAAAGTAAGGTTAGGGAATGAGTGTTGTAATGTAGTTTTTTTTATCTTCATTAATTCACATCATAGTGACCAAGTTTAATTCGAATTTGATATAATAAAAACTGGGATGGAAAATTTTCAATTCAGAAAAAATATGAGTATATATCTTTAACATTTAAATATATATATATTTTTTAGTAACAACAATATTTGTCATTTTTTTCCATTCATTTAGAAATTTAAATATTTTTTAATAATTTTTATCAATATAGACAATTTTTAAAATACAGTTTACTTACCAAAACTACAACCACACTTCTCTTATTTTCAAAATATCTTTTCTTTTCAAAATTCAAAACTTCTTTCTTACTTTCAAATCTTATTTAATTTTTTTTATAATTAATATTTATTTAAAAATTATATATTCAAAAATCCAAACTGCTCCTTAATTTCAAATTTGATCTAAATTTAAGATTTTGTTAAAATTAATTTTTTCCTATTTTTCTCAAAATTTTAAAACCTTTGAGACAACACTAAAATTGAAAATCTGGAAATTTTCTGCACTCAAATAATTTCTATTTCCTAAATCAAGCATCCTTTATATTTTCTACATGCGATCCCATAGCCATCTATTTTACTGTTCTCTTTTTAACACAAAAAAAACTGTGGTTATATATTATGTACTAGAAACAACTGTATCCACCCAAACATAAACTTTATCAAAAATTTACAAAAACTTTCTGAGTATCCCGTAGGGAGATCAAATCTGATCCTGTCACAAGGACCTGGACAAAAAACAAGAACATGTCCATCTATAACAATGTACGATTTCTTAAGCAGTCACATCATCAAAAATATTACATCTTAAACAGAGAGCTGTCTACATAAACAAAAGATCAAAATTATCAACCAAAACTCAAAAAAAAATGAACTCCTACTCACAAGAAGTTCACAGTACCATTTTCTCCACAACTATCCGACCTATGTAGCTGATAATGCATTTCACCGACACTACCTTCGAGTCCTTTCTTTGATAAACGATCAGCTACATTGTTCTTCTCCCTATAGACATGATGGAAAGAGATGACAGAAAAGGAACTCTTTAAGATTTTTATTCTCTCCAGCGAGTGAGCAAGCGATCCCATGTTGATAGAAGCTTTCTGATTCATGTGATCAATCAATACTTTTGAATACCCGATAATCCAGATCTTGCCCATGTACAATTGACTGGAAAACCAAAGAAGCCCCCATAGAGCCAGAACTTCAGCCTTCGTATTCGTTCCTATCCCACCATTCCAGAAAATTTTGTAATGGCACTCAGGTGAAATCAATAACCAAGCCCCACAGCCACAGACAGAGTGCTGTGAGGCCCCATCAAAATACCCTACAGGATAAAGAACCTCATGGGGGAAGAAACGATTCGACAGATCACCAGGAGGCTTTTTTTCAATCTTCAAGTGTTCCCATGAGCTAATAATCTGAAAAGCAGTATTAATGGGATTACAAGGAGTGCCCTAAATTTTTTTCCTATTTTGAGTACACCAGATATGCCAATGAAATAGAATAGGAATAGTCCTAACATGATCCCCTCTATTAAGCCACCATCTCAGTACAATATCAGACAGTTGATAAGCCAGAATACTAATCTTAAGTTTTGCACAAACAAATGCCAGTGTTTCAAGAGAAAAGGGGCATAAATAAAACATATGGAGGTTGTCCTCCTCCTCTTTCCCACATAGCAAACATAAACTAGGTCCCTGCCACCCTCTTTTCTATAAATTTCTCCAAGTTATATTTTTGTCCTTCCATACAAGCCATAAAAATATAATCATTTTTATTTGAACTTTGGATTTCCATAAAACTTTAAACCAACAATCAGAATCCCACGCCACCTTCTTTTTTATCAAAATCAAATATATTTCCTTGGCTTTTAGACCCTCCTTTGCTTCCTTACCCTCCCATAAAAGTCGATAACCCTCTGCCATCCTGCACAAACCCATCGAATTAAGCCTGGTCGTATACTGTAGCCACTTACCTTCCTAGTTTATGTCCAACCCCAAATCAACAAAGCTTTTCCATCTCGGGACCTCCCCGACCCATACATCAATAATCTGCTGAATGAAGAAAATCCCTCTTTGATTTAACATATGTACTAAGTCCTCAATTTGAGGCTGAATATCGTCCATCCCCAGCAACTTCCGCTACCAATAAGAATTTTTGACCCATTCCCGAAAACCCATTTCATATGTTCCATAATAACAGGCCACATATTACCAAAACCTTTCCAAATATTCTATCTGCACCTACATACGATCCAACCCGATATGGCCATATCCTCCACAGAAACTCCGCCCAAGTACTTTTTTTTATTATATCATGCCATTTACCTTTACCATGCAGACACTACCATAAAGACTTTATGATGATGGAGTTCCCAAATGTCTCCATATCTAAAATGCCCCAGCCCCTTCTATCTTTAGGGAGAGTCAAGACTTCCCATTTAGCAAGATGGATGGATATTTTATCTCTCCCCCCTCCCCAAATAAAATTTTCCATAATTTTCCTGATTTCCCTCAATGTTTTCTTTGGAAGAATGTAAAGACAAGCCCAATAGAAAATGATTTTTTGAAGGATAGCCTTCGTCAAAATCAGTCTACCACCTCTTGATAACCACTTTGATAACCAAGTATTAAGCTTATTCCAATATTTAATTATCAACCAGCTCCAATCTTCCACAATATAATTTGAAGCTTTCATTCTGAACCTAATTATGTCAACCCAACTTTCAGAGGAGCCCTATTAGAATTAAATATAATAGCTAAGTCCCAAAACTTCACATCGTCCCCCTCTGTACAGTAAATGCACGACTTCTCTACACTGGCCAACATCCCTGTAGCGTCGCTAAATTTTTTTAAAATGTCATACATAACCATCCAACATTTCCTAATCAACATCCTGAAGATGAGAATGTCATCAACGAACAAACTGTGAGTTGAGTTCAACTGAGGACTGATTTCAATGCCGTTAAACCTTCCATTCTCAGCTGCCCTGTTGATTTTTATACTTAAAGCATCCATAACTAATATGAATAATAGAGGTGACAAGGCACACCCTTGCCTCAAACCTCTGCTTGGATAAAAAAACTAGAGGTAGATCCATTAATAATCACAGCCATAGAATTTTTGGTAATGCAAGCCATGATCCAAGCGACCACCTCCCGAGAAAAATCAATTTTAAACAGAACAAGACGCAGAAATACCCAATCAACACGATCATATGATTTCTTAAGATCAATCTTCATCACTGCCGCTTCCATCTTCTTTGAATGAATAGTATGAATTGTTTCTTGAGTAGTTGCTATGGCATCATGAATATTGTGATTTTTTAGGAAACCATATTGCTCCGGAGTAATGAAATTTGACAAAACTCCCTTCATTCTCTCAGAAATTACTTTGGAGACAATTTTATAGATGGTGTTACATAATGAAATGGGTCTAAAATCATCAAAATTAATCTTTCCTCTCTTTTTAGGGATTAGAACTAAGAAAGTTGAATTTATAGCTCCTTTGATCTTACCAGTGATTCTCACTTCCTCTACCATATTAGTCGGGTCCTCAATAAAATGAAGAAAAAAGTCTGGGCACCAACCATCTGGCCTCGGACTTTTATCAATAGAAAAGGATTTTAAAACTCTCTTAATCTCCTCAGCAGACACCTTCCCGAAAAACCTTTGATTGTCATCATCATTAAACATAACAGGAAACTCTCGAATCATTTCCAGGTGCTCCTCCAAGACAGGAACCTTCCTTTGTTGATAAAGAGACCCGAAATAATCGACCGCAACCACTTTAATATCCTCTGTGGAACATAATTTCCTGCCACCATATTCAATGTCCCATATCGCATTTTATTTTCTTCTGCTAGAAGCATACTTGTGAAAATACTTCGTGTTTCTGTCACCTTCATTCAACGAGGTGGCCCTGCGTTTTTAACCACCAATATGACTCCTCATTCTTCAGAAAATTTTGGAGCATCACTTGAATGCATTTAAGCTTTTCCCATAAATCATCACTCTGATTACCATCGGCCACCTCCTTATGAATCCTGCCCCTTTCTAAAAGAATAAACCAAATCCTATCCTTTTCCTTCCTCAATTTGTCCCTTTCCCACCTTCGAACCACAATCTTCATACCCCTCAGAATAGTGGAAAAATGTAACATCGCCGAAGAGCCCACATCCCTTTTATGGTGTTGTAAAAATTCCTTTATCATAACATTAAACTCTGCGTCATCCAGCCATATTTTATTGAATTTAAAAGGATATCCCGAAGGTTTCATCTCAAAATCCCACATCAGTGAGATCGGTCTATGGTCTGATAAAGTGACATCCTCTGCATAAGCCCTAATGCCCTTCATGCACAATCTTAAACCAACGCTTATCACGAAGTGATCAATTCGCTTCCCAATAAACTGATTCCCATGCCTACCATTCATCCAAGTGGGACAGTTTCGTGAAATTTCTATCATCCAAATACCCTTAGGCCAATTAGGAAAATTAACCGTGAAATGTCTATCATCCAAATACCTTGAACCGAATCGAATTTTCATCGAATTATCCAATGTACGAATTGAATTCCAAAATTTCCGTATTTTTTTCACCAATACATGCGAATTTGGTAGCTATGATTCACATCATAAGTTTTAAAAAGTAAGGTTAGAGAATGAGTGTTGTAATGTAGTTTGTTTGTTGATTGTTGGACTATGTCTTAGGGTAACATAGATTTAGAGAGACCATAGATTTGTTCTTAGTTTAACACGAGTTTTTCTCTTATTTCAGGTGTAACTCACTTACAGGAATTTTACAACTTTTCTAATGGTTCTAACATTGGTTTATAATGGACTTTATGTATTAATGTCAAAGTATTATAATTAATATTAATTAGTTTTTATTTATTGATAATATGTGAGTTTATGACTATATTGGTTAAATATGTTTTAGATTTTTGTATTTTTACACATTAAAGTGAAACCTTGTTAAAATTTTGATTTTGTAATAAAATTTAATAAATATGGGTGATGTTAAGAACAATGATTAAAAATAGATCCTGAAATAAATTATAACAAAAAGAAGCCAAAACGAAAACTATAAATTTATTGAATCAAGCTTTGAAGAATACTACCAACATATGCAAACTCCAAGGCTACAATATGATATGTTCATGTTCACTACCACGAAATAGAAAAGTCATGAAGAAGGATTAGAAGAAATTTTTCAAAAGTTAGACACCTTTCCTAGTTGGCAAGTACAAAAAAAAAATTTGCGTTAAGAAATGAGAGAGATATACTCTTACAGAAATTGCCTAGGGCTACCTCTCAATACCTTGCAATTTCTAGTAGCTCTCTTTTCAAGGAAAATCTAGTTGTTCACAATCCTACTGATCTCTATTCGGGCCCTTACAAAAATTATGATATAAAACACTTTAGAAGAGACAAAGAAGCTCTTTTACTAGTCCAGATTGAAGAACAAAATAAAATAACTAAAGTGACTATAGAAAAGGTCAAAGAGTTTAAAATCCTATTAGAAGCCATTAAGTTAGAAGAAACCGTCTCCTCATATGAAGAAATGTCTAGGGCCTATGATGGAATCGAGACAAATCCAACCTATAAAAAAAATATACAAAAGAAAGAACAAAGGAATTAAACTCAAAGAAGAAAGACCTAAAACTGATGAAGTTAGTATAATGGGCCTAGAGAAAGCACATCCTACATTATTCTTCGTAGGAGTTAACTCCTTCATAAAAGTTTGGATTCATTTGAAACAAAATGATATAACAAAGTGGAATTATCCAGACATTCTATTTTCTCCATCTTGCAAATATCATGGAAATCAATGGATGGGATTGCGTGCATGGACTTTATTTAGCATTGCTCATGATTCATATAAATGCAAGGAAGATTTCTATAAGTTAGAATCAAATATAAAATATCAAGCCAAATACCATAAACACATTATTCCTATAACAACAATTTAATTCCAATTATCATGTGGATAGATGACTGCTTCATTTTCAGATGGAATTGGTAGCTCCAAATTCGCTCTTCATTCTTGTAACACAACGATTATGAATTATAATGCCTCCATGAGAAAGCATCATCGAAGCCTCCTTCAAGGTTGAACATAGACTAACAATTCCATTCCATTTTGTTGAATCTAGGTGGATGGGCATATGACATGGCCACCTCATCTGTTGACCCATTTGGCCACCTCATTTGTTGAGCCATCCAAGGAAAGGACTTGCTGCGTTGCAACTTCCCTTGTTTAATTTAAAAATATATAAAATTGGATAGCTTATATTTTAAGATATTATAGTGATTTATCATTTTTAGGTGATTAGTGATGGTGTGGTATAAACCATTACAAAATAATTCAATGAAAGAACCATTTCAACAAATCACTTTTAAAATAATGATATGTAAAGGTTCAAGTCACGATGCATTAGTGTTGTAAGATATGTATCAAGCATTTGGGAAGTTGAAGGTGTTTAAAAAATTGAGCTCATTCAGATACTCATAGTGAATGCTGTCAGTCAACTTCATTCATTGACGAACAAGTTTTAAAAATAATGACTTGATGACCATAAGGAAAGTCATGGCATATTATAACACATGTAGCAAGCTCTCAGCCAACTTCATTGAAGAACCAGTTTTAAAAAAAATGACTTCACGAAAATAAGGAAAGTCATGGCATATTATAAGCCATGTAACCAACTGATTTTGTAGAACTAATGCTTGAGACATTGAAGTTCAAGACTAAAGCAACTAATTGTTACATATGCTCATACGCTCATAGCCAACATGGCAATATGTTAACAACACATTGCAACACGTGCATATGCTCATACGCTCATACCCTACTATTGATCTGCAGGTTGAAGCTTTTGCCCAAAGTATTAAAGAGCATTTGTTTTTCCTTCTATCAGAAAAACCTAATCATAATCATGGACAATGTAATACTTTGATTTTCTATGATTACTAAATGCATTATTAAGGTTCATTTTTCTTGGTGGAAACCTTTGAAGATAAAGGTCAATGAACAAATTGGAAAAAATATCCTTTCAATAAAAACTATTGTTCTTATGTTATATGGACTCTCATTCCAAGAATCCCATTGAACAACGGAGTAGTAAACTCTAGTTCTCATGTTACAAGGAACTAGTAAAAATGTTTAAGGAGATGCTCTACATAATGAATAATGCTATGGGAATTGGTAATCATATATGTGTGCCTATGAAACCACACCACACCATACGTAATGAAGTTGTATTAATAAAATTTTGTTTTGTAAAAATGAAACAATTAGTTTATATTGTTTATTTAAGTTAGCAATTAGCATAGCCACATTGTTAGCAACCACATTTAGTTATTATTTAACATTATTAATTTGAAAAATTACATATTAACATCATTATTATTATTTAGTATTTTTAAATAACCAAAAAATAAATAATAATAATTTATAATTAAAAAATAATATAAATCTAAACAATTAATAAATCTAAGAGATCAATATTAAAAACCCAAGGATAATAAACTGAGGGAATTTGTATTATAAACCCAAGAGATTTAAATTAAACCTTATGGTTAATATTATAAACCTTATGAAGGATATTAAACTCTAGGAATATGAACCCTTAGATTAATGAACCCAAGGGATTGATATCATAAAAGCAAGAGACTAATAAACCCAAGGGATTATAGACTCATGCAAATACTATTAAACACAAGGAATTAATACTATAAACCCAAGGGATATAAACCTTAAGGTAATTATTATAAACCCTAGAGTAAACATGAAAGCCTAAGATTAATATTATAAACCCAAGGATTAACGTTATAAAACTAAGAGAGTAATAAACCCAAGGGTTTAATATTGAAAACCCAAGGAATTTGAAACCCTACAGAATAATACATTAAACCCTAGGATTAGTATTAAATCCTAGGAACAAAAAATGTAATATTAATAAACAGAAGGGATTAATAATATAAACCTAAGGGATTATAAACTAAATGGATTAATATTAAACCATAATATTAATATTATAAATCATAGTCTTAATATTAAACCCTAGAAATACAAACATTGTGATTAAAATTAGAAACCCTAGGATCAATATTATAAACCCAAGGGATCAATAAACCCATTGGATTAAAATTGAAAACCAGACGGATTGATTTTCAAATTGATAGAATCTTTGTCACAAAGCACCATTTGATAATGGTTGACCATGATTGATTTTCATATTACGACAATGTTTGTCACAATGCAACATTGGACCACAGTTGACCATGGATGGACATGGTTTTCATAATGTGACGTTGCATTAACATACAATCATTGTCACAATGTGAACGTGATTATTGACCACAGTTGACCATGATTAACCATGCTTGATTTGCATAGTGAGACAATATTTCTCATTATTGACCATGGTTGACCATGATTGATCATTATTGGCCATGGTTGACCATGATTGACCATGATTGGACATGGTTCACCATGGAGGATATCCATGTTGACAATCTTTGTCACAATGTGACTTTTGACCATGGTTGATCATGGATGACCATGGTTGTGAAAATGCAACATTGCACCCTCAAAAAATCATTTTCACAATGTGACCATCGTTATTAACGACCATTGACCATGATTTAACATGGTTGACCATGATTGATTTTAATATTGAGACAATATTTGTGATAATGGGACGTTGGACGATGGTTGACCATGGTTGAAAATGATATATATTATAAGCCCTAAAATAAACATGGTTGACCATCATTGACCATGGTTGATTTTTGTATTGAGATAATCCTTCTCACAATGTGATGTTGGACCAGGGTTAACCATGATTGGTTTTCATATTGAGACAATATTTATCGCAATGTGATGTTCCACAATGGTTGATTTTCACATTGAGACATTCTTTGTTACAATGCAATGTTTGACCATGGTTGACCATGATTGATATTATGAACCCAAGGGATTAAAACTAAAAACCCAAGGGAATTTAATATTAAATCCAAGGGAATAATATAAACCCAACGTATACAAACCAAAAGATAAATATTATAAACCCTAAAATTACCATGGTTGACCACGAATTACCATGGTTGATATTACGAACCCAGGGGAGTAATAAACCCAAGGGATTACAAACCCAAGGGAATAATATTAAACCCAATGGAATAATATAAACCCAAGGTATACAAACCATAATATAAATATTATAAACCCAAAAATAAACATGATTGACCATGCCTTACCATGGTTTATTTTATGAAACGTGTTCGAAAATGATTTAATTTACAAAACATGGTTGGCCAAAATTGATATTATAAAACCATGGAAATAACAAATCCTATGGATTAATACTAAAAAACCAACGAATTATAAACGTAAGGGATTAATATTGAACCCTAGGAATATAAACCCTTACATTAATAAACATAAGCAATTGATATTATAAATCAAAGGGAATAACAAACCCAAGGAATAAATGTTGAGAATTAACAAGAAGATCCTAGTGAAAATTAAGCACCTTCACTAGGATGAAGCCTCGGGCTATTTTTAGGTGGATGTCTATTTATAGATGCATGAGCAAATTATATTTGTAGATGCATGTCTATTTATAGATGTATGTGAAAATTCTAGTTATAGATTGCATGTCTATTTATAGATGCATGTCGACTATTATTATCCCTTAATATTAGTTGGACAATAAACAATAATCTATTCTCAATGAGCACTTGGAAATAGTTAACTGAAGTGGAAAATCAGTTATCTAAAGGAATTTCGAGTTAAGAGGTTGGTTGGAGGGACATGCAAGTGGAATTAGACGTAACTAAGCAATTCGAAGTTGTAACAGAGTTGGAAGTGCAATTATGCAAGTTGTAAAGTAGTTTAACTCAGTTAAGTGAGTTAAACTTAGTTGTGCTAGTTGTAACTGAAGACACACTAGTGAGAGATCAAGTGAATTAATTATTAATTAATTCACAATCAGTGGTCTTCATTACAATTGAATATTTACTATTATTAACTGCATGCATGTCAGATCCAATGGAGACCTAGTTGAGGTCTAGGTGAAAGGGAAGTAAACTATCAATTGTGACATTATCCGGTTGCACACATGAAACCAAACACACATTGGATGTGCCCATGAGGATTATGCAGTCAAGGCAAGCAGGATTGCATTCATTCAGGGATTGTTATCAGCTGAGATTGCGCAATGGAGACAGGATTTCTCGAGACAGTAAATTGGCTAAGGAACTTGCCAATTTTTGTATGACAGTGTGAGATAGTTAGCTCATGTACTGAGAGCTCTTGGATTAGATCTTTGTATGTAATTGTTTCATGATCCATGATATAATACGTAATAGAAGATAATAGGGTTTTTAGCTATAAGCTTTCACCGGGTAAATTATCTGTGTTATGTGTGATTGATCTTTCTTCATGATATTGTGATTGGTGATTGTGTTTTAAATTTACGCAAAGGTAAGTAGAAGTGATTTTGTATTTAACAATAAAATATTGTTAGATCAGGAGAATTCATGATATACATGCATTTTTTATTAAATTTCTACATGGTATTAGAGCATAGGATATTGTAGTAGTGAAATGGGGAGTGTGGGAATAACTGTTGTTGATGATGATTTGGTGAGCTTAGCTCTCTTGGGACTCCCTAAGATTTGGCACAGTTATGAAGATTTTTTCAACGGACGGGAAAAATTTCCGGATTGGGAACGAATATGGTTGGATCTTGTGCAGGAGGATTTTAGGTAGAACAACAGAGATGGCTCTTCATTAAAGCATGATGATAAAGAGGATTGTTCTTTGGCTGCCAAGGTGAAGAAGGGGAAGAAATTCCATTCTAAATCTGAGTCTAAAGGAAAGAAGTTGGATATTTCCAAGGTGAAGTGTTCTCACTATCACAAACATGGGCATCTTGCTACTAACTGTCCACAAAATAAGAAGAACAAGAAGGTTGTTGGAGTTGCAGCTGGTGAGGCCCTTGCCTCACAATTTGAGCTTGAATTCTCTTTGATACCATGCATGCTATCAAGTGCATTGCGATCGGTGTGGTATTTGGATAGTGGCACTTCCTTTCACATGATAGGAGATAAGGAACTTTTCAGTGACTTGGAGGATAAATATCTCCAGATGCATATAGAGATGAGCGACGATGGACATTACAGTGCTACCGGGATTGGTACCATTACCTTTCAGAGGGATTCCGGTAAACCATTTCAATTGAAAGATGTTATGCATGTTCCAGGTTTGAAGAAAAATTTGGTCTGAGTCGCAATGTTGGAGGACAGAGGCTATGACGTTGTTTTTAGCGATAGAAAATATTTCATGCGACATAAAACAATGGGTCAAGGCAAGAGGATAAGGATTCAAGTTAAGAATATCTACAAGATGGAATTAGATGGCTATGCTTCCATGATGAGCATGGCGGAAAAAGTGGTGAGTCGGGATGAGGGAAATTATGGCACAGTCAATTGGGCCATATTCATCATGGAGACTTGAAAGTCATGCAACAAATATCTACTGAACTTCCAATGGGAACAGTTTCTCAATTAGATCAGTGCAAGGGTTGCACCATGGGGAAGTATGTAAAGTCCACTTTTCATGAGAAGGAGAATCGTGCTTCGGGAATCATTGAGAGAGTTCACACAGATGTGTGTGGACCATTCTCGGTTGCTTCAACAACAAAACATAAGTACTATTTTATTTTTTTTATGACTTTTACCGTAAGTTCTGGATCTTCTTCATGCAGAAGAAGGATAAAAAATTCTCAAATTTTTGTGACTTTAAGGCATTGGTGGAGAAAGAGTCGAGGAAGCAAGTGAAGGCTCTTAGGAGAGATAATGGTGGAGAATACATATTTAACGAATTCAAAAACTTCTATAGCAAAGAATGAATTCAAAGAGAACTCATAGCGCCTCATAACCCACAAAAAATGGGGTCACAGAGAGGAAGAACAAAACGATTGTGGGTGCAACATGAGTGACGTTGCATGATCAGGGCCTACCAATGCATTTTTGGGTAGAAGCATGTAACACTGTAGTTTATGCGCAAACCTATTATCCTCATAGGGAGCTTGGCATGAGTACACGTGAAAATTTTTTCACTGGTAAGAAACCGGATGTTTCACACTTTAAGATATTTGGGTCATTTTCTTATGTGCATGTCACCAAGAACTCCAGGAAGAAGCTAGAGTGAACTGCTGAAGTTGGGATTTTTGTGGGGTACACAGAAACACCCCATAATTATCGTGTGTACTTGCCTAACAGTAAGATGACTGTTATGCGACGGGATATAAAATTCGATGAGGGGAAAGCCATGCAGTTGTCACTTGAGAGGGATCTGGACTTGCATGAGAAGGAGGAACTATTGGTTCCCAAAGATGAGTCTCTATATATGGATCAACCATAGGAGGGGGTTCATGGAGTGGAAGAGTCCACTCACGCAAAGCCAACCATCAAAACTGGCAGAAGGCGTACCACATAAGCTTATAGGCCGAGACTTGATGGTGCACAGAATGTAGGAGCCCCTACTTCATAGCACAGACAAAGACAGTCTCATGACCAATTTAATGGATGCATGGATCTCATGAGAAAATTTATTGTGACTAAACCATATTCCTTTCAGGAAGCAGTGCAGGAGCCCACATGGGTAGAGGCAATGGTGGAGGAGTATGAATCCATTGTCAAAAAGAGTTCTTGGGAAATTGTTCCAAGGCCGGTTGATAAATTAGTGGTAGGTGCGAGATGGATCTACAAGGTAAAGCAAGCTGCTGATGGGAGTGTTGAGAAATACAAGGCCAAATTTTTGGCCTAGGGCTTCTCATAGATCGAGGGGATAGATTATGAATAGACCTTTGCACCTGTTGAAAGATATTCTTCCATAAGGACCATCCTTGCTCTCTCAACATAGATAGGCCAGCGCATTCATCAGATGGATGTGAAGACTGTGTTTCTCAATGGGATCATTGAGGAAGAGGTGTACATAGAGCAGCCTAAAGGTTTTGAGATCTTCAATAGCGAGTCACATGTGTGCCAACTCAAAAGAGCATTGTATGGGCTGAAGAAAGCACCTCGTGCTTGGTACACTCATATATACAACTATTTCACCGGACTGGGCTTCACCAAAAGTGAAGCAGATGCAAACCTATACCAAATTTTGGTGGAGGGTAAGCTTTTAATCATTGTTATTTATGCTTATGATTTAATATTGACTAGTGATGAGCATGTGATACACTCATGTAAGGAGGATCTTGCAAAGGAGTTCGAGATGAAGGATATGGGCCTCCTTCATTATTTCCTTGGATTGGAAATATGGCAGCGAGATGGTGAAATTTTTGTGTCTCAAGGCAAGTATGCATGGGAAATATTGGGTAAGTTTCACATGGAGGGATTCAAACCCATGGATACTCCTCTTCTAAGAAACTGGAGGAAAGAGGATGCCACTTATGGAGAGGTAGTGGATGCTAATGTCTATTGATAGTTAGTGGGTTCGCTAATGTATCTAGTGAACAAGAGACCGGACATTTTCTTTGCGGTTAACTAGCTGAGTCAAGCTATGGTTAAGCCTACCAAGCTCTTTTGGAAAGCAGGTAAGCATGTCCTGAGATACATGAGGGGTCAGAGTATGGTTTATGGTACAGAGAGACGGATGGAGTGAAGTTGCATGGCTTCATGGATGCAGATTGGGCTAGAAGTCCAACAGACAGAAAGAGCACATCAGGGGGGATCTTTAGTATCAGGTCTACAGTTGTTTCTTCATACAGCAGGAAGGAGAGATCTGTTGCACTCAGTTCAGCCGAAGCGGAATACATGGCAGCGATTCAAGCTGCATGTGAGGCTATCTAGATGAGAAATATCCTGGTTGGTTTGTTTGGTTCTTATTTAGATCCAACAGTGATTCATTGTGATAATCGGAGTTGCATTAAACTCTCGATTAATCTTGTTTTTCATGATAGATCTAAGCATATATATATATATATATATATATATATATATATATATATATACATGCCATTATCCTAAAGATTGTGTGAATAGGAGGATCATGTTGCTTCAGCACATTCCTACGGAGGATTAGGATGCACATATTTTGACAAAGGCGCTCACTAGGAGAAAATTCGAATACCATAAAGACAAGATCAGGGTGAAGGATAATCCCTTTCTTGTTGAGAGGGAGTGTTGAGATTCAACAAGAAGATCCTAGTGAAAATTAAGCACCTACACTAGGATGGAGCCTCAGGCTATTTTTAGGTGGATGTTTATTTATAGATGCATGAGAAAATTCTATTTACAGATGCATGTCTATTTATATATATATGTGAAAATTTTATTTATAGATTGCATGTCTATTTATAGATGCATGTCGACTATTATTATCCCTTAATATTAGTTGGACAATAAACAATAATCTATTCTCAATGAGCACTTGGAAATAGTTAACTGAAGTGGAAAATAAGTTAGCTAAAGGAATTTCGAGTTAAGAGGTTTTTTGGTGGGACATGCAAGTGGAATTTGTTGTAACTAAGCGATTCGAAGTTGTAACAGAGTTGGAAGTTCTATTATGCAAGTTGTAAATTATTTTAACTCAGTTAAGTGAGTTAAACTCAGTTGTGCTAGTTGTAACTGAAGACACACTAGTGAGAGATCAAGTGAATTAATTATTAATTAATTCACAATCAGTGGTCTCCATTGCAACTGAAGATTTACTATTACTAACTGCATGCATGTTAGATCCAATGGAGACCTAGTTGAGTTCTAGGTGAAAGGGAATTAAACTATCAATTGTGACATTATCCAGTTGCACACATGAAACCACACACACATTGGATGTGCCCATGAGGATTATGCAGTCAAGGAAAGCAGGATTGTATTCATTCAGGAATTGCTATCAGCTGGGATTGCGCAGCAGAGCAGTGGTTGGTTGGTGGGACATGCATGTGGACTTAGTTGTAATTGAGTGATTCAAATTTGTAACAAATTTGGAAGTGCAGTTATGCAAGTTGTAAAGTAGTTTAACTCAGCTAAGTGAGTTAAAATCATTTGTGCTAGTTGTAATTGAAGATACACTAGTGAGAGATCGAGTGAATTAATTATTAATTAATTCAAAATTAGTGGTCTCACATGCAACTGAAGATTTACTATTATTAGCTGCATGCATGTCATATCCAGTGGAGACCTAGTTGAGTTCTAGGTGAAAGGGAAGTAAACTATCAGTTGTGACATTATCCAGTTGCACACATGCAACCACACTCACATTGGATGTGCCCATGAGGATTGTGCAGTCAAGGAAATCATCATTAATTTCATTCAAGGACTGCTATCAGTTGGGATTGCGTAATGGAGGCAGGTTGTCTGGAGACAGTAAATTGGCTAAGGAACTTGCCAATTTTTTTATGACAATGTGAGACAATTAGCTCATGTACTGAGAGCTCTTGGATTAGAGCTTTTTATGTAATTGTTTCATGATCCATGATATAATACATAATAGAAGATAGTGGGGTTTTTAGCTATAAGCTTTCCCTTGGTAAATTATCTGTGTTATGTGTGAATGATCTTTCTTGTGATATTGTGATTGGCGATTGTGTTTTAAATTTCTGCAACGATAAGTAGAAGTGATTATTTATTTAACAATTAAATATTTTTAGATCAGGATAATCCAAGATATACATGCATTTTGTATTAAATTTCTACAATAAGAATTGTGAACCTAAGGTATAAAAATCCTAAGATAAAACTTATAAACCCAAAAATAAACATGGTTAATAATTGTTAATAATCGTTGACCAGAGTTGAACATGGTTAATCATGGTTGACCACAATCTGGCAGTGGACCATTTTTGAGCATGCTTGACGATGGTTGATTTTCAAAGCGAGACAATATTTGTCAAAATGTGACATTGGACCATGCTTAAGCATGGTTGATTATGATATTGAGACAATATTCATCACAATGTGATGTTGGACCATGGTTGACCATTTTTGAATTTATAAAACATGGTTGACCATCATTTATATTTTAAACCAAACATAATAATAAACCCTAGGGTTTGATACTAAAAACCCAGAGGATTATACATATAAGGAAATAAGATTAAACCCTAGGAATGTGCATACAAGGGATTGATATTATAAACCCAAGTGATAAAAAATACAAACCCAAAATATATAAACCCCAAGAAAAATATTATAAAGCAAAGGAATAATATTAAAACCAATGGATTGATATTATAAACCCAAGGGATAACAAATATAAACCCAAAGATAAATATTAAAAACCGTAAAATAAACATGGTTAACCATGTTTCGCCATGATTGATCTCCATATATGATATTTATAAACACAACATATTCTTAATATAAACTAAAGCAGTTACTACTAAAACCAGAAGGGATTATGAACCTAACGGAAAAATATTAAGCCCAATGGACTAATATGGTTTATTCTCATATGCAGACAAAATTTATCACATTGCGACGTTCAACCATGGTTGAACATGATTGAATTTATAAAACATGGTTGACCATGTTTGATATTATAAAATAAGGGGAACAATAATCCCTAGGTATTAATACTAAAAATGTGAGGGATTATAAATTCAAGAAAATAATATTAAACCATAGAAATATCCACCCTTAGAATAATAAACCCAATAGATTGATATTATAAACACAAGATATTAATATAACCAAAGGATAAAATTTATAAAACAAAGGTATATAAACCCTATTATAAATATTTTAAACCCTAAAATAAACATGGTTGATGACCATCATTTATATTATAAACCTAGGGTAATAATAAATGTCAGGGATTGATACTAAAAACCCAAGGGATTAGCAACGCAAGGGAATAATATTAAACCCTAGGAATATGAACCAAATGGATTGATATTATAACCCCAAGGGAATAATAAACCCAAGGGATAAAAAATATAAACCCAAATTATATAAACCCCACGATAAATATTATAAACCAAGGGAATAATATTAAACCCAACAGATTGATATTGTAAACCTACGGGGAAAAAAAATATAAACGCGGAATATATAAACCCTAAGATAAATATTAAAAATTGTAAAATAAACATGGTTTACCATGTTTTTCCATGGTTGATCTCCATGTCTGATATTCATAACCCAACATATTTTTAATATAAACCAAAGTGATTACTACTAAAAACACAAAGGATTGTGAACCCAACAGAACAATATTAAGGCCAACGAAAGAATATGGTTGATTCTCATATGGAGACAATATTCGTGACATTACGAGGTTCGACCATGGTTGACCATGATTGAATTTATAAAACATGGATAACCATGTGTTTGACATTATAAATGAAAGGAAGTAATAAACCATGGGGATTGAGATTAAAAATGTGAGGGATTATAAATCCAAGCAAATAGTATTAAACCGTAGGAATATGAACCCTTTGATTAATAAACGCAAGAGATTTATATTATAAACCAAAGAGAATAATAAAAAAAAGGGATAAAAATTATAAATGCAAGGTATATAAAGTGTAACATAAATATTATAAACCCTAAAATAAAAATGGTGGACCATGTTTGTGCATGGTTAATTTCCATATCTAACATTGGAGGATGGCTTAACATGTGTGACCATGCTCGGTCATGATTAATTTACATATGGATACAATCGTTGTAATAATGTGACGACCAATAAGCACTAATTTTCATATTCAAACAATCACTATCACAATGCGACATTTGAAGAAGGTTGACCATGCTTGACCATGACTGAAATTATAAACCGAAGGGAATAATAAACACTGCACATTGATATTATAAACCAAATGGAATAATAAACCCAAGGGATTAATATTATAAAATCAAGGGAATAATAAACCTTATCGATTAATACTAAAACCCCTAAGATTATGAACTTAAGGGAATAATATTAAACCCAACGGACTAATATTATAAAGCAGAGGTATATAAACCATAAGATAAATATTATAGAAACAAAAAGTAAACATGATTTCCTACTGTTCATTTTCAAATTGAGATCATCCTTGCCACATATTATAAACCAAAATGCATTGAAGAATAAATAGAAGACACCTGAACCTATCAGAAAAGCACAAAAAAATTATTGAATAGAATGGAAGAATATAAAACATTATCAAACAATTAAAATTAAAAAAATATTGACAAAACATTTAACACAACACAACATGAATGAAAATAATATCGAATTTCGCAGCATTTATACCGAAAAAAATAAGATTTTATTCACATATATTATTTAGACATCTATTTCGGGTATGTTAACATAAAAAAGTTGTACACTGAAAATTAAATTTAAATACTCAACCATAACAGAACTATTTAATGCGGGCCTCTTCCAAAACACACCTAGATCAGTGACAAATGGAACACCAATTCAAATCAACAGGATAATGATCATGATATTTTAAGCTTTCTAACTAATCCCTTCTTGTTTTCCTCCCAGATTCTCTTTTGTGAAAATGATACAAGGTTTAGACATTTGATTTCATTGCATGTATGGCACAAATATGCTCATCAATAAAACAAGGATGGAAGCCATGTTTTCTTTCTAGCCTTTTCTGAATGTAGAAAACAAAAGTTATGGTTTTTGCAATTGATTTCATCACTTTAATGTAATAGATGGCATCATTTTTCTCCATATATGCATTTCAATAGAAAAAGAATACAAATAAAATTAGTACATAAACAAAGAAACAAAGAAATATATAGATGCACATATTTTTTAAGAGTTTTATCACTTTTAAATTTTCTTTTAACATAAAAATAAATTTAATAGACGTGTATCTAATAGCATTAAAAACAAGGAGAAAAGAAAGCAGAAACATGTCTAACGTAAGAAAATAAATAACAGAACCACCACAACAAAATTAATGACCCATGAAATTTCATATTGACACAATATTTTTCACAATGCCAAGTTCGGCTATGGTTGAACATCTTTTAATTTCATATAAAGATTCATATTTGCATCCTATAATATTAATGGAAGGGTTTGTAATTTATAATAATCCCCAACATTTATTATAATTCCCTAGGCTTTAATTTATTTTTCCTTTTCAGTAATAAACCCAAGGGATTACATGTTTGAGAATCCTTGACCATGGTTGAATTTCCAATTGAAAAAATCTTTCTGATAACATGACTTGACACCATGGTTTACCATGGTTGATTCTCATATAGAAACACTATCTCTGTAAATGCAACATAGGACCATATTCGCCCATGATTAAAATCAGAAAACATGCTTGATCAAAATAGACCAAACTTACATTGGCCGAAAAGAAAAAAAACTGAAAAGAAAAACAGTAAGCACAATACAACATGACATAAAAACATTCATGCATGTTTTTATTTCGAAGCATTCAAAATGGAATCTTTAAAAAAACAAAGACTATAAAAAAAAATAATCCCAATAAAAAACAAGAACTATCAATAACCTTTCCAAGCACTTTGCCAAACAAGTGAACCCAGTTATAGATAAAAACATTAGAACGATATAGACTTCAATCACTCCTATTTTTTCCTTAGTGTAACATAAGAAATGTTTTTAATTTTTGCATAACACTAATAAGAAAGGGTGGTGAGATCCGTAAACCATCAATACATCTCACTCTTGACATAACTGTAAATGTGAAACCCTACCTCTCCCTTTGTTCGATAAGTACAGTGGCTTGTTGTAAAGTCATCCCTTGTGAATTGTGTATAGTCAATCCTTGTGCCATTTTTAAAAGCATCTGTCTAAGGTTCCCTCTAACAATGGGTGTTATCGACACAACGTTTGGACAATCATTATCAAATGGAACGCTAGTGTACTTCTTGAAAATTATTGAAACAAATTGTGTAAGTTGCGGTAGTTGGGTACCAGATGAATAATTTATATCCTCTATATATGCAAGAGCACCATTCAACAACCCAGCTTCCACCCAAAAATTATAAGTAAGCATCACATGTTGAACATGATATAAAAATACCTCATGTTGCAATACATTATCATCGATGTCAGCAAGCTCAGGTCTCCTTGCAAATTCTGCAACAAATCTTGCAATTGGGAAATTAAATGATTTGAGCATTTTGTGATTGTGAAAATTAACGAGATCATTCCTTAAGGGCAAGTGAATAGAGGAATAAAATAAAAATTTCTCGTGATAATCCAAGACATGTCATAAGAAGATCCCAATATTACAAATAAGGTTTTGCATTTCTAATATTAGCTAAAAAATTTTGAAAATATGCATGCATGGGATCATCTCCCTCCCACCTATAAATTTTATCCAAAGTGACAACAATGTTGAAAATTTGCCACAATACTTTCTCGATTGTTCTTCTTGCATAGAAGGGTTTATCCCTAACTGGAGGAAGTTTTCCAGTATCACCAACAAGAATCATGGAACTGATGCCAAAAGGAGGAGTTTTCTTTTATGGGAATGTTTCTGACAAACGTGAATTTATTTGCATAAACAACCATGGCTCGATGAAGCTCATTTCATCAATTAAAATATAATGAACGTGCCTCATTTATTCTTGGAAATTGGTTATAGCTTTACCATTTAGTGATTTCATATCTTTATAGATAGGCATTTTCAAAATAGAGTGTATTTTTTTTCCATGTATACTAAAATCAGTTATACCAGTTAGAGAAAGCAATAATATTGGACTTACTTCACCCATTGTTGAAGCTAAAGGAGCATGAAAAATACAATGAATAAGATACAATTTGCCCATTCTATTAGTTCCTTGAATACTCATTATAAAAATATCATCTTCCAAAGGATTTCTAAAGTGGCGTAACGCAATTTCAAAAGAAAGACATTGTTTCTATGATAAGGATGAAGGCAAAAAAATTGTTTCCCCAACCAAATTCATAGTAAGAACACCAAAATACCTTGCATATTCTATAAAATGGATTGGTTGTTGAATAATTTCATCTGACAACATTGATTCCTACCTATTATGGTGAATATCAAAATCCCTTCTACCAATATTTTGAAGATCAGAAACCTCCACATTGTTAGGGGAAACTATTTGAGAAAAAATTTCCACTCTTCTAAATCTCAATCAACATTTTCCTCATGTACAACAGCCTCAACATATTCTTCACTATTTTGATTTTTTAAAGGAGTTCGATCAACATGCCACGCATTGTATATGAACTTCCTCCAACTCTTAATGACTATTTCTCTTATGAACCCAATATCCAAAGCATTTTCGTGAAATGGCTTGTACAACAAAAAATATTTCCAACAAAATGTTTCAAACTCTTTCGAATGTTCATCAGGAACAACATAAAAACATGGCAAGAAGCTAACAACAATAGGGAATTCTCATGCTTTCCATTTCTCATGTCTACGATTGTTACACCAATTTTTGGTCATCTAACCTATTACTATTAGATGGACTAAAGTACACCATGTAAGACCAATTTTACCACAATAAAATTGCTTTCACTATGAGAAATAACCTAATAACCTATACTTTATTAAGTTGTTTCTGGTCTAAACAGGAAACCCCATGAGGAGTAATTAACTAAAGCCTTATTTGTTTGATTTTCCTCTAGGGATAATTAATTAAACCATTGTTTAATTAATATTCATGTTCATATTTAACCCAAAACAGGAAAATTAATTAGATAAATCATTATTTATCTTATTATTTTTTAGGAATAATTATTTTTAAATCATTATTTAATAATATACCTTGTTAAATTTGACTAAATCATTTATAGATAATTGATTAAATCATTATTTATTTAATTATTGCTTGACCACATTCTTAAAATAATAAATATATCATTTATTTATTTATTATTTCTAAATAAAGGGATTTGACCAAATTTAAATTCCTTTTCCCTCAAACAAAAATAATAAAACATTCCATAAAAGTTGGATCTAAATTTGGTTAATAATATTTTAATTATGCACCAATATCTAGACTAACTCAATATTTTGTTATAAATAGAAGGGTTTTCCATTCATTCACTATGTTTTTTTGCCTTGAGATCACCTCCTAATCTATACTTTTGGTATTACTTTGATCCTCCATCATTGTCATATTTTTCTACTTTTTGCTTGTGAGCTCCCTTTGAGTTGCATTTTGTCTAGGTTTTTTGCACCATCAAGAGAGAGATATTAGATATCAAGTGCTAAGAACATATAAGAACCCATCCCATTGAGGGAGACAAGTAACATCTTTCTATGTTCCCTTCCCAGGTGCCAGAATACAAAAAATTATTTATAAATTCTTGTCTTGTCCATTGGATGTATGAAGCAAACTCTTTCTTATTTTTGTCATTTAATGTCTTTAACTGCATAGATATAGATTTTTGTAGCATTTATTATGATCACCTACTACAGATCTAAGGAAATTGATAGCCACATTTGGTGTTAGGGCTATTTGTTATGCACAACTAAAGTGGGTTTTTTTCTTATGCTTGTGATTAGAATTCACACTAACAACTGGTGACTCCACAAGGGTTTTTAATTATGACCGTTGTTGTTTTTCAAATCCCTGCATGACCTGGCTACTTCAACCCCTAGGGTTTTTCTTTAGCTTCTTATTTTTCATTCCTTGATGTTTTTTTTAACCTTTTAACCCAAAAACAGTAAAAATTCTAACTTATGTGTGTTTTTGGGCCTTTTGCGCAGGAAACAGGTATCCGTCGCAGCAGAGATGACACTTTTTTCTCAAAATTTCTCCCGAGACAACCAGAAGTGAATGTCACACATTTTGGCCCAAAACCTGCGACCTCAGTTCTCAGGTAGCGGATAATTGCCCAAACACTGTGACCTTAGCAAAAAACAAGTCAGAACCTATGACATGTACTTTTTGTGGGATTTTTTCTGTGATTTTTTAGGGTTTGTTTGGGACACTGTTCAGGGTTGTCTGATCTCCGTCTTTACCTGTCTTGGACCTATACTTACTTATTTTTACTTGTCGAAGTAGGAACCAAGCCCCTTAGGGCGTCAGTACACTTCCACCTTTTTAGGAGGAGTTTAGCTGAAGTAGGTCTTCTGATATTTCAGTGTTTTTCAGCCTTTTTTCAGATCTAAAACTTCACTTTCAGATCCATTTCAAATCGATTATTTATCCATCCAAAACACCTATTTTCATTTTTGTTTTGTCCTCCTTTAGGGTCCCTTCCGTTTCCCTTTAGGTTGTAGCCTTTCACCACCTTTTTTTCAGCATTTTTCCCTCTGGTTTCTTGTTGTTTTCTGCACCTCTTTCAAGCAGATCTGACCTTTAGATCCTTTTCCCTCTCGATCTTATATCCATTGGCCCTTTTATGTGTTTTGAGTAGATTTCGCCCACCCATAGACTAGTTGTTGGGAAGCCCTCCTCCTTGGGTTTAAATTTATGCATTTTTAGCTGTTTATTTTAATGTCGCTTTTAGTTCCTTTTATTGTTGCTTTCAATTTCTTTTACTGTCGCTTTTATTTGTATTTACAGTAATACAACATATTTTTTCTTTTTTCTCTACACATGTTTGGGCTTAATTAAAATGAACACACTCAGCACATGCACGCACACCTAAAGTGAAGAACACATGGTTTACCCCACCATGCCAAGACTTAAACATTGTAATCAATTGATCTACACATCCTTGCCCTTTTTTACCTCTCTTTCTTATTCGGTTGCATGTCTCTTTACCATCATTGCACCCCCAAGGTGTTTATCCCAGAGAATCCAAGGCCTTCATCCTCAGTTGTCGTTAGGAAGGCTTACCCCACCACACAGAGTTTTAGTTCGTCCTCCACCGAGTCTGCATTCCAGCTCTAATTTTGGTTCATCGAGTTCCCCTTCTGTTTCTATCCCTGACTCTCCTCCACCTTTCACCTTAATCATGTCTGGTTCAGGACCTAACACTAGTGGTGGCCTCGGCCCTAATGCTGGAAATGCTACTAGTGGTGCCACAACAGGAACTATTCTGGTTGCTCCCTTGCTCCCTTCTATGGCAGGCCTAAGCCTTCCCAATTTTAGCCAGTTTATTAGTGACCCCATACATCATGATCCAAGTTGGCTTGTTATGCCAACCAAGATTCCTTCATAAATCCCCAAGTTTGAAGGAAATGCTAGAGAGCATCCTACCAACCATGTATATTCTTTCCATATGCGGTGTTTGTCCAACTCTATCACTGATGACTTTGTCCATCTTCGGTTATTCCATCGTACAATTACTGGAGAAGCTTCCAAGTGGTATGTCGACTATGCCTCCTCCTCTCATACTACTTTTGTGAGCCTTACCAAGGCGTTTCTGTCTTACTTCTAGCTTCCCCTTCACTATGACACCGATACCGAACTCTTGACCTATTTCTGTCAAACTTCTGCTACCTACCTATCTGACCATATTCAAGAATGGTGCAGAACGAAGAGCCTATGTCGAGCCCCTGTTTTCGAAGATCGTGTCTACATGGACTGGTTTCTCAGATACATTTTTCCCACTATTGTTCAAGTTGTCGCATATAATTTTCCTCAGACCGAAGAAGCAACCTTCCAGATTGCGTTAAAATATGACTTTCTCTACGCACAACCCGGTTATGTTTATACTGTCTTACCTGATCTCCCTAGACCTGGTGGTGCCAATGCACCGGGGGCATCTCATGCTGTTGACGATATCGTTGGATCCATTTCACATTCGTACACTCATCCTCCCATGGGTTATGGTTTCCCTCAGGGAGGCGCCAACTCCTCTAGCACTTTGTCCCCTCCCGACAGCATGTATCTAGGACATGGCATGCCTCATGCCTTTTCCCAAATGCATCCTTCGATGCCAGAGCCTAATTTTTCCCAACCCATTTACCCCAATGTTGCTCAACCTCCTTACTATCTGTATTCGCAGCCTAGTGCTCCATCTCCTCCAACACAAGCACCTTAGCGTCCCTTTCCTTCTCAAGCTCCGCAGCAGCAGCCACACCCCCCCCCTTAGGGTCAGGTGTATGCACAGCAGAGTGCGAATAATACTCCCACTTCCAAAAAGAAGAGGAAAGAAAACCAGAACCAACCCGCTTTAGGTAATCCAGGAAAAAATCCCCAAGGGAATACATCTAACACTGCAACCCAGCAACATGGCGATCATCCCAAGTAGGAAAAACCTCTTCACATGAATAAGCCTTGTTCTTCTTGCGGTGTCCATGGTCACTATACACATGATTGTCCCATTTTACCTCAGATGCGTCAAATGTGGGAAGCTCAAGAATCATCTCGAGGATAAAAAGCCTCTTCTTTGGTTCCTACTAATGCTGCACCTACTCAATCGCCTGTGTTTACCAATCCTTTCCCTCAGCAAGAATATGTGGCTGCCAACCCCCTGAAAGTAAGGCGACCACTCAACCTCCCCCATTTGGCACCTATGATTACCAGATCCTCATGATGAACTCTAACCAGGCCAATACCAGTGATGTTAACCTTCATACTCGGTCCTACCAGTACACCAAGCCTCATGCTACGTCTGCAACCAAGCCCCCGTCTTCAGGTCCACATAGCCAATTTATACACCAAATGGTAATTTACAGATCCCTCAACCTAAGTCATAGGTACATACCAAGATCCACAAGGGGTCGTTACACTGAAATGCTACTTCCGATAAAGCCACCCACACCTACAATATAATAGATGACTTGGCGCAATCCCTGTCGCCATGTCAATGATGGAAGTCCTCTAGTCGTGCCCTTCACAGCGAAAGGCTCTACTAACTGCTATGGGCATTGTGGATATTTCAGATGATCATTTTATATTCTTCGATGTTGACAAGTTAGAGCATCCCCCCCTTCCTTCATCCATCACTTTCCAAATCTCTGTCAAGATCCGAAATGCTAACGTCTCCCGATGTGTCATTGACGAGGGGACATCCACCTGCATGATGTCCGCTTCTGTTTGGAAATATCTCGGATTTTCCAAGTTATCCCCTTCTACTATCACCCTATGTGCGTGGGATGGCCACTCTTCCCAGCCCCTTGGCATGTTCTGCAATTTTCCTATTACTCTTGCGGGAAAAACTATTTGTGTTGACGTTGAATTCTTTGATGCCCCCTTAGACTACAAAATTCTATTAGGTCATAGCTACACTGATGCGATGTCTATTGTCCCATATGAGGTTCACCGTATAATGTTATTTCCTCATAACGAAAATAGCGTCACTATCGACTAGTGGACATATTACGAACTGAAGTCTCAGACCTCTCGAGAGTCCATTATTTCTTCGATAACCAATAAAAAAGCGGTTGAACCTATGACCAGTGTCTCACCCGAACTCTTTAAAGGTTTCGCTTTGCTTGGTTCATTCCTTGGTCTCCCCCCTCCTATATCTAACCCTAGGTCATCGAATGTTTTCATGATGCAATCGTCTCGGTCCGACCTCAAACAATCTGATTCGACTAGCGAGCAGCCTCACCCTTTGCAACTTGCTCCTAGTACTCTGACTCAGCCTTTAGGACCTCCTCCTGAAGGACCTTCATCAATATTTTGTGTCCCTGATCCTATTTATTCTCTTGGAATAGTTCCCCCTGGCTTTAACCATCTCGGATTCATTTCGCCTGGCCATTACCCCTTCGGTCAGAGATCGTTTCTTGCTCCCATTGCTAGAGCATTTTCGGTACCTGTTATGGCTACCTTGACCCTTCCCAACATGACCCTGGGGATCCCAGTCTAGTCATTGATCCCCCAGGAAATGCCCGGCTTGGTCAGCGAAAACCTTACACTGCTTTGACCCCGATCCAACCAGTCGCTATGACTCCTCCCTTTGCTTCTATGTCTCTGCCACCTCAACAGGAACCTACTCCTACTGCGAAAGCCTTGGGTGAGGGGGGCAAAGCTCGCAAAAAGGAACCTAAGGACAAGTCTGCCCAAAAATCACCTACTCCTCCTAAGCCTCCAAAGCATACACCCCCATGCTCTTTGTGTGATGTTGATGTTCATGCCACTCATCATTGTTCTGAATTTCCTTGTATCAAGCCCATGGTCAACAAAGTATTTCCTGAGTTCGATATCCCACAAGTCCATGTTACATTACCTGATTCATCTGTGAAACTCAAGACTTTGCACAAAAACAATCCTTGTGCTTTGTGTTATTTCCATGGCCACTATACTCACCTTTGTCCCCACCTTGAATATTTCCGCAACTCCTTGGAAGCGGTCTACCAATTCGAGGCCAAGCGCAACGAGCCCACCTCTCCCTTAATTGCGAGTTTTGTTGTGGCAGAATTGGAGGACACATATGCTCCCATTGACATTCCCCCTCCCGATGTCAAGATGACGGAGCCGTCAACCACTATCCTCTATCTGTCATCATCTATGAGATCCACGGTGGAATACCCCCCTAGGGCTTCCCCTTCTCTTTCACTTGACCTCCCTTCAACGATCACCTTAGGCTCAACATTGGTGGATCCTTCATCTACTTGTTTGTATGTCACCCTCCATGATGATGCACATGTGAACATTTCTTATCATGATGATGAGTCAGGTAGCTTTGCTGCATCATGTCGTCATCCTTCCACGAGTCACCCCATCTTCCATTGTGATGAAGACATTATGGAAGCGATGAATGCCCCTAAATTTCCGTGGGATGATATGCACCACCGTGCATACTTCCTCCCACAGAAGTCCTATGACCAATATGTTGTGGAATCAAAATAATTCATTCCCGATGAGGTCAATTGGTTTAGAAATCCCATCCCTACACCAGATTCTTTCGAAGAAGGAAATATGGCAAATATATCTCCTACCATTAAAATTAACATTTTTGACAAACCAGCGGTAGAAGAAAACATTACCTTAGGTGCCCAATGCACCCTAGAAGAAATTGAGGCTCACATTAAGCTATTCAAGGAATTCCACGATGTTTTCACCTGCTCCTATTCAGAAATTCCTAGACTTGATCCCGCCATTGTCGAACACCATATCGATACATGGATCGGTGCCAACCCTGTCCATCAAAAGTTGAGACCCATTAATCCTTCCATACGAGAGGTTTTCAAAGCCTAAATCGATAAGATCAAGCACACTAATTTTATATATCCCATTGAATACACAACTAGGGTGTCCAATCCAGTTCCCGTTCTAAAAAAACAAGGTACCATCCGTGTCTGCACTAAATTTCACAACCTGAACAAAGCTTGTCCCAAATACAAATTCCCCACACTGTTCATTGACCAAATAATCAACGCGTGTATGGGGCACAAGGTTCTATCCTTCATGGATGGTTTCTCTAGATATAACTAGATTGTTATCCATCCGTGCTGATACGACTTAAAAGCTTCTTGCATTCATTTCGTTCATGGGGAACCACTTCGCTTGTAGGTCGCTCTTGTTCGAGCCTTAAAAATGTGGAGCCACTTTTCGGTGGGTGTTGATAGGAGTAAATCCCCTCTGCGGACGGAGAGCAATCCCCTACTAGCCAGTCTAGCAACAAACAAACAATGCTATGATACCAAGCTCTAATTCTGAATAAAAGACTTGGGATAAGAGCCTACAGATTCCAACGCTAGATCGAAGAAGAAGATGTCCCCGTCGTCCGGCCACAAGCGAATCACAATCCTTCCACGATCTCCATGGATGAACACACGCACGCGAGAAGAAACGGACGGATACATGCACTGGAACCAACATACGTAACTAAACATCGGTCGAAAGAAAAGATGTACTCGCATTAACATGATAGAAAAAAAGTGGAACCATAATCATAGTCATCTATTAAAGTGATAAACGAATAGAGATTACAACCAAGTTAAGCGTCACGAAGCTTCCTTGAACGGGTCTCCCGATTTGTCCACGTCTCGCAAAGCTACATGAGAAGGAAACCTCTCCCGAGTCTCGTAACAATGGTCTCCTCGCTTGAATGGGCCTTAAGGAAAAGGGATTCTTTACGGCACAAAGCACTTGGGAATAGGGAGATGCAAAGCTTGACACTTCAAGACTAGCTTGCCATGGATGCGAGCAAGCTTTTGTAAATGGGGAAGGAGGGAGTTGGGATCCCTATTATTACATGGGATGGCCCTATCAACAAGGAAGGTTCCATAGAAGGTGGCAAAACCACCACTTCATAGAACTCCAGCGACCAAACCTCCCAACTCAAGATAGGCAATGGTTGTGAGTTTGTTTGAACTCAACTAGCCATCCTGTTTAACGATTCACTAAAATGAATTGACGCGATTAACTGCTCTGTGACGGAGCGCCAAGTGGCGCGACCTCTTCTGAAGGATTTCCCCGATTGGCGCGACAGGCCATCTACCGCGCCAATGCAAAAAAGTTGTTTTCATGGATTTGCAAGGAGATGTCTCAGGGAAATGAAGTTCATACTCGGATGCATTGATGATGTTTTCAAAGGCATAGCCCGATTCCTGGTCACATAATGGGTCCTCCATTGTCGGGATGAAGATAGTGAGACGGTGACAGTACGTGTAACGGATACTGAGCATGAGGCCGAGAGAGAATTGAAAATGCTTTCTGGCTGTGTCAGTGAAGGCCCGCCGTCGAGAAAACACACTGAAAGATACAGGCGGTATCTCAAGTACATGATGTATATATATATAGGTATGTGGGCAAGCCATCCGAACGGTATGCTATAATCGGATCTGAGGCCAGCAGGCGCGGCCATCAACTAAGATCAAACAAATAGAATCGGTATGGTCACGGCCATCAATCATAGGTCATGTACATAATGACAATAATCCTGATAAACGACTGAATTACAGAGACACAATCCGGTCTTCGCTCCCGTGAGCCAAGCAGTACAAGTTCTGGCATGCGAATGTGTGGCGTGTCGAGCTGTGTAAGAACCGCCGTCTAATTACCGACCAATGATGGCGGCTAACGAACGCGAGCTCCTGATGGCCGATGGTCCTCAGGTACTACGGTACAATCTACGGCGTGTGAATAAATAGTGCAGCGGTCGAACACCGTAGAATCATCCCGATCGGAACGATGATGAAGCCTCACGTCAGAAGGATGCGACCGAACACCGCCGACCAGGCATGCAGGGCTCAAGGTGCCATCGGTCTCTGAACCAACCTACCGGATAATGAGTTGGTGACGAAGTGACGATCGAAGGTGGGCCATAATGATTCCCATCATCGACACGAGACGGAAGGAACATAATGTTTTGTTGTGAATCGAGGATCATATGAAAGCAGAGGAAAGGTTGATATTCGCGGTCAACTTCTCTTGAACATATGAGCAGCCGACAATGGACTTGGCGATGTTGGCATCAACGGATCGAGAGGTCATGGTGGCAGAGACGTTAGCAGGCAGTTGAGGAGGTCCAAAAGGGTGCCCAAACCCCGCAGGAAGCAAGTGAAGCTTAACGAGATGAAGATGTCCCCAACCGACAGTGCGGACAAGTGCCATGTTCCAGAGCGACATCTTGCCGACGACAACGGCAGTGGTTCCATTTTCCCCACCATTTACGGCGAGTACCCCAATTATTTTTGATAACCAAGCTTGGGGGATAACCCCATATGCTTGTGATATAAGTCCGCCTTCGAGCGCGTCCATCTAGCGCATTTAACGAGTCCTAGGAAGAAACTCGGAAACGTCATTTCGACGAATAATCATCATCGGGGTTTAACGAGTCGACAAAGGAAGAACTCGGCGTCTTTTCATGTTTAGAAAGTTTGAAAAGACAGCGGAAAAACTCACGAGGTCCTTTTCGTAAATAGTTCCCGGATCCGAAAAGGTAGAAAACAATATCAGGAAAACCTCCTAGTCGCGATAGCTAGGGTATTCCTTTCGTAATCGATGTTGACCGAAAAAGGGTTAAACTTATCTTTGAGTGAATGTCGATTCGTATCCATTTTAACGGAATCGAAACGACAAGGCCTCGGCCCCGATCTTTTCATGTTGGGAAGGAGAAAAGAGGCAGAAGATGACTCCAGGTGACTTTCGATGTGTTACCGAGTCCGAAAAAGTATAAATACAACCTGCGTTTCTTTTTTAAGTTGCAAAAAACACATCCTTTTATACCCAACAAACATAAATCCATTTTGAACGCAATACATGCAAATATTTGACGAAAATAACTTTTTAAAATAAATTTTTAACGTCGAAAAGTTATAAATATGTTCAATGGTAAAAAGTAAAGTACTTTTTACTATTTACCTTGTGGAAACAACGAGTGGTCCATTTAGACGAGAATCTTCGACGGTGATTGCGACCAATGGAGACAACCATTCGAGCGTCTCGTACGACGGAGTGAGAGCACTCCTTTCTCTTTCTTTCCATGCATTTTAATGATTTCCCTTAGAAATCAGCTGCGTAAGAGCACCTTTGAAATTTTGGGGCTAAGTGGCGCGGGTATCGGGCACGGACCCGCGCCAGGCTCTTTTACCCAAAGGGGCCGGCGCCACATGGTAGCGACATCAGCAAAACGATCGCGCCGGTAGCAGAGCAAATTTCCGCTGGAAATCCCACTGCTTATGCCAAATTTCTTGAATTTTGAGGCTCACGGAAAGATCCTAATTAAGGGCTTTGAACCATGTGAATGCGGATAAACGGTCGAGAATAGCAATTGAATGGAAGGAACGAGAACACGGAGATGAAGACGAAGAGGCCATGCAAAGCCGAGTTGCATGAATGCTCTGGTGTGGCTTAAAAAAGTTCTTCCTCACGCCATGTACGAGCTCGGCTGACTCTCAATATGCGATCAACCTACGGGATGAAAATGACCAAGTATTCGGAATACGAGACCGGGTGTTGGAATTGGAGGTCGACATTTTATTTCGTTCTTAACGGATTATCCGCCGAAGTCTGATCTGTCTTGGTAGGAGCGAGACCATCGGCGGGGGAGAAAGATGGAAGAAATAATGGCGCGGGTGTGCCGTAGAGCACAAACGAACGAGGAGTAAGAAGGTATACCATCTCAACCATCACGACCTGGCAAGAGTTGTACTCCACACCATTACGGGCTGTTTGGATCGCAGAGCAGCACGAGCTAAAGACTCAACTCTTGCGGCCTCGGTGCATGGATACATTGTATATGATTGGGCAACGGTGGCAATGCGATCAACATGAAAAGGCGACTTACAAAGTGCAAACGAACAAGCGAAGAAGTTTGGGTATGGTTCCATCTTGGTATCGTTCGTTACGAGCATACCCGACCTTCGAGCCGAAGGCCCATGTGAGAATCCCGATGCCACGAGAGCGAGAATGGCTCGCTGAACGTAACGATGCCCGGATGCGGAAGCGAACGCGAATGTCTGAAGCTTCGAGTTCTTCGGTGGTTACGAGCGTAGGCGGTCGTTGTGGAAAATTGGCCCTATGCGAGAGCTGACTTTACGGGGGGACCGAGATCTCCCGCTACGAAGAACCCGCGCTGAGATGAAAAATTTGGGTAAGACCTCATATTTTTTGATTTTATGTTTATGTGTTTTTTTGTTGTACACATATGTGCCTAGGTATATATGTGCGTGCGAATGTGAGACACGAAGACATTGCAGGATGTCTCTGTCTTAGAACACAACTAGCACGAATCCCGAAGGTGGGAGGAAGGCAACAGTTGACGAACCTCGAGATCGTCCATGAGATCCCAGAGACTATGCCGTGTCGAGATGTGCCGATGGTGCCGGCGCCATACGGTGGGGGGTTCCAAGCTTCGGCTCCCACCGAATACGAGGCGGCTAGTGCGTGCGATTACGTGCTATCATGAGCACCATGAGATTAGTCTCTGGGGTTTAGCCACACCTATTTTTGAAGACAGGTGTCTCTAAGTTCTTAAATGAACGCTTATGTATATTTTTTGAGTTTTATGTGACACACTTCTATATATGTATTTCGATATCTATATATATATACATATCTATTTACGGATAAGGTCTTCTTTACATGTGATGATGATTTATAAGTTGCGCGAATGTCTATCTAACACCAAATTTGCTCACGCATACATTGTGTATTCAAATGCCGGTATATGGTATTAATATATTCAGGTCCCTTTCCGGTAATCGAATACGCAAATACAATACGTAAAATGGACGAATTTCTTCACAGGAATAGTGTCGGGTCGGTTACCAACACTAGCGCGAATCTAGGTACACGACGATTCACGGATACCAAGGTTCTTGCCTCGGTTAATAATTCAACAACGAGCGCATATTCCACGGTATTCGTCGGTACGTCCTAAACAAACACCTTGCGGTCGATCGACTCACCAATGAGGATGGTAAGATTACCCGGTGTGAGCCAGTTCACAGTGTAACGAGAACGCAAGTCGCGAAACCAGCAAATGGATGAATGAACATCTGCACAACCCGGAAGGCCCGATCGGCCAGAAAGATGTTTGCAAAGCACACCACCATGCACACAAATGACAATCACACACCTATGTACACACACCACACCAAGAAATCATTTCGAGCGTAGTACTTCTTGAATACGACGTGCCGAAAATTTGCGCCAATAGAACTCCTTCGTAGTCTATAAGCTACATGCCATTTTCAAAACACGTTTTACTATATAGGGACCGTGCCACATGGGGTAAGGTTTACCGGCACCAAGCTTATCATGTGCACGATCGTACAAGAGGACTAGGTCTCCTTCAATGAAGAACGGGAGAAACGATTGATCGAAATGGTTGACCCTCTTCTTTTGTGTCGATGATCCGTGACTAGAAAACGGGTTTCATCCAGCAAGTTCGAGATACGAGAAGACGCTCTTCCTCGGAAGTAAGTATCCGTTAAGAGCTCCTGACTAACAACGAAGGAATTTCGCATTCAGCATGAAATAGCTTCCGGACCGTACACCGGTTGGAATGGTGTGAATCCGGTTGCACTTTTATGATGTTCGGTACGCCCGGTAAAGAACGGTTGGAGATATAGCGGATATATGTGTCTGTTGTTCGTTGAAGCATAGTGACCAAAACCTTGTTCACCGCTTCAACCGACCGTTCGCTTGAGGTAGTATGGCGTTGTTGTCGTGGCGCGAGCCCAGCGCGGTGTCGACTCCGCCATCATGTAATCACGGAAATGAGTACGTGATCGATGACGATAACCGAAGACAGTGGCTCCTTTTGGTTCGAATAAAAAAATGAGCGACGTTCTTCCGTCGGCAGTGAGCATCGCCTCGGCCCACTTGGTGGTAGTCGGCCGGCGACAGCCAATGTACGCATGCCCCCCGTGAGTGAGGGTTGCGTCCTCCGTCTCGCCCATTTCGCCGAAAAGACGGCCGACAACAGTTGCAAAGGCGCGGCGACGCGCGCATCTTGCGTGAAAAATGCGGCACGGATGGAATTTTCGGACGCGGTGATACAATCCTTCGATATAGAAGACGATAACACATAGAATCTTTTGAGCGATGTGTGGGACATGTGTGCCACGAGCGCCATTGTGGCGGTCATTAAGACTTTCTCGACCTCGTCCAAGAGTGAGCATCGTCGAAACACCGAGTCTACTCGTACGATATGGGGGTATCTCCCTATGCGGTAGGGTTGGGCGGTGCCGGTCGAGCGAGCGTGCGACTTTGTCGACTCGACGGGAATGTCGCGGTACGAAAGATATGGTGTCCCAGGTACCAAGGATCACGAAGTATCGATAAGAAACAACGTTTCGTCCCAGGAATATGATCGCGAGTGTTCGGGAAGAGTCGTAGGGAAGACATATCAAATCGCGAAGACGTTGATTTAGTTGACTTGGCGGTGGTGAACTCCAAATCAAACTCCTGTAGGATGACGATCCATTTGGAGTGCACTTTGACAATTGTCTAGAAAGAATATATGTCGCGGGGTTGCGATTAAGAACCCCTTGTTATCGTCATAAAGGATGTAATATTTGGCTTGTCATGCAAGCCGATGTCTGGTACACTTTAAAGCCAACTTCTCAACATGTCGCATGTAGCGTTTCGGGTCGAAAGGATTCGAGAGGTAATAAACAACATGTTCATCACCGTTCGTCATCACGCACCTGAACCATGGCGATGGTGCTAATGCAGCTGACTAGATACAAAGTAAAGTCGCGGTGGTAATCCAGGCGAGAAACAGACATTGACTACTTGATATCTTCAGCTTCTCAAAGGATTGTTGGCCGATTTTACGTCCCAATGAGAACGTGCCTTTTAACAAGCGAGTGAATCCTTTGGCCACCTCGGCGTAGTGGGATGAAACGCCCTAAGAAAATTCGCTTTTCCACATGCGATTTCTGCCATTGATAAGGAGAGGGGGGGAGGGTGACGGGGAGATTTATAATGGCCTCAACCTTGAGAGGTCGAGGCGGGTCGCGTCTTTCGAGACTATAAAGCCTAAAAGACGACCGGAAGTCGACGCGGCCGCACTTGAATTCGACCTAATATTGTGGCGTACGCAACGAAGAAATATCGTAGTGTTGGGATGATCCTCTCGCTTACCCGAATGAGCGAGGAACCGTCGTCCGGTGCGGTGGACAATATGGCGAATATCATGAAAAGCATATGACATGGCACGTTGGCGCGTGGCGCCGGCCCCGTTCTTTAAGCCGAACGGGGGTTTTTATATGCAAAAAGTGCCCGCGGACGGATGAATGTGGTCTTATGTTGATCTCAGAATTTAATGTTAATACGAGGTTGTAGCTTTGAAAACCGTCATTAAGGAGTGAGTCTCACTCCGGGCGCAATCGTCGATAATCTGATCGATAAACGGAGTGGGATAATTATCCTTAGAAGACGAGGCGCGATTTATATCGCGATAATCTAGAACTCGAATAGTGCCACCTTTTATCGACGAGGCGATATTGGACACCGATACATGGGGGATAGGATAAGCAAAGCGCGTTCCAGAAGTTTTTCAACCTACCTTGATAGCGGCGGCTTTCGAAGGATGCATGGGACCTGACGTTGGCGCACGGGTTTCGCACCCGGATAGGTTGGAATCTCGTGTCGACAATACTAGGATCAATTCCGGCATTTCCTCGTAGGACCATGCAAAAACATCTGCGAACTCTTTGAAAAGTTCCGTATAGACACGGATCTCTTCGGGAAACGGGTCACACCCACATGAGATATTTCTCAACAAATCCCTGGTTTAACGGAGAGATGTTGATAGGAACCGTTTGAGTAATGTGCTGGGTGCCTTAGAAAAGACCTCATGCGTCAAGATCGGTGTTTGAAGAGGAGGAAGGAACACGGGTAGCATAGCGCTCTAGACGATCGTTCGTGCCCCCAAGCTAGGCATAAACGAGGAACGATGATGCCCATCGCCCCCGAGGGGTAGCTCCTCCGGAAGACATAGTTCCAATGATAGCCTCATCGAGGGAAAAATCTCTCTAAGAGGATCGGGCGGAAGTCAGCCGGCCAAGCCGGAGGGATTGTGAGTAGACGTCCAAGAGCCATGCTCATCGGAGCATCTTTGAGGAGGTGGAAGGGTCCGATGCAGCAACAATCTCACGATGGTGATCTCTACGCGTTAGAAACTGTGGACTCTCCAAACTCATATCTCATCGGGCGTAGGAATCGGCCGGGGGTCATCGATCCTGGACAACATGTTGACTTGGCGGTGATGAGGTGGCGGCGCGGAAATGCCCATGAGGCCCAGGTCTTTGAAAAGACTTCGGGTCCTATCTTTGTCTGGGGTCCAATTTGATCCACATACGGCACGTTGTTCTCGAGTTAGAGGTAAAAAATGACAGGCGGTCTCTGCGTGACAATCTTGCCCTCGTGAGGAACGATCGAAAGACGATGAAGCCGGCACACGAGCATGGCATGGGTCAGTGCGGCCAAGAAGTATATTGTGGTTGAGTTTAGCGTCAACCACTTCTACTTCCACGTTGACGGTTTTCACACAGCAATGTAATTGCCGGACTCTAGAGAACTCCCGAGTTTAGATTCCGGCCATCGGAAATGCCTCAGGAGCATTGGGAGATGACGATAAGGTTGGAAGACGATGGCTTTCAACCAAGCGAGAGGACATAACACAAGTAGATGCACCCTCATCTCCGGCCGGCTGCGACGAACGTTCGACCGTTAATCGACTTGAATAACCAAAGCGATTTGATGTGGAAGCGAGAGTAAATTCTCCGGATCAAGGTGAGAAGGCTCGGTCGGCGGGGTCCAATACCCAGGTAGCGGACGACAAAGCCTTGGTTGTGAAGGACAACTTTGAGAAAGAACCTCAAGTGCGGACATGGCACATGGCGCACATGCCCGGTCCTCAACGATGCTATAATGTTTGGCGGCACGAGCATTTGGATTATAAGGATCTCGAAGAAAACCCTTGGGAGGTGGCTTCTGTGGTTCGGGAGTCGGATTCTCAATTTCAATGAACCGGAAAGAAGATGCGGGAGGCGGTCCATCCATCGCTGCCTTCCGGAGTTACTGCTGATTATTGTAATCCTTGGACCTCGTAGCGATAGTGATAGGTGCATTAGTCTTCATCATGAAAACTTGAGACCCAAATGGTACGGATGATGGGCCTTGTTCGACCATGCGGAGTCTGTGAAGATGGAAATGGCTCTTTTAAAACGAACGGGTTCACTTTGAGCCTTTAAGAAGTTGGTGACTTCGGATCGTCTTGGACAATCATAGTGTAATGGTCACCTTCACGGATGAGGCAAGGGAAATTTCGGCTTACGTTGTGAGCCATCCTCGAATGAGATTTAGATTCCGGTTTGGGGCATCGGTTTTGATTTGCTTGCCCTTCTTCTTCCCTTGGAGGACTTGTCCGCGAGGATTGGCACAGAACGGCATTTACCTCCGCGGTTTTACCGGAGGTGGATGAGCGGGGGATTAGCCGGTGATGGAAAAAGTGTATACACTTCCCATTCGAAGACTTCTTCAATTTTGAGAAACGAACCAATGACTACCATCCCGTAGGGGTGGGCGGGGCCTTTTGACGCCTCGGGCCGTGGTGCATCGGGCGGATGTCATCGCGTGCAGTTATTGAATAAACAAGGTCCAAGTACGGGCACGTGCGATGGCTTCCATTCCTCCATCACACACGCTCCCCATCGCGATATCACGAAAGCGATTTTGTTCTAAAGGTGGTGAACCGGTGAGTCAAAATCGATCGGTATGTGGCTGATCGGTCGACGACGTCGCGCCACTCATGGATGTGATCCGAGATGTGAGTGCAGGGTCACCTTCGAAGACGAGGAGGTGCGTCCCGGTCTCATACCCCGGTTGTGCTTGGAAATGCGTGAGAAAGCCATGGCTAACGAGTTTGAAATCACGAAAAATACCACGGGATAGCTCTATGTACCACTTAGCGAGCGGCTCTACGATAACGTACGGTTTGGAAAGACGCAAACGAGAATCGAATCGTCGGTCCAAGAGTTAGACGAACACGGAGGTGATGCGTCATCACATGCGCACAGGGTCTTCGCAGTTACCCTCAGAAAACTTGGGACAATCTCTGGTATCTTGGTTGAACGGAGGCCAATATGGATTATGAGAAATCGGATCATTGGTCAACTTTGAAACGTCAGAGTAAATCCCAAGGTAGCCGAGAATAAACGATGGAGGGTTAATTCCCCCGCACCAGGTCCCGAATAAGGTGCGGTACCCATGCTCCACGATGGTTGTGAATATCCCTGCCCCCATGGGTTAAATGCGTGGGATTCGACGAAAGTGAGGGGCATAATTCGTATATGTGGACGGTTTGGTTGGTAACCATTGTGTGAGACGATAACCGGGGGTTCGGGCCACATTAGGCGTGCCCGTATAAGCGGCGTTTGGTTGAGTGGCGAGCATAGTTAGAACCGGGGTGGAGGAGGATGATGCGAGAGCCTCCCGAGTGGTTATAGTTCGGTTGAGATTGACCATGAGGATATGCTCTTTCCGGATGAGTAGTGGCGATAAGTGGAACCTGCGGAGCACAGTGCATAGGCGCAGTGACCAGTTGCCATTTCTTGACATTGAGTGACGGACTGTGGCCAATGATGAACGGAATAGGAAGGCGCACGAATGAACGAGTTGACCGGTGAGGGGGCGGCCACGGATGAACGAGTTGGCCCGAATGAGCGGCCACGAATGAGCAGTTGGCCGGATAGACGAGGGCGGCGGCGGTTGCGCGGGCGGCACAGTTGTAAGTGAGCCCGAGTTGCGAATAAGTCGGTTGGCACAGAGCGGGACACCGAGTTGTGCGGATGACCCCGGTTGGCACAGTGAAACCGAGACAGTGCTTCTTTGAAGCCGGTTGACACAGGTCGAGCCATAAAGTGGTCTGCAGGCGTCATAGCCGTTAGAGACAACGGGATATTGCGGTTGCATCGGTAAAGAAAGGCGGATTTGCCCCCAGGTCCATAGACGATTCACACAGTGATACCGAGCCGGGGGTGAGCGGGTTGACAGCGAAGGGTTATAATATGGTCCTTGCGGATTATAGAATGGCCCTTGCTGGCCGCCAGTGTGAATGGGTTGTCCCTGTGGAGTCGTCTTGATATCGAGGTTGTCCTATGAGTTGACCTTGGAAAGGTTGTGCATGAGATTACGAACACAGTTGTACGGTGGAAAACCTTGAACATAAGAATGAAGCCTTAGGAGGGAGAGACGCAAAATGTCCCCATGCTCGTCAAGTGACTTGGGAAAACCATACATGGGAGTGTCGTCTTGTGCATAGTGCGAAAAGAAAGATCGGTAAGGATCTTGGGGGAGAGCATCATTTCCGGCGTTCGAGCTATTTTGTAAAAACAACCGTACTCCTCCCGGAGAGATGTTCTCGGGAGCGCAACGACTCAACTAGATCGTGTCCTGCGGAGTTGGCCCAGGATCTATTGAGATGCTGAGAACCGGCGGAAAAGGCGGCCACACAAGCAGGTGAATTCGCACGGGAACGAGTGACGGGGCGTCGGGGGAACACCTCGGGTGTGGTGGCGGTGGCCTCGAAGCCGGAAGATGATGTTCCCATAGAAAAAGGCTGATAATGCGACCCGAGAGATGCGGCCATCACCGGCAAGAAGGACCGGTCGACGATGTCGGTGTGACTCGGACTCGTCTCCCTCCAAACAATCTCGAGGGATGCGATAGTCATCGGGGCCGAAATTTCTCCACGAGAATCACTCATGGTTGATCCTGTCTTGGCTAAATCACGCGAGAAGACGGCGAGGACTAGGAGGAAAACGGCGGCAGCTAAATGGTGAACCGATGTGAAAGGAAATCGGCTCTAATCTCCAATTCGGACACGGGGTCCGAAAAGAGCCGGTGGAGCCTCAGCCCAGCTCTCCAAAGGGTTGCTCGAGACCGGTCCCCGTCGGGGAACTCGGAAACAACGAGGGCTGGCACATTGGTTCAACGGAGAAGGTTCGAAGCCTGCGAAGAATCGTCAGGTGTAAGGACTACCGATGAAGCGAAACCGAGGTTCCATGCCGTGACAAAAGACTAGAAGAAGAGAGCACACACGCACACGGGCTACGAAAACGAGTTAAGACACACGATCAAACGGTCACAAGCAATATCTAAACGGGTGTGTTGTTATCGTGGGAGATTGATTTTACCACATTGGAAAATAAACAAATCCTACCCCGTTTCATGTTTAGAGTCGAGAAACGATAAAGATGACTATCTCTTTCGATTGATACAAGCGTGAAAGGACAGGCGGCTTGACGGTCTTTTCCAAGTTTAGGGAGTCGAGAAAGACAGTGTTGCTCGGAAAAACTAGGCACAAAGGGTGTACCAAGTATCCGTGACGCAATATACACCTTGGTTTCAAAAATGAAACGAGAAATCGACTGAGACTTTCAGTACGTTCGGAGTAGTCTCCCGAATGTTGTGTTCGGTGTATCACGGGTATAGGGCGGCGGAGACTCGGCTTCCTGGATAAAGGATTGAAAACCTATAGGGGTCTCCCTTTATATACGCGACAGTACGGGGGACGCAAGTCCATTAGCGGTATCTAAAGCCAACGAGCGAGCAGCAGTGCTAGGTTTAACGACGGAACACGTCTCTAGCCTAGACTTCTAAATATGTTGCGTTAAGTTCCAATGTTGCCTTAGGTTAATTGAATAAATTTTACGGACAGTCTTCAATTAAGTTTCAATTTCCGAGCCCTATCGTATGTAGTGTCTCCTAAATACAAGCTATATGCCACGATGCAACATTTCGTTCGATGAAAACTAGTTAAATGAGAGTTGAGAGCTTTTATACAAATGAAATGAACGGAATACAAACAAGAATGTCTCTAATGCAACTAATGCAATTGCACACTTTCATCCAAACACTAATCACCTAGCCCAAGTATGGAAAAGATCACAATTTGCCTTTAATTTAACAAAAGCAAAGAGATTATTTTTTGATTTTCAATGTTTAATGGTGAGTGTCTGCAGAAAACAAAGGAACAATTTGAGAAATGATATCTAAGAGAGCGAAGAAAACAACATTCACTCAACGAAGCAAACAATAAATCTAAATCGACCCAAGTCTCTCAAATCGAAGAAAGACTAGAAACTCCCAATGGACCGTGTGATCTAGGTCCAAAGCGAAGGCAAACGAATTACCGAATGAAGGAATGAACAATCACTCAAAAAGACGCGACAAAAACGATCAAAGGCATTGAAAGTGGAGAGTACGTGACCCGATTGTGTGAGGACAATCAAGACACCAGCTCCCAAGGAGGGCTCGATTCACTATGCCACTAGATGCCCTGGGGCTCCGTCGTGAAATCGATGAACGAAACCAAACAACCAAGGACGACGGTGAATTCCGGTCGAAGCAGAACTCAACACTCGGGACAGTAAATCAAGAAGAAAGGATGCCCCGAGTCGAAGCTCGAGCTTCAAAAAATGGAAAGCTCGAAAGAATCCACGGGGTGGCGCGGCTGACCTTGAAACTAGCGCCGAATAGTTGGCGCGACAGGACAAATACCAACATGGCAAGGTAGAGCGCGGCCCAATAGGAGTTAAAACCTGGCATGGGTCGAGTTCTTCAACAAAAATTAAAAAACAAGCTATTCTAAAGTAGACCAATACAAGCTAAGCAAACCAAGAGGCTAAAATAATGAAAGAATCAACCCGGAAAGGTTCATCAAGCAAGGAGAAACAATCAAAGCGAACCAATCATAAAAGGGACAAGGAAAAGCACGATGGCTCGATTGGTGTGTTTGTTGATGAGGTAAATCCCCTCTGTGAAGATAGGAGGCGATCCCTACTAGCCGGCGGGGGGTCTGGCAACAAGCAGAGCAATGCTATGACGCAAGCTCCCTGATTACGAATGAAAAGACTCGGGATAAGGGCCTGCAGGATTCGCTAGATGCGGAAGAAGAAGATGTCCCCGAGTCCTCCGGCCACCAGCGGAATCACAATCCTTCCACGATCTCCATGGATGAACACACCACCCCATGAGAAGAAACGGACGGATACGTACGCAAAAGACACGACATACGTAACTAAACATCGATCCGGAAAGAATATTACTCGCATTAACATGATAGAAAAAGGAGTGGAACCATAATCATAGTCATCTATTAAAGTGATAAACGAATAGAAGTTACAACCAAGTTCGACGTACGCAGCTTCATCGAACGGGTCTCCGGTTGTCCGTATAAAGCTCGCGAGGAAAGGGGAAACCTCTCCGAGTCTCGTAACAATGGTCTCTCGCTTGAATGGGCCTTAAGGAAAGAAGAAGGGATTCTTTACGGCACAAAACCGCAGGAATGAGGAGATGCAAAAGCTTGACCGCTAGGGCCCAACACTTCGCGGATGCGAGCAAGCTTTTATGAATGGGGAAGGAGGTTGGGATCCCTATTATTATGGGATTGGCCCTATCAACAAGGAAGGGTTCCATAGAAGGTGGCAAAACTACTTCCTTCCATGAACTCCCATGACCAAACCTCCCAGTCAAGATAGGCAATGGTTGTGAGTTTGTTTGAACTCAACTTCCGCCATCCATATTTAAAAAACCGATCCCTAAAATGGGTGGCGCGATTGCTGCTCTGTGACGGAGCGCCCAGTGGCGCGACCTCTTCTGAGGATTTCACGGTGCAGCGCGAGCAGGCTGTCTACCCGCGCCAATGCAAAAAGAGGCATTTTTCATGGATTTTGCAAGGAGATGTCTCAAGGGGAAATGAAGTTCATACTCGAGTCGTCGATGATGTTTTCAAGGCATGGCCAGGTGTTCACGGGTCACATAATGGGTCCTCCATTGTGCGGGATGGGGAATGGTGGGGACGGTGACAAATTCTTGTTATGTGATGGGCCATTGTCATAATGTTTTCATGACCTATCTCATATTATCCTTGCTTATTTAGACAACCTCACTACACGTTCTAAACATCGGGCGCGACACCTCCATGATTTGCGTACCCTCTTTCTTTGATGTCACAAGTATAATAGCTGCTTCAACCCACTCAAGTGTGTCTTTTGTATTCCTGTCGGCTGTCTTCTAGGCTTCATTGCGTCTGAGAATGGTATAACACTCGGCCCCTTGAAAGTTCAAGCCATTCTTGAGCTTCCTGTTCCTCGTACCTTACGCCAGTTACAAAGCCTCCAAGGCAAAGCTAATTTCCTTCATCGGTTCGTACATAACTATGCCACCACCACGCATGGGTTCCTTAGGCTCCTCAGATCTAACATTCCATTTGTTTTGGATGACTATGCTCAAGAGTCTTTTGATGCCCTGAAACATGCTCTCACCTCCGCTCCCTTGATTCATCCTCCTGACTTTGATAGTGATTTCATTGTATACATCTCAGCCTCCACCCATTCGGTCGCTGGGGTCCTTTTCAGTAAGATTACAATGAAATCAAGCATGTTATCTATTATGTTAGTAAGAACCTTGTAGGCCCCTCTATGTCCTATGCACATGAAGAAAAATTGGCATTGGTTGTTCTGTTCTTGGTTCAAAAACTTCATCATTATATCCTTATGCATTCCACCAAGGTCGTAACTAATTCCAACCCTATGGCCTTCCTATTGAGTCGATGAATCATCAATGGGAAGTATGCATATTGGATCATTGTCCTTCAAGAATTTGATCTTGAATTTGTCACACAAAATAGTAATAAAGGTTTAGCCATCGCTGAACTCATTTTTGAATTACCTACCGGTACGCAGGATCCACCAATTAATGATGATTTTCCCGACGAAAAATTGTTTTCCATTACTTCGGATGACCCTTGGTATGGTGACATCCTCACTTATCTGCGAGCCCAAAATTTCTCCCTCCATCTTGATCATGATGCTCGACGATGTATCCGAAACGCCCCCCGCTACCTTCTCATCAGTGACAACCTCTATCATCGCGGTGTAGATACTGTCCTTTGTCGTTGTCTCATGCACGCTGAAGATGAGAAAGTACTTAATGGCTGCCATAGCAGCGCTTGTGGTGGCCACCTCTCCGGTCTCTCTACTACCGAGAAAATCATTCGGGTTGGGTATTGTTGGCCTTCTCTCTTTGGTGATTGCATTGAAGCAGTCAAACATTTTCCCAATTGCAAACATTTCGCCCCAAAGGCCCGAGCCCCTCCAGCTCCCCTCCATCCTGTCATCTCAGTTGGTCCCTTCTGTAAGTGGGCCATCGACTTTATGGAGTGTCGACCTGCATCTACTGGTAACCACAAGTATATCATCGTGGCAATTGACTATTTCACCAAATGGTTTGAGGCCATGCCAATGTTCAACAACATGGCAACTATCACATCCCTCTTTTTCTTTAACCATGTCATTGCTCCATTCGGGGTTCCAAATAAATTGTCCCTGACCATGGCTAAAATTTTGAAGATGAGATATTGCGGGAGCTATCCTCTCTTTTGGGCTTTTAGCACCAATATTCATAGTCCTATTACCCCCAAGGTAATGGCCAAGTTGAAGCGGTCAGTAAAATCCTTAAAACTATGCTTCAACGGATGGTGAATAAGCACAAAACCAATTGGAACCTTATGCTCTTCCCTACTTTCTGGGCCTATAGAACTTCTGTTAAAACCAACACTTGGTTTACTCCTTTCCATCTTACTTTTGGTGAGGATGCAGTCTTACCAATTGAGTGTGAATCCCCTTCCCTTTACCTAGCCGTAGAACTTCTCCTTGACACCCAAACTTTAGATCAAAGACTTATCATGCTTGAGCGTGCTTCCAAAGACCGTCGTGTTGCATTCCAAACCACCGAGGTGGCTAAGAAGCGCACCAAAGCTCAATATGTCTGAAAATTCCACCCTCGTACTTTTCACAAAGGTGATCTTGTTCTAGTGTATGACCAGGCTCATGATTATGATTCTCAAACTTCTGTGGTTGTAGTTATTTGTAGAAACCAGAATATCCACAATATCATAAAACAATGGTCGACGTTTCGAATCCCAATGGGGATCAATCTTCAAGACGAGAAGTGAATGAAGAATGAAAGAAGGTCATGGGAAGTTTGACTCATTATGGCTAGGCCCTTACATCATTAGTAGGGATTTGGGTAAAGGGGCATACCTTCTAGAGGATTTCGAAGGCCACCCTCTTCCTAATCCTCGCAATGCGCTCTACCTTAAGAAATTTTACCATTAGCATTTCCCATTTTTTGAAATGCATGTTTTATTTCTTTTAGGTAGCTAGCTTGCATTTTTTGGTGATTTGATACTTCACCCAGAAGCCTTTTTTCCAAGAAGGATCACATAGCCGCTTCTCAAAATCGAATTTCTTCACTTGCGACACTTTTACTTGGAGCACCATTTTTCCTTCACACCTGTCGATGCTTGTGTCAATTTTCTTCATGGGTAACCATATTTTACTCATGTTTTTATGGTTCCCATTGGGCCTCTTCTGTGTGGCAGAATCATCGATTCCCCCTTGTTTAGAGCATCCAAGTTGAGTCATCATCGCATCCATGGAGTCTGTCCCGAGTCCCTTTTGTCTCTCGTCACAACCTTCCATCCTTCATTGCTTTGTACCTCCCTCGTGTCGCACATTTTTACCTCTAGTCATACTATCCCTTATCCCCTCCAGAGTCAAGTCAGTATCTTCTAGGTCATCCATGCCCCTTATGCTCTAACAAGGGAAGTCGCTAGCCCGCTACTCAGCACCCCCCATTCCACCATCATCCCTGGTGTTATTCTATCATTCGCTCTACTATTATCCCTTATGTCTTAGTTGAGGATCCCTTATTGCCTCACCTATGGTAGACCTCCTTCTGTCGACATCAACTTATTCATTCCACAAGACAAGTCTATAGGGCGGTGTACCTTGGTTCCAGCTTCCACTCTTGTTTGGTGCCTCGGATCAAGCAAAGGGACCCTTTATTTCCCTTTGACTTGATTGTTTCTCAGCTCCAGCTCTTTATGGCATGATCGAGATCTGTATACTTGATGGCTTAGTGATGCAATATATTGTACCAACGATTCACGGGCGTGTGTGAGATGTTTTAAGACCTCATGAGGGGGTTTCCCTTTAGGTAGCCCCCCACATGCTCAAATGACCTCTTTCCTATAGCCTTGGATGCAACTCTACAGATTTGATGGTTCCGACCTGAGCTGCTTGTAGCGCCTTTTTAGTTTCATGTATCATTCATATTTTTAGAGCCCTTTTTCCTGTTTTACAGGGCCTCTTTTGTTGTACTTATATCTCATGTACTCAAATATTATTGTATAAGTCCTGGCTGTTGTCCCACGCACAGTATCTATGTGGGATCCATTATGTTTTTTAGCTGGCCCATGTTTATGCCATCATGTACCATATAGTACAGTCCCATGTTTGTTGGACGCACCATTATTCTTTGTACTTTGTCACCCTAGCGGGCATAGGTATGCGTCCCCCGCCTCATTTGAGAACAGGTACTCACTCATAAAAGAGACTTGTCGCACCTATAAGTCTCGCCTCCTCGGGGTATTTTCCTCTCTCTCTTCAGTCCACCTTATATTTCTCTCTCTTTGAATCCCCTTCGGTGTCTAGTGATTTTGTTCTTACAAAGTACTTAGGTCATACGATTAGCTCCTAATGCTCGCACGTTGGGGGAAAATCCGTTACACAAATTTTTGGCCATCTAACCTGTTACTATTAGATGGAATAAAGTACACCATGTAAGACCAATTTTACCATAGTAAAATTGCTTTCACTATGATAAATAACCTAATAACCCATAGTTTATTAAGTTTTTTCTGGTCTAAATAGGAAACCCCATGGGGAGTAATAAAATAAATTCTTATTTGTTTGATTTTCCTCTAGGGATAAATTAACTAAAACATTGTTTAATTAATACTCATGGTCATATTTAACCCAAAACAGGAAAATTAATTAGATATATCATTATTTATCTTATTATTTTCTAGGAATAATTATTTAATAATATTCCGTGTTAAATTTGACTAAATAGTTTATAAATCATTGAATAAATAATTATTTATTTAATTATTACTTAACAACATTCTTAAAATAATAAATAAATCATTCATTTATTTATTATTTCTAAATAAAGGGATTTGACCAAATTTAAATTCCTTTTCCCTGCAACAAAAATAGTAAAATATTCCATAAAAGTTGGATCTAGATTTGGTTAATAATATTTTAATTATGCATCAATATCTAGACTAACTCAATATTTTGTTATAAATACAAGGGTTTTCCATTCATTCATGACCTTTTGTTGCCTTGAGATCACCTCCTGATCTATACTTTTGGTTTGACTTTGATCCTCCATCATTGTCATATTTTTCTACTTTTTGCTTCTGAGCTCCCTTTGAGTTCCATTTTGTCTGGTTTTTCAGCACCATCAAGAGAGAGAGATCTTAGATATGAAGTGCTGAGGACATACAAGAACATATCCCATTGAGGGGCACTGGTAAAATCTTTCTATGTTCCCTTCCGAGGTGTCATAATACAAAAAATTCTTTATAAATTCATATCTTGTCCATTGGATGTTTGGAGAAAATTCTTGCTTATTTTTGTTGTTTAATGTCTTTAACTACATAGATATGGATTTATGTAGCATTTATTTTGATCATCGACTGCATATCTAAGGAATTTGACAACCACATTTGATTTTAGGGTTGTTTGTTATGCACAACTAAAGTGGCATTTTTTCGTACGCTTGTGATTATAATTCATACTAACAACGACCTCCATCAAACTCCATGATCTTTCTATTTCAATTATGCAAAAATCGTCCAAAAAATGGGATCGTGCTTGATACATTTCCACAAAATGTTTCACATAGGAAATGTCATTAGAATGTAGTATAAGCCTTTGGTAAAAAATTTACCCAACATTCAAAGGGAAGAATTTATGACTAGAAACAACAAGAGGAAAATTTAAGAACACATGGAAACTCCTGTGCTCCAATGTCACACTCAACAACTGTTTCAACAAGGAACCTCCTATATGCAGACAAGGTAGGAGCTTCACATCCACTGCTAGAAGCAACTCTTATCAACATTTCATGAAAACTTTCATATCTTCTTTCTAACTTTGAGTCATATTTATCAATATATTTAAACATTTCATGTCAAGAAACAACCAATTTACAGTCAAGATTTTCTTGCCACATTGTCAAAAGATCTACATTCTGAAAATTCAAACAATCATTGCTTCAAGCTGGTTCATATATTTTTTCCATTTCTCGTCAATGTAAAAATTTAGCTCTGCATGAACCTCCCATTGAGAATTGTACTGACATGAAAGGATCAACTATTTTTTTCTCAAACATGAATCAACATTGTATTAGGTGTGTCTCTACACTCAATTTACCAAATGCTCATAATATTATTGAACGTTGCAGTAAAAAAATTGCTATGTTTTGAAGAGGCATGGATCATCATTCACACTTCTAGGGATCATTACATTTTTCTGATGAATGTCACATTGATTCCAAGTTGTGACATATTTTTCAAAATACTGCTTCATCGCTTCGACACTTAAAGGGTTTGATCAATACATTCTCTCAACATCTGGGGCTCTACGAAAGAGAAGGAACCCATGGATGTGTGAAAATCCTCTATGCTACCACTCATATCTCACAAAACCATGAATGCAATAGATAAATAAATAAATAAATATTTAAATCCATAGATTCTGCTGCAAATTTTCCACAACATAACTTAAAGGTATGAGAACAAACATGTACCAGAAATATTTGGCCCCAAGATATTTCTTCATAACAACCTCACGAAAAATATTGAACCTTTGGTGCATATAATTAGCAACAATATGTGGATATTGAACAACATTAGAAACTTTTATAACATGCTCGCTTTGACATACGGTTTGGCTATTCGTAAGGATAAGACAATGCAAGTCATGCCACTTTGTATCAATTGAAGTCAACGTAAAGAAACAATGTTGGACAACCCAACTGACTGACCATGTCAATGAGCTCAAAACGACACTTTTTCCAATATTCCTTCATACCACTAAGAGAGGAACCAAAATGGATTAATTTTTCAACCAATTTATTGCTTAAAAAATCACAAAGTTTTTCACATAATTCCTGAACAGTTGAAGGTGAATTTTCATGAATACCCTTCTTAAAAATAAATAGTAGTTCCCTGCCTATCATGCCACATAATCATGTTCAAAAGAAAGTACTGAAATATAAGATGGCTTCCAAATATTTTGTCATAATATATAAGTATGTCCAAACGATATTCATGCATTTCAATGTTGCAAATACGTGGATGCAACCAATCAACATCTCTAATCAGGAACAAAGTGGGGAATTCCATGTCTAGAAACCCTTTGGTACTGTATTCGTTGGTGGGAGACGTTCCAATATCTCGCCATTCTAAAGCATCGTCACCTGTTGAGTCTACAGTTTCAAGAAATATTCTTATTCGATCGACTTTCCTACAATCATTCGACAAGCGTGAAAGAAATGATGACGGATGGGACCGTAGAGAATTTTTACCTTCTCTTTCTATGTCCTCATCAACCCCACTTGGTTCGTCTAGATTACTGTCGGCATGTTGTATCCTTTTTGACACATCAGTTGGTCTTTCAAGGAGTGTCACAACTGAATCCATATCAATTTCAGCATCCATATAATACTTATCCATTTGAATATTATAAAGCAACACATCCATGACATGTTGTCTCTTCCCATAAATTCATAATATATTGATTCAACACCATGTCTTCTCATAATAACATAATTAAGATTTTATGCACGTCGATGAAGTTTCTTTGCAATCATAGATATTTATTGTGGAAAACTTATTGTATGACCACTATACTTATATTGACCACCAAGAGCATGTGACACTTTCCGTATTGGATTCACCCTTTTTGTTAGGAGTTACTCCACTTGTGTCAAAATTCTGAGAACTTCTCGTCGTTCACCTGGATGCATGTTGTTAAAGCGAGAAAAATGATGAGATCCTTTCTTCTCCCTACACCTTTTACAAATAGGACCCTCATTCCATCTTACAACTTGTATACTAGGATAACATTCATTGCACATTTGGCACATTTTCACAACAGAAAAATTATCAAGCCTAGAACAGAAGTTTCTATGGACTTCAATCATGTCCCTGCTGAAATCAAAACAACCAGACTCGTTTCCCCCACCATCGAACATTCGAACCTGACGATTATTAGAAAAAACCGTTGTAGAAGGGACATGATGAACATCACTTCTTTCCATAAGATGAGAAGCATCCAATCTCCTTAATTCGTTCGAAATGAGATCATTCTGCACACATAAATATACAAAACGTAATGTACAAACCAATAATGTTGAGAACTCAAAATCTTTTTTTCCAAAATACCAACTATTTCCAGACCGCCAACCATTCTCACTTCTTTCACCATGTTTTTTGTAAATACAGTGCACTGAAACAACAAAAAATGTGAGGGAAACCTCAAAAAATTACAAAAAATTAATTACACAAAGAAAGCAGTGAAATGCATATTTCAACAAACTCAATTTTCGGTAAATCAACAATGTTCCTTGCTCACGGTTTTCAACACCAACAACTTCACAAGGTGCTTCAGTTGAACATGCCACCATGAGAGGTTGTAATCCAATTGTGGATGCAACGGGTTCGGCCACTGAACATAACCAAACACCAACATCCGACCCGGAAACATTCTGCAACAAGAAGGAAAAGGCGAAAGAAAATTGTTGCAAAATAAATATTTTTCCATCCAAAAAACCAACCAGGGAAAAAAGAAAAAGCTTGAACTACCTATACTCCTCCACTAGATACAATATGAAAAGATTCAAGAGGATTGACAAAGTTGACTATATAGTTGCTACTTGGAACACCCCAACCCACATTTGTCGTAGATTGTTCCAAGTTGTCGAACATGCCAGGAACTAGATCACTATAAAAAAAAAAAAAAAACCAGAGCCGAAAAGTTGTCAATCGACATCAATCTCTTCGTCTATAAATGGTACTTTTATTCCATTGCCTTTAGATGAAAATTGGTTATTATTTGTATCGACACTCTCTAAGAGAACTGGAGATGAAAAAAAGGTCAATTTTCAGAAAAGTTATAAAGACATTTAAAAAAAAAAAAAATCAACATTAAGAATGAAGAAATCGAAGAAATTATCATTCCAAACCAAGTTTCTCTACTATGATACTCCCGATTGTCCACCCCTCCATCTACACGATTTTCTAAAAATATTTTTCTTCGTTGGTAAGAAGCCCTTTTGTGGGAATTTATAACTTCCTTGTTCTGTTGATACCATTTTCGCTGATATTCATTTGTTCCCCGAAGAGTTATAGGCGAGAGAGGTTTCTTCCTTGCACGCTTTCTTGTCCCCTCGCTCGAAATTTCTACAAGACGCTAAAACTCTTCTATTTCACATTCTTTTTTTCAACCCCAACACCGGTATACAAACCCACATACAAACCATAATGAACTCCCTATATTTTCAAATTTGTATCTAAAAACGGAACCAACACTTCTTGCCAACATAAAAATATAACGAGGAAAGTACAAAAGAAATGGAAAAAGGAATAGATATATTAAAATTCCGCAAACAAAAATTTTGGAAGGTTTTGTTTCCAAACACCAATTTCCGTAAGTTTTTTTTTTTTTTTTTTTTAAATATTTCTTTTCGACATCACGGAAAACACAACCATTTTCACAAATTTCCAGGAACTTTAAGGGTGATTGTAGAATACCAAAAAGAAGCAACAAAGTTTTTTATATGTTTGAAATAAAACATTTAATATCAACAGAAAAATCTATTGAGTATAACAACACAATTCCCAACATATAGATATGGAATTGATAGTTAAAAATATATGACAAACTATTCATTTCTAAGAATGTCCAATAACAAACATGCGAAAGTATCAAACATTATATAACGATACCCAAAGGTTGTCGTGGTATTTCCACAATAGAATCAACATCTGGAACAATCGAGAATACATTTCCATTTTCGATGTATTCACTGAAACCATCAACATAAGTAACATGGAACCATGTTAGTTACTTCCAACATGGAGACACCATTAGAAATTGTTGCTCTACAAACCCAAATCATATACATTGAACTGTGCTCCCATGGAACCCAAAAAAATCACTTTCGCCTGGACAATGCGAAAAGAAAGGCACCTAGAAATTTACTGTTTATATCCAAATAGATGTCTTCAAGAAAAATTCAACTAAACCCCAATCATCTTCAAAATATAACCCCAATCATCTTCAAAATATTCGAGTCTTCCTTCACTGAAAGGTTTCCCACTTTAAAAATTATCTAATTCTTTCAATGCCCAAATAGACGTTGCACCATTATTCACAAAACAAACAAGTTGGTTATTGTATTTCCCTATAGCCATACAACGTAACTTTGAAATAGGTACAAATGTAAAATCCCAATTTTTACTGTTTAGATCCACCCAATATATTGGGTACCCATATGTAGGATAATCATCATAATCTTTGTCCAAATACAGCCAAATAAAATTTCCTCCATAAAATATAGTCTCCTTCCGCGGTGGCACACCACCATAACGAAGTATTGTTCTCCTCTAAACCATGTCATCACTAGTACAAAGTAAAAAAAGTCGATCCATTTCACTAGACACATGCCTCGGGACAACCCCAAACATATTTTTGTGGGCTTGATTTATGGAAAACAGAAAAGAATCCTTGCTCCCCAAAAGCAATATAACTAATGTTCCTAAAAGTCTTTGTCAAAGTGTTTACAATAAAGTAATTCTTTAAACCTAGACAATTTGGAGGCAAACTAAATAGAATCATTGATCCAATAGTGAATTTAATTCTGCACTCAAATTCAAGAAAAAGGGAAAAATATGGAAGATATTACTCCTTTATCACAAAGGTAAGACACAACGAAGCAACCAGTGGTCGTACAAACGAGTAAACCAATAAATTCAAACTCTTTGTCAGAAGAACGATCACAACCAGCAATAAAGACCGAGTTTCCCAAGAAATGACACCATCGTTTGCAAACCAACTTAAATCTCAACAACATAGACAAAGGAAGCCAACGGAAAACAAGTGCAATAATTTTGAATGGTAGGAACTCCCAAATACTCAGATCCATATCTACAGAACTAAATTTGCTGGAAGGAAAGAAAACGCTACACATTTTACGGCACCCCCCTCCTCCCCCCCCTCTCTACACCTCTTTTGTGCGCACTCCAACTGCGCATCCACCTTCTCTTGGCATTTTCTCTCTACTGGCATCCCTCTCTCTGCTTGATAGCCTCTCAATGGCCCCGTGTCAATATCAAAAGCCCATCAGGGGTAGCCATAAAGGAGCGTTATTGAGGCGCTACCATCACGGCCAAGACCAGCGTCTGGAATCCATTAAAGGTTCCTCTTCAGGAAGCCACAAAAGGTAGGCTACTCAAATTCCTCATTGCACCTAGGAAGAGATTGCCTTGACTTCGGAGAATCCTAGGGGTAGAAGAGGCCCCATAAAATCTACCATAGTGCGCTTTGAGATGCCCACTCCTTGGAAAATCAAGCCACTCCCTGTTCACGAGCCAACGGAGGAGGAGACAAACATTTGGATCATGGATTCGGATGGAGTATGGACTAGAGTTCTAGATGCATAGTACCCTGTTGCTCCTATCACCTGTGTGGCCCCTCTGAAGCCTCCACGCAAGCCCACAGCTAAGGAGGAATTCATTGCACATTAATATGGATGCCTCATCAAGAAGGATGACCCCGTGACAGAGGAAGATGAAGGAACACCATGACTGCGCGGTAGCACAGTTCATTTCTGAATTTTATCAACTTGGGACATACTACAACTCTCTCTTTTTTATACGTGTTACAGAATATTTTGTAAAACATAATTGTAGACTCTTTGAAGGGGTTGGTTTCCTCCGAGGAGGTAGCCAGAAACTTGCTTTATTTTGAAAAATACCAAGGCTGGGATTGGCTAAGCACTGCTTGCCATCTTAGTCTGATGCCTATGTAAAATTTCTTTTATGATTTAATATAGTTTAACCTAACTTACAAAAAAAAAACATAAAAAATAATATATTAATATTTAATAAAAGAACGGAATATATTTTCAACAAGTTTCAACAACCACTTATTGCAAATCTCCACTTATTATTTGAATATTAAAAAAATAATACCATCTTAATCATTCATTATGTGAGCCATTCATAAGTTTTTTGAGCCAAAATTAATGAAATTATATCAACATGAAAGATAATTATTTTCACCCCTCATCAAAATAGCTCAATAATGTTAAATTTCATCATGAAAAAACCATAAATAATAAAAATATCCTTAAAAATACATGTTATGGATGCATATTACATATTTTCTTTTTTTATATATATATATATATATCTCTCATAGTTTAAATTATCTATATTATCATGTTAAAAAAAATTATTATAAAAACAAAACAGTTTTTGTCCATTTCTTAAAAAAAAAAATATTGTATAAAGAAAACAAACTTTCACTTCAATTTCCTTAGTAATTGTGTCTATAATGTTTTGTTAACATTATCAATTTCAAATTATTTTAAGAAAATAAAATTTGTACCATCTTTTACCTTAAATTGGTTTATTAAATACAATGTTTTTATATTGCAAAAAAATATTTTATTAATCAACTATTTTTATATTTTACATTAAATTGGTTTATAAAATACAATGGTTTTATATTGCAAAAAAATTATTTTATTAATCAACTATTTTTATATGGACTATATCACATACAAATTAAAAGTCACACTTCATAAATATAATTTGATGTTGACATTTTAGTTTTTAGTCATTATAAGTTCACATTGCTGGTCTCATTAGACAACTTCCATTTATGTATAAATATGTTTTTTTAATAGTAAACATGTTTAAGCTATTGTGCATTGATGTTTTATTATTGCATTGATGTTTTATTATTTTATAACTTCCATTGATGTATAAATATGTTTTTTTTTAAATAAGCTAATATGCATTAATGCATATTATTTTCCTTTTTTATTGTTATTATTTTTCTTGTTTATTATTTTTAGTGTAAAATTTTCATTTGACATGGGAGATTATTTTAATTACTTTTCGATAATGGGTGAGATGTAATAACGAGGTGATAAGTCACAAAATGGACAAAAAAAACATGCGCATTGTATCGCATTTATTAATACAACTAATTCGTCAATGTTTTCAAAAAAATATTGCAATTAAAGTTTCCAGCATTCTAATTGCCCACTTTAGTCAAGTAGAACATTAAGAAGCTATGAAACTATGATATTTAAAAAAAGAAAATGTATATAAGGAATCTTTCTTTATTGCATTAAAAAAAATATTATATAAATAAAGCAATTTTTCACTCCAATTTCTTTAGTAATTGTGTCTATAATGTGTTGTTAGTATTAATGTCAATTTAACATTAATTTCAAAAGGTAGCCAAACACAGTTTATGTATTTTTTAGACTAAATTACTTTATTAGATATAGTGTTTTTTCAAAAAATAAATAAATTAATATAGACTATATCAAACACAAATTAAAAGTTATTTTTGATCAAATTAATTAGATATTGAGATATGCATGCAACATGTATCACACCCAAAATTAAATTCAACATCAAACATACTAGGCATTAAACATTTTCCCATGCCAAAAATAGTGTCACGTTTTATCAATACAAGAAGGTATAAATGCACATATAATGCTAATGAGGAGTCACATGAAATGATTGTAACTGTGAAGGTCCTCATCGATCGATGTCTTTGAACACATTAGTGTTCGCCATGAAGAAAAATATATGCTGGTCACCATTAAAAACACGTAATTAGTGATGTTATCCGGGATGGAAGGTTTATAAGTAATTTCTAAAGAAAAACCATCCCTCAATGGTGACAACATAGCAACAACATTTTCTAATGCATCTACAGTTGTGTTATGCATTCTTGAAATGGAAATAACATTAAAAGCTTGGAAATGTGAAATTAAACTCCATAACTCTTGTTGATAACTCTTTAGATGAGGTGACACATAATGTATGATGTCACGTACCTATCACACCACAATTTATGAATCACCTACTTCTTTTAGGGATGCAACATTGAGGTCGATGGGCTATTTGTATGCCCTAGATGATTGCATCATATTCAACAGTGTGCTACTGCACTCAAATTCCAAGCAGCTAGAGATAAAAAAAAATCTCTGTATCAGGCCTATTAAAATGCAACCAACTACAAGTCCTTCCTACATCTTAGAACCATCAAAGTACAAAATCAACATGTTATATGTACAAGGATCATGAACTACACTATTACTAGTGCTACTACTATTACTACTACTACTACTTACTATAAAAAGGTAATTTGTACTAGTTAGGCTAGGCAGGAGATCCAAATGTGTTTCTAGTGGTACTGGGGATGGATGTGGAACATAAAACCCCAATTGTGTCTCCCGAAAGCAATTGCCAAAAATTAGGTCTGTGAAATCCACTGGTTCGTTATGTCCATTCAAAGGAGTAACATTATGTTTCGTGTCTCTTTCTGAATCCACTCAAATCTGGTTGTTTCTTCCCTTATACTGAATTCATATGTGTGACCAGTATGTAACAAAGTATCCTTATAACTTACTTGACCAGACTCTTCTTAAAATAAGTTTGTATGCCTTCGGTATGTCCACTATTACTATGTTTATGCATTGGTGAACTCATCTGTCAGATGATAAGCAGATGATCACATCTCTAAGTTCACCCACTACGTGGACAAGATGCTTGTCTAGATGAATGATATGTGAATTTTTTTCATCCCATTTTGCATTGATTTTATTTTCGACAGATAATGACATTACATTCACTGATGCACCAAAATCAATCAAGCAATTGTGTACATTGTAATTGAAAATTTCAACATTAGGAGAAAAGGAGGGAAGAGTGTACTCACTTCTATTTTTAAATCATTAAGTATTGGCTTGAGGGAACCAGAAGAGATACCTGATCCCTTGTATGAAGGGGAATTTTTACTTGCAAAGGATTTCCCAAGCGCCCGTAAGAAGATTTCTTGTTGGCTTGTGATATTTGTGAACTCAAACATTGAAATATTTGCACGAATCTTCTTCATTTCTTCTACTATGTTATAATCCACTACGGGAAGGATGCCCGAAGTGTCTAGGGAGGTAGTTTGACTTGTGACTTCTGGAGCGATGGTCTTGTCTTTACTATTTGCGAAAGTGTTTTTCCTTGAGGCCGCTTTCCCATACTTGCTCTAAGTGTTCTATGTTGAGTTGATTGGCAGTTTAATTTTCCTTAACATATATTATTTGAGTTTCCACTTTGTTAACTTTGTTATAGTGGTTGGCACTTGCCTTCTTAGATTATATCGATTGGTCTGCTTCTAATTCGAAGGGTCACTCGAAGGTTGTTTCTCGGCTGTACTCTTTTGGGTTGAAAGTGTACAATTGAACATATTTACCGTATTCCCAACACTTGGGGTCTCATCGGTTGCAGCAGCTTGATCCTTTTCTTCTTCAGGCTCGGTCTGCTCATCAACAAGCACCACATCGCATAGGTGCATAACAAGAGAATTCATTGTGTGATTCCATTGTGGGAATGTTTTCTCATAATGGTAATCTTGATGATGCGAAAAGTATGTGTCCATTCCCAACCTGTCAAGATTCAATGAAAAGTTCGATCTACGCAAACATTGTTGGTTGGTTATTATTTCTACCTAAATTCACAATCATATGATACAAAAATTGACTATGTTCCATTGCATGTGATTATTACCGAAAGAATTTTAAAATTTGTATGATGGATCACAGAAGCTTAGTTTCTAAGAACTTCACAATCCTATTGAGCAAGTTGTATCACAAAGGCTTGATTCTCACGGTGGTCTCACTTGACCTTTGTTTGAGTTATACCATCTCATTTGATAGATTCTTAACCATGCAGGTCAAGTTCTCAAGATCAGACGATTATATCTCTTTGGACTTGCTTATGGGGGCCTGAGACATTTTGCCTATGTATTTGGAGTACTTTTTTTGTTCATCTTCTGAGATGACTCCAATTTCATGCAAGTCCTTCTCAACTGCGATAGACTCTTCATAATTTTCCATTAGTAATGGTTTTGCAGTTCGCTTCATGAATTGCACAATCTTTTCTTCGAAGGAATGAGTGTATTAATCTATGGTGATGGAGTCATGAGGTTTATTATCTTCTAGAAATATATTTAGAATGTGATTGAACCTCTGATTGAATTATTTGAATTTTTCTTTCTGCTATATCTTTAGATTACCCAACTCTTTCATCAACATGGTGGGGGTCTTATCACCATAAAAAAATTCTAAGAAAATTTTCTTAAACCCCCTCCAATTTTGGATGCAATTCAAAGGAAGGATGTGATACCCTACAGCTTCTCTACCATCCAAGGTAAATTGTAAAAGTTTGCATGCAACATCATCGTGACATACCTCAAGTGTTTTTAGATGTAGGTATTTTTTTTTCCATATGGTCTTCAACCTTGACTGCCTTATCAGGGTTATTCTTTGCTAAAAGCTTCTCCAAATGCTTTGGCATCTTGTGTAACAAAACCAAAAGTTCAAGTGGGCCCCTAGTCATTCGATCCTTTTATTATTCAACCATGTATTCTTCTTCGCTCTCCTCCTCTTCTTTACCAAATTATGATGGCTCTTCTTCTTCTTCCTCACCGCCCAACCCACAGAAAGTTATGTCTGAGAGTACAAGGTTATCTCCACTACCACCACTGAAAACTAGAGGTTATTCTGCATTTTCCATAGGGTCTACTAACTCTTCAAGGGTGGTAAGAACTACGTCTTCAAGAGAAGAATCCACTATCCCAATAGGGGTGGTTTTTTTTTATATGAATAATATGGAAGACTAAGTACTCCTGGAATCAATCGAATTGATTTTGAAAATTTATGGGTTATAACATGGATAACCCAAAGTTGATTGTATGGAATCTGAAAAGTTGAAGTGGGATTTAGTTGGGAAGAGTTAACAACTTCAGAAACACTAGTAAGGGAGGTGCATTGAACTTTGCTTCCTTGATCAGAAGATGAGATGTTTTGGTCAATGGGTTTATCAACCAGAAAATAATGGATGCCCTCCTTCTAGCGCTAGAAATTTTGAAGGTGTTGGAACCTCCAACATTCTGGGGATCTCCTGAATAATATGAGGTCCAAATTTGACCTCACACTGTTTGGTGTAGGATTCCTATCCAGAATAAAGGCTCGTTCCCATATTCTTAAAGATTTTCCTTTGCTCTAAATGTCAGCAAGAGAGATGGATGAAAAGGTAATTTCGTAAAGCAAGGGGGGTGTTCCTCGTGAATGTCCAATTGCAAGTATGTCAAGGTTCTTCTACTGCGATGGAGAGAGAAAAGTGAACCTCTAAGAGAGAGGTAATAGTACCACCCAGGAAGAGACACACATAAACCGAAGGATCTGTCTAACATCCAATAGAATAGTCTACAGGGGATGTGATGATCATTAGAACCAACAATTGAGAAATATCTTCCTAATATCCTATGGAAAAGTACAAAATAATGGGAAAACAATAACAACCATTATAGCACATTCTTAATAAGATAATTATTAAAATAACCAAAAAAGTTCAACTATCTTAGCACATGTGAAAGAAAACATGAAATACAAACATATGCACAATAGTCTTACAAACATTCATAGTCCATGCATGAAGAACGTGTTGGCCTCAGAAGGCTTATGTTATTAAGTAAAAATTCCAAGACACATATATACAATGAAAATCACTAGCTCCAATAGTGGAGTGTTGAAGCCACTCCTTGCTCCACAAAAGAACTAGCTTATCTCTCTAATGTTTTGCTGGTGGAGCCAAGGTGAAAGTCCTTTTCTCATACAATTAGGAAGTATATATAACCAAGGGTGACTCTTTGACTACCCTCATGACTATTTGAAATCCCATGAATTTTAAATTTGCATGACTCTTTACATTCCATGTGCATCCTTTGGACTTCCACTTTACAATACATTTGATTACAATATGCATGGTGTACAATAGTGGTGTGGCATATGACCACTCATGACATGACATGACATAACACTGTTGACATGGACTGCTTGATGACATGGAAATGTCAAAGAACTATTTTTTTGAGAGTTGAGTTTCTTCATGAAAGAACTTTCCTTTTCACCTCTGCATGCCTTGGTGATAAGGAGTATTCAATGAACTCAAGTCTTGGGTAGTGGTCACAAACTAGTGTCTTTGTGCTTTATCTTGATCAATCAACTTGTGAGTTGAGCTGTGAGAGTTTCTTTGAGAATTGTTACCTCATTCTTATCCTCCTTCATCATCTCACTATGACATTATAGAGTAAATGTTTCTGAAATTCACTCACGACAAGATGCCATCAATCCAAAAACCTGTAGCCTAAGATGATGCATTCTGATCCATGAAATGAGCCCGGAACAAGTGACAGGCTGGACAGGGAGGCTTAGTGATTTCACAGTTGCATAGTTCAGGCAGGAAATGGGAAGCCTTGACCCTTGATACTACGCAGTGCGCAATTCAAGCTTGGATTAGGGACATGACTGTACGGTTTTCGGAGCCAGTGGGATAGGCTACAGGGATGGGCACTAAGAGAGCTTACTGCGCAGTTTTGGGAGTCAAGGAAGGTTGGGTGACTGCACAGTTGTGTAGTTTAAGGGCTCAGGGGATGAGATTTAGGCTTGAAGTTGCGAAGTGCATAGTTAAAGTCAGGCTGGAGGCTGTGACTACACAATTTTGGAGGTCAGGGTCGAGGCTTGGTCACAGAAACTACACAATGCAATAGTCTTGGTAGGAAGGAACTTCACACTGTACAGTTCCAAGAAGAAAGTTCATAGCTAGAGGACTGAGATTGTGTAGTTCACAGCTCAGGGAAGGTCGGGTGAAGCTAAGTTTCTCGATCGAGAAGTTTTTTGAAAAATGACTAAGTGCGGGACTAGTGAGATCAATGTGATCAGTGATGAAATTTGACTATGATCACACACTTAGGATATTTGATGATTCAAACAACATAACTCATCCAAGATATACAAGAAAAGAATTTTCCCCCATGTGACAACTTTACGACTGGTTATGACAAGTGCGACAACAAAAGATACACTTTATGACTATTGTGACGACACTTTTGTGATAATGCTCAAAACTTTGGAAATGAGTGCGATAGGTACTTACAAGGTTAGAACAACACATTTTCACAAAGGTGACTTCTTGGAACCACTAGAACAAGCTCACACATATAATTTGTCAACCAACATACCAAATATGACACTTTTCCTATCTTGCGAAAGGGATCACAACATTCTAAGAAAACCAATGAAATGAACTTTGAAGTTTGCGACAGTAAAGAACAAGACCAAGGAAGGCTCTGAAATTTGGTACAAATAAAAATTTTGGAGGAAGTGTTGTAACAACTAAAACATGAATCTACTACATTCAATGAAATGTGGTCACTATACAAAATTGAGGAAACTAGGTTGAAGGAAAAATATGATGTAGGATCAAATGAGGAAACTCAAGCATACACTACTATGGCAAAGAGAAAATGGAAGTTTGGGAAATTTGGTCCTCATAAATGAAAGAAGAATATGGCAAAGGTTCAATGGTATAGATGTCAAGAATATGGGTGCTATAAGAAGGATTATTCAAATATAAAAAAGGACAATGAGAAAAGAGGAAGGTCAGAATCCCATATCATTGAAGAAGCGGAGGAAGCTGAAAAGAAGAAATCCAAGAAGGAGGAAGTAAAATATCTCTACTAAGATTGATATAGCCTTCCTTGCCTATTTATTTGTAAGCTTTTTGTTTCAAATTTTATGTTGTAAAGTATGGCAATGATAGGAATCATTAGAAGCATGATAGGATGCATCATGTTAGGAGATGGAACTATAGAAGCATATGATTGAAAGCAAGAGCTCGTAACATCATCATAAAGAAGCATAGCTGAAATATGAGTCTATGATAGAAGGATGTAGCTCTTGCTAACCTCATTATAAGCATAAGGAGTACTTATGGGGAAAAGAACGTCATTTAGTATATAACTCATCCTACATCTTCCAAAAGGATCATTTTCAGTATCTAAATAATCAAGATCCTCTGATGGAACCCTCATTAGAAGGTGCACCTGTTGGTAGAATGTAATATTCATTTTTTTGATATGGTAAAAGTGGACAGAACCTACACATGGTATTTATTGTAGTATTCTCCCATGGTATCTTCCCCTAGTATTTTCCTTTGTTTTTCAAGGGAAATAATAAAATAAGGCTTCTAGAGAGCCCATCAAGCCTATAAAAAAGGATAGGATCTAGGCATTAGGATCATCCTAAGTTTGTCACTCTTATTTTGTTTTGTTGAGAACTTGGTGTGGCCAGTTCTAGTTGGATCTCGGGACAAAAACCCACAATGAACTTGTATGGTGGATCAAGTCAGGATTCACAAAGGTGCTTGAGTGTGTTAGATTACTGTTTAATAAGAAGCCATGCATGAAATTTGCAGTGGCTCGAGTCTTATTTGCATGGGAATGTATCTTTTTTTTCAGTTATTAATATAAATAAGAGGCTGCATTTTCATATCCCTCTTATGTTCGTTATTTTCTATATTAAATTTTTTTATTAAAACACACAAGTGTGCTAGATCCATTGATAAGTTTGTTGTTTGGGATCTTACATTTCTATTAGAGTTTTGCATCCTGCTTGAGGGTTTATTGAGATTAACTTCAAGGAAAAATCATGATCGAAGATTTCAAGAGAAACTAATTTTCGGTAATTTCACCCTAGCTAGAATCTCAGAAATTTTGGTGGTTCTCTATAGCCACCCTAATTGGCTCATTACTATTGAATTTTCTAGAGTTTTTTTTTCTTTTTTCTACAAGGTATTTTTGGTGAGGGACATTGGTTGGAGAAGAATTTTTTTATGAAGGGGTCGATTTCTTTAATTTTTAGGAAGCATATCCATTATTTTTATATGTATTGTTGATAGGTCAGGGAAACAAGATCGACCGGAGGTAGTTTTTGCGTGCCACTGTCATTATCAAGGCTAAGAGGCCATATAAAGCTTTCTCTAACGAATATCACGTTAGAGGGCAGAGTGATCATGTCGCCACAGATCTAGTACCTGGTCGAGCAATCAATTGTGAGGGAGCATGGAAATTCAGGGCGCCAAATGAGCGAGTATCCAAACAAGAGTTTCAGATCTCGGGATCTCTTGAGCATAGCCATCGCTGAAAAGGTCACATAAGTTATCAATTGTGGAAAAAGGCACGAAGGAATGTAATAAAGAAAAAATATGACAACAAAAATAAGATCGAGATTTCTTGAGCTATGGCTTGTTGAGTGATGTCATGGAAAGTCAGATCCAACCGGAAGTGAGCAAGTTGCATGCATTGAAGGAGAATCACATTCTCTGAGTGAAGAATCATTGAACTGTGATTCAATTGAGAAAATCGTTGAGGAAGAGCGTTGGAGTAGGGGAGAGGGAAGATTTCTGGGATATAGGAGAGGAAACACCGCTGGTGAAAGGGGATCATTAAAAATGCAGCAGAAATCACTGACAGGGAGGAGCGAATTCATGGGTTGCAATTGAGTAGACTCGTGGGAAGGGAACACTGAAATCCTGTGTCGTTGAGCTGCTGGACATTAATATACTAATTATAGGCGAGTGAGAACAAGGAAATCGCATTTCCTATGAGAGATCAAAATTCCTTGCAGACGCTGGCAGATCAATGGTGAATTTTTTTCAAACGTCAATTTCTCTGAGCATGACTCAGATTCCATGAGCTAGTGTATGACAGAGTTGCAAATAGTCCATAAGGGGTGACAACAATTTATAGAAGCATTTGTGGATGCCTGCAACAAGGGTCCACACGGATCGTAGCAACTGGAGGTTAATCATTGTCCAGTCACTGAGTTGTTGGATGACAGATTGGTCGTTGAATTAAAGGGTGGCCGAATAACATATTTAACTCAGTCGTTGTTCCTTGCAGATCAATCTCCCAGGGCACAATTTGAATTTAACGGGGATCGCTTTATGCTCCAGGATATCCACTCATTTGAGGACGAGTTTATTCAGAAGAGGGTTGGAATGCATGGTAAAATCGTGATCTGTTGAAGGTTTAATTTTTGCATAATTTCCACAAATAGTGACCATGGTTTGAGAGTTGAATTCTATGATATAAAGGAAGCATCGCGCAGCAGATCCAGCGAAAGAGGGTCCAAGAAAAGATGATAGTGACGGAATCCCAAAGAGAGGATGAAAGGAAGCATCGCGTAGCAGATCCAGCGAAGATACTAAACTCCTGTTGTCGTTTTCTGAATGAAGCTTTGAAGCACTTTTTCATTTAGTTTATTGCTTATTCAATATTGTTTGAATCTCTTTGTAGTTTATTGCTTCAGGAACTTGAGAATTCTTTATAATATTATATATAGGGAGCTATAAGGGTTGTTTATATATTAATTAAAAAGAGAGAGGGGTGGGGAGGGGTGAGTTTGGTTAAGCAGTTATAAGTGTTTGTTTATTTTATTTTATCTTTTTTTAAAAGGTAGAAGAGAGAGAAGATAAGGAAATTAAGGCGTTTTAGGTAATTATTATGTTTTTGGAAATTTAAAGTGTGATTGTATTTTGTTTAAAAGATATCAGTATTGTTGCATATTCTTTTTCTTTGTTATGTGAATATGGGTCATTTTGAAGAGATCTTGGAAAATATACATAAAATTTTTGATGAACTAGTGAGAATATATGGTGCTTTACACAACAATAGTCTCTTAGACCAAAATGATGGTCAAAGTAGCAAACCATTTTCGAAAAGAGTCCATATCATCCTGCAAGAAAAGAGCCCATGGGAATTGAAGGAAGGACAGGAAAGAGGGGCTAAGCTCTTCACACTTGGATTCGAGCTACAATGAATAAAGTCAATCATATACCTTCATAAATTGGAAGAATTAGACACGTGCCTATCTGAGGTGGAGCAACCAGAATGGAAGAAACTCAGTTGGGCTCTCAAGCCATCCATGCTTGCATTAATATAACCCAAACTTTTGGAACACCCTTGTGAAGATGTCAGGCTCACAATTGCTTCTTGTCTCAGCAGGGTCATAGCTCTAACATAGCCACTACTTCCCTACAATAATGATCTCATGACAAACATATTGTAGCTCATAGTAGAATCCCTTTAGGGATTGAATAAAATCATACTTCCTACCTTTCAAAAGTGGTGCCGAATTTTAAAACTCATGGATGAGTTTAGTTTTGGCACCTCTATGCTGAATTTGGAATGTGACAACTTGATCTTTCAGTTACTACAATGTTTTTACATCAACATTACATCAACTCATCCAAACTGTGTCAAAACAAACATGCAAAAGATTGTGTCTCTATTGTTAGAAGGATATGCTGACATATGCAAGATACTAAGATCCAAATTATTGACCATTTGGAGGAAGGAACCAAAGGCATCACCAGCTTCATATGATCTAGTTGAGAAGTTTGTCAAGAAAAACATAAAATTTCTCATAAGGGTGCTGACTAGGAAGGAGCTAAGAAGGATTGATGGAGGAAGCAAGAACAAAATCTGAATGAACTAATGACGAGAGGACTATGCTTAATTTGCAAGGGGCCTTGGGCCCTTAACCATTCATGTCCAAGTAATAAGGAGGAAACAAGGGCATAACAGCTAGAGACTTTTTCAAATCATGGGGATTCATCCATAGATGGGTTCACCATTTTTCAGGAGAGAACCTATGAAGGATCCAAGCAGTCAAATACAGATGGTGAGCATCAACACCATTTTTTTTAGAGAGACTTGCAGGAAAAGCCAATGATAATCAGTCAGTTTGACAAAGTACATGGGGAAAGGAAGGAGGTAATTACTACTTATGCGTTGGTCGTTGAGTCTATAGATATCCAGGAGAACATCCATAAAGAACATGGGAAATCAAGTGTAGATAATAGTCCACTAGTACATCCATGTTTGACAACCAGAGAGGGTGGACAATAGATTGTCCCTGCATGTGGAGAAGGCCAGGAATAATACATTCAAGGAGAATAAAATGAGGTTCCAGTGGTAATAAACCGACATGATGAGCATGATCATGGGGGAAACATGACAAATACAGTATGCAAGACGAGTCATTTCTGGAGAGTCAGTCAAAGGTTCAAGATGGAGCTATCATAGTTGAGCATTTGGTGTTGATAGATACATGAACATTCAGTAAGGCACTAGAATCAGCAGTAGATAACATTCAGAGAAAAATGACACAGTTCAAGACACATCTTATGATGTTGAAGCAGAGTCTGGACAACCCGAGACACTATCTTACAAGAGAATATAAAAATTGAGGAGCTTATAAGGGTATGTGTCGAGTCAACGACCAAGTTGTTTAGTGTAGAGGAACATCTCAAGTCGCTCACAATGTAGCAGGAGGAATACAATTGGGATTTCAAGCGAAACCCTATACAAGAGTACATAGATAAAACTTGCAGCACTACCAACCTGCCTTTATGCATTGAGGAGAGTAGGGAAGAGTTCCCCAAATGGATCATGTTGGTTGACCGTGTGGAGCAGCACGAGATGGGAAACTGATAACATCAACATAATAAACTCATCCCATGAGTAGGAAGTGATGCATTAGATCCATACCAAAGGATGGATTGGAGAAAGATTATGAGTTGGAACTCTATTGATGGGTTTATTCCTAGGAGGATACTCATAGCCAATGGAATATTACAGCTTGGGCCCTTTGACACTGGATGTGATGGAGGACTGAGATGGTACCATAACCCAGAGGTCCCAGGACTTAGGTGGCATTGAGATCTAGGAGAATCGAGTGGGGGAAGGATTGGCTAGAGGATTCTTTGGGATCCATATGAATCTATCGAGGGACGGATTGGTCAGAGGATTGTATGGGATCCTAATATCAATATAAAAATGCTTTTGTTATCGATAATAGTGGATTTCTTGAGGGCAAGCAATATTTCAACGGGAGGATTTGTAATATTCCTTTTTTTGATATGGTCAAAATCGATGATACCTACAAATGGTATTTACTATGGTATTCTCCCATGGTATTTTCCCTTGGTATTTTCCTTCATTTTTCGAGGGAAATAATAAAATAGGGTTTCTAGAGAGTCCATCAATCCTATAAAAGGGGATAGGAGATGGGCATTAGGATCATCCTAAGTTCGTCAATATTATTGTGTTTTTTTTTAGAACTCGGCTTGGCTAGTTCTAGTTGGATCCTGGAACGAAAACCCCGTAGTGAACTTGTATGGTGGATCCAATCAAGATTCATGAAGGTGCTTCAATGTCTTAGATTAGTGTTTAATAAGCAGACATGCATGCCATTTGCAGGGGCTCCATTGTTATTTGTATGGGAATTTAACTTTGTTTCTAGTCATTAATATAAATAAGAGGTTGTGTTTTCAAATCCCTCTCGTGTTCATTATTTTTTATGGTCAAAATTTTGATTAGAACACTCAAGTGTGCAAGATACGTTGATATTTTTTTGTTTGGGATCTTACATAGAAGCAAGTGTCTTGCTAGAAATTCCAACTTGTATGGGATTCATAAGATGTTGGTATGATGAAAAAATAAGTGAAACGGGTCAAGGGTTGGAGTTCTTTCAATCAGGCAAGATGTATAGGAAGACTAGATGACCAAAATAAAATGATGAGGTATGTATTCTTATACTTGATAAAATAGAGTCATGTCATATGGTTGCAGATATCATGAATGAGCATGATAAAAATGGACCAAATAATGATTTTTGGAAAAAGGACCATGTTGGAATATCAAAGGTGGGTGACTATTAATATTATTTTCCTTAATCATCATATGCTCTTGTGAATCTTAAGTATCTTTTTTAAGTTCTCTAGTTAGATATTTTCATCAAACAATATCAAGAAAAGTAAAAACAACAATAGAGGACACAAGTATTAGGCTATAAAAACTCTTATTTTCGTAGTATCTATTTCAAATTAGATACAAAGACCTAATCCCTAGACGAAGTCCTTCTCCTAGTATCAATTCAACCCTTCCTCAAGTCCTTCCTTGAATCTACACGAATGCTACACTATGCAACTTCGACCTTCCAAGTTTGATACTCCTACTCAACCTGCAACTTCGACCTTTCAACTTTGATACTGCTACTCAACCTGCAGCTTCAAACCTGCAATTTCATTCTTATAATTTCCAAGGAAACCCTATATCAACCTCCTCCTAAAGCCTTCCTAGAGCAAGACAACTCCTCCTAAGGTCAATGAGTTTTGGATAAAGTTATCCTTCCTCTCAACTACAAGATGCTACATTTTTTCCTACTGCAACTTGGTCCTGCAACTACGACCTCTTTTTGTAACCCATAAACCATATAATTATGCATGTGTGAGAGAGATAGAGCCCAAAAACCAAGAAATTTCATCCTTCTTCTTTCTCCTTGACCTTTGCTTTCCTTTTTGCAACTTCCTAACTCTAGATCATTTTTTTCCTTAAAATATCAAACTTGTGAGTGAGTGAGTCCAAATGTGGTCGATCTACTCCTTCATATAGCCTTCTCAGGGGGTCTAATTCACTCATTTAGGCATACCAGGAATGACTTGTACTTTTGGAGATTCCAAGAATTTCTAGACTACTTTGACTCATGACAATAAATACTAAGACCTAAAAAATCCTAGAAGCATGAAGAACATGATTTTACCTATAAGACCATCAATAATGAGCATGAAACCCATGTTTCAATAATAATTTTTTATTTTTATTTTATTGTTTGTTACATAGGATACATATTGAAATGAGTACAACAACAATTATGAAGATTGAAACTGCTTACATTTCTCAACATATTGAACCATAGAAATCATTATTTGGTCCCAATAATCCTCGTAACAAGATGATATATCTCTACATTATCATCTCTCTCATGTGATATAGGGTTTCTGAAGTTAGGGCCAAAAAGTTGTAGAAATTGCAGGTAAGCTTAAGAGCAGTAAGGAAGGACGAAGTTGCAGTAAGAGTGTTGTTGAGGTCTAAGTTGAAGTCAATGAAGAAGTTGCTTTCACTTGAGGATTGAATTGGTATTGCAGGATTCTTGGTCAAGGGTCCAGGTCTTGGAATACATGAATTGAGGATTCTATACAGAGAAGAATTAATTTGGGTTTTCCTCTCAAGATAGGAGAGGTTTTGGCCTTGGTTGATCACCTACATCTTGTGTGCTTTGTCTCATTGTTATTTATGATTCGGTAGTTGTTCCTTGTAGATCAATCTCCGAGGGAATAATTTGAATTTAACGAGGATTGATTTATGCTCCAGGAGATCCACTCATTTGAGGACGAGTTTATTCAGAAAAGGGTTCGAATGTATGATAAAATCGTGATCTGTTGAAGGTTTAATTTTTGCATAATTTCCACAAATAGTGACCATGGTTTGAGAGTTGAATTCTCTGATATAAAGGACGCATCGCGCAACAGATCTAGCGAAAGAGGGTCCAAGAAAATATGATAGTGACGAAATCCCAAAGGTATGATGAAAGGAAGCATTGCGTAGCAGATACAATGAAGATACAAAACTCCTATTGTCGTTTTCTGAATGAATCTTTGAAGCACTTTTTCATTTATTTTATTTCTTATTCAATATTGTTTGAAGCTCTTTGTAGTTTATTGCTTCAAGAACTTGAGAATTCTTTACAGTATTATATATAGGGAGCTATAAGGGTTGTTTATATATTAATTGAAAAGAGAGAGAGAGGGGGGTTGAGTTTGGTTAAGGAGTTATAAGTGTTTGTTTATTTTATTTTATTTATAAAAAAAAAGGTAGAAGAGAGAAAATAAGGAAATTAAGGTGTTCTAGGTGATCATTATGTTTTTGGAAATTTCAAGTGTGATTTTATTTTGTTTAAAAGATATTAGTATCATTGCATATCCTTTTTCTTTGTTATGTGAATATGGGTCATTTTGAAGAGACCTTGGAAAACACACATAAAATTCTTGATGAACTAGTAAGAATATATGGTCCTTTACACAACAATACTCCCTTAGACCAAAACGATGGTCAAAGAAGCAAACCATTTTCGAAAAGAGTATATATCATCCTGCAAGAAAAGAGCCCATGGGAATTGAAGGAAGGACAGGGAAGAGGGGCTAAGCTCTTCACACTTGGATCCGAGCTACAATGAATTAAGTCAATCATAGACCTTCGTAAGTTGGAAGAATTAGACACATGTCTATCTAAGGTGGAGCAACCAAAATGGAAGAAACTCAGTTGGGCACATGAAAACATAACTCGTTTTTTTATAACCGAGGTACTATCACTCTTCTACAGAAATGAAGGAACTAATTTGGCAAAATGTGCTTGGGGTGCTTCCTAGAAGCCCTATGCTATATGATAAAATCATAGATCAATAGCTCGCTAATTCGAAATCTAACACTAGTTTACTTTAGTAGAATTACTGACGCTACTTTACTTTAATAGAGTAACTGAAGCGATAATTTCAACTTTGTCTAATTTTGGCTTACTCTAATAGAATAATTGAAACAAGTCAAGAAACAAGTCATGATTCTGTGTGTTAATTCTGCCTTAGGTTTTGTTGAACTTCCCTTCAATTCTCGCGACCTGTGAGGCACAAACACTTTTTGGCTCTATGCCAACTGGACTTAGTTGGCCCATCCAGGAACCATCTTAAAAAAAGAGAAGGGAATACAAAATCTCCTTCTGAAACAAGCAATGCAATTAGTTTAAAAAAATATTCAACTTGCGATTTAATATACACAATTTCTACAATCATGTGAAACTCTTTATAAGTAGATAAAAAAATATTCACAATAGACGACCACGTTTTAAAACAATGCAGGTATGTTGCCTAACCTTTTTATATGACCAAACAACGAATCTCTACAGAGCATCCCAAAAACCGAATTTGATCCCATAACCTACCCCAAACATTGCGCAGGCAACAAATTAGAGCAACTCAGAGAACAAAACATTGAAAAAACAAGAAACGTAATCTTCCGAGACCGCACCCTTGCAGTATACCTTCCCACCACCCCTGATGTTTTCATTTCCACTTCCCTGCTCTTTGTCTCCACTATTGAAATCCAACCATATTTTAAAAAGGAAAAAGCAACACATTCTTGCCAGCGAGGCTTCCTTTTGTCCCAATTTTGACAATGTTGTATGCTCTTGGGATCGAAAGGTTCGCAAGCAGCAATATTTTTGAAATACACTTCTTTCTGTAATTATATGCAATTTTAGTTTTTATCAGCTAAGTAATTTACTTATTATGAATTTTAGGAACTCTTAATCAATATCTCTATATAAAAAATATAAATATCTCTTGATTTATATTAATTCTATGTTTCTCAAATTTTTTCATTTTTTCGCTATTCTTAATCAAAATTATATATTTTTTTTGTTGGTCTAACCCACGAGGGTTTGAACATTGAATGTGTTTCTCTACATGTGACTTCATAACAAGGTGATCACCAACTAAACTACACTCTGTGGGCTAATCAAAATTCTATTATTGAAATTAATTCTTTTATTTATTTCATATTCATAGAATAATGTCATTATTCTATTTATTTCATATTTGCAATTAATATTTCCATTTTCTATTTCATTAATATTTTTTTATTAATCCTTCCATTACTTTAATTTTAATATTATTATTATTATTATTATTAAAATTTATTTCTTAATTTTTAATTGCAATTTTAAATATATTGCTAACGGGTGAAAATGTGAAGTTAGGTTACACTTTTTGCCCTTTTTTGAGAAAAAAATTTCATTTTTTTCTGTTCTTTAACTTTCTGCAAGCCAAAACAATTTTTCTATTTAGAATTTCATTTTGCAATAGAAATAAAAGTTGTTAGAAATTTTATTAGCTTTCTATTACTTATTTTTTCGAATTTTTTTATACACATTTGATATGTCAACTTAAAGTTTCTTTGAGTGTGTGTTTTTTAACAATCAAAGGATTCATAGGAAGTCATGTTAAAACACACTGCTGTATTCTTTGAAACTTTGTTTTTGAGAAACAAAATGTGTTACAACAATCTAGACAGAGTCTACTTCGGTTTCGTTATATTTACAAAGCCAACTAATGCATATAATAATTACTAGAATTTTTTGACCTGATCCAATATGAAAAAACTGCATATTTTGAATATGTTTCGCGATGCACCAAATTTCTTAACATATAAGTTATAAAATTTCGGCCAAAATTTTACCTGACTTTCTGTCAGCCAAAAAATACAATGAAGCCCCTCCAAAAAAACATTTCGCGGAAATATAAATTGACGTAAAAGCATTCATTATTTTTGCATAATTTCGCACATTTGATCTAATTTTGCAAAGGTCTTGGTTTGATTTTTAAAATAATTGTTTTAGGTTTAAGGACGTTTCTTGGAGAAACATTCAAAGGACATTTTTTGCAAATGATTGTTTTGGGTTTAAGGAATTTTCTTGGAGGTACATTCAAAGGACATTTTTGCAAAGGATTGTTTTGGGTTTAAGGACTTTTCTTGGAGGTACATTCAAAGGACATTTATTGGAGGTATGTGATACATTTTTTGGATGTTTTTTGGGCTTCATTTTTTTTTGAAGGTATGGATTTGGGCTTAATTTTCATTGCTTTTAGAGGTTTTGGGCTTAATTTTCAGAGGAATATTTTTAGGCTTAATTTCGAAAGGACTCTTTTTAGGCATAATATTCAATGGAAATTTTTTGGAGGTATTTTTTAAAATGATATTTTTTTAGAGGTTTTTTTAAAGTGGCATTTTTTAAGAAGTTGGAATTAATTTTCAATGGACATTTTTTGGAGGTATTTTTTGAAGTGACATTTTTTTAGAGTATGTGTTTTGGGTTGAAGTAAATCTTTTATAATGATTTTTTAAAATGAGTTTTTGTCTAACTTTTTAAATGAATTTTTTTTTTGCAGAACTTGAAAGGAAATATTTTGAGCTTCATTTCATTTTTATATGACATTTTTTTCTCAGATTTTTTAAAGTGTTTGGATTGAAGTATGTATTTTTTTCAAAAATTTTAAAAATAATTTTTTTAAAAAATTAAATCTTTTGTGATGTTTTTTTAATTGAGTTTTTGCCTAATTTCTTGAACTTCATACTCTATTATCATGGGAAACCGAAGGAATTTTGTGAGAAAATATGATCGAAAAAGAGACCCTGAGGAATGTAGAGAAGAGACGAGAGAATCTCGCAAAAGAAAGAGAGAAGCACTCTCAAATATTGAAAGGGAAAATCAACCTCAAATAGAAGTTGAAGAAGGTATGTAAATGTAAATATTATGAGTTTGATATTTAAAATTTTCCTAGTTTAAAATGTGAAGCTTAATTTTTATTTCATGAACTAATTTGAAAAATAATTTTCAATGTAAATAGAGAGAGATATTCCTCAAAACATTGATGATGAGATACAAAATTTTGAAAGAGAAAGTGAAAGAGATATTGAACCAATGTTGAAAGTGAAAATGTTGAAATAAATTCAAGTGAAGAAATTGAATCACAAGGTATATATATATATATATATATATATCTGTTGAACACATTCATGTATTATTGAAATTTTACATATTTATTCATTTAGTTATTTATTGAATATGTAAACTTATTATGTACTATTCATTCGAATATGTACAGATGAAATCAATGTCGATGATGAGATGTTAGAAAATGTTGACACTCACACATATGGAGATAAAAGAGTTGACCATGTTATACGATATCGTGTTAAACACATTTTTGATACGTACTTCATAAAGGAAAATGTGACAGTTCAAGTCCAAATGTTGAAAGGTCTCCTATCATTAAGGAAATTAAAAGAAGCTATAACTTTATTGGGTATTCGAAAATCGACAAAAGATAAAAAAAAATGAAGGAAAATGTGATACAAAATATAAATAGTGCTATAAATTCAATTAGAAGATCTAGACAGAAAAATGTTTCACTTGTATGTAGAGAAATACATATGGTAGTGGTTTCATCAAGTACTAAAGAGAATTGCTTGGTAAAATCTATGGCACGAGCATTAGGAACATCATGAAAAACTTTGCACAAACATCAGAAATTTCGGTTGCAAATAGATGTAAATGATGAACTCGCTTGTTGGAGAGTTATTTGTAGGAAACCATATCAAGATAGAAATGGAGAAAATGTTAAAAAAACAATATATGAATATTGGAAGAAAAATTCATGTGTTTCGCCAAATGAAAGGGATGTGATGTGAAGAAGAATAGCACGAAATCAGTAAGAAGAACATGAAAAACATTTCCTGGACACCACTCAGATAGAGTTGTTCAACAAGTTCAAAGAAGAGAATCATGAAATTCATGTCTCAATCAGTGCTTTTGTTCAACAAAAACCATGGTATGTAAAACCTATCACCGTACGCGACACTTGTTGTTGTCATTATCATGTGGAATTTGAGTTATATTATGACACATTCCTTGATTTCGGTAGAACATTATGGAAGGATTCACCTCCTCCTTCCACTATCCGTGAATTCATATCTCAAATTCTATGTGAGAGAAAGCGATGAACTATTTTACAAAAAGAAATGTGTTGGTGGTAAAAAATGCGATGATTGTGGAAATTTGACTAAATTTCAAAACAAATATCGTATTGATATAAATGATCAATCATTGTCCAACATGAAAGTGAAATGGAATAGATATGAATATATCGATACATCGATTCAAGGTGCAAATAGTGTTAAAAGAATTGAATTACTAGAAGACGAAATTTTTCTGATAGACTTTTTGAGAAAGTTTGAGGCAGAAATTTACAAATACACCAAGCATTCCCATAGAGCTTGATGGAAAGACTTGCAATTCAAAAAATCTCGTGAATTTTTTCCAGCAGGGACCATTTTGTCAGTGATTGATTTTGCAGAAAACTACACATTTGTTCCACAAAAAGAAATTCAGAGTGAATACTATCATTCTGACCAAGTCTCCATGCTCGTCCATATTCTATATAGACATGCTAAACAAAACGTCGATCATATAGAAAGCATGAGTGAAAATCGACATATCATTAAAGAATATCACTTTTATATCAGTGACGATCGTACACATGATACATATTTTGTATAACATTGTTTTGGAAAAATTTATGATTCCTTGAAAAATCGTGGAATAACATTCAATGAACATTGGATATGGTCAAACGGATGCGCAGGTCAATTCAAATCTGCACGATCATTCTTTTGGTTGTGTTGTCTTCATAAGAAAACCTACATTAAACATTGTTGTAATTTCTTTGAGACTGGCCATGGAAAAGGAGAACATGACGGTGCAGGAGCATGCATAAAACGAGCACTTCGAAGATATCAAATGAACCACTCTGCAAGCCGACTTGTGAACGCTAAAGAATTTTTTCAATGGTGCATCGCTGCTCTAAGCCATGAGACTAACCCATCAAGGGAAGTGCGAAGGTACATTCAATTTAATTTTTATTGGACATCTAATTTTAAACATTGTACATTTATTATGCAATGATTATCTTTGATTGTATTTTGATATCATATTTACAAATTCTTCTTTTAATTTTCCATATAAAGGTTTTTCTGGCATATTGGGATCGAAGACGTAGATAGATCAATTGGAAATGATGTTGAAACAATAAAAGGGACTCGAAAATTGCATTCAATTAAAACAAAGTCATCCAAAAATGTGTTTGCATTGGATAAAAGAAAATATTCTTGTTTTTGTCATGTTTGCATAGACAACACAAAATCCAATGACGTTTGTGAAAACAAAATGTATGTAAAATATTGGAAACATATAGAGCTAAATACAAAGGGGAAAATGTCCATTGCAATGTTTGAAGAAATGCAATCAAAGGAGACTACAATATCAGCTGATGGTGATCGAGTTTCTGATCTTGCTAGAGAAGATAACATTTGAATTGCTTTCAAATGATAGAGATCTAGAAATAAATTTAAATACATAAGTTTGTTAGGTTTGTTTTATTGTGCAGGAGATGTTTTTGTTGTAATTGCACCAACTGACAACAATGAAAATGTGAAATATTATTTGATGCGTTGCACTGAATGTAAAATGAAATTATTAGAAAACTATAATGATCACGGGTTTCCATATGGAAAAAAGGATCTATTATACTGAAAGGTTATTTTTTTAGACAAACTAATCAAAGTTGGGATTCTATTTACTTTGAAGACTATGAACCTGATTTCATAAGTTGTCAATATAGTCACTTGGTGTGTGTGTAGCACGCATAAAATTGATAGAGGTTCAATCAAAGAAAAAATGAAAATTAAGAAATGGAAAATGTCAAAATCTGATCATGAACGGATCATTGAAGATGGAATTCCATTGGAATTTCTTTTATTGAACTTCCCAACAAATTCTTCTCTTTGGATTCATGTTTTAAAACTTCTAGAACTCAACTAAAAATTGAGCTGCCTTGTTATGTTATCTGTGTAAGTGTTTGCACATGTACATTTTTTTGGTACATGCACACTCTAGTGTCAACTGAAAGTATCTTTTCTGTACATGCATTGATTAAAAATGTTGCATGTATTGGATGTGTGTGTGTGTGTGTGTGTGTTCTGGAATGCAATTCACTGAAAGTAGCTTTTCTATGTGCATTGATGAAAAATGTTACAAGTACTGGATATATATGTTCTAGAAGTATTAATTAATTTTATATATATATATATATATGTTCTAGAATGCAATTAAAACTGAAAGTAGCTTTTCTATGTGCATTAATGAAAATTGTTGCAAGCACTCAATATATATGTTCTAGAATGCAATTAACTGTTCAAGTAGTTTTACTATGTTCTGGAATGCATTTTTAAAATTTTATGATTGTTTGACACATCTAACAAGACCTAGAATCTTATGATTGTTTATATATATATATATATATATATATATATATATATATATTGTACTTCAATCGTTTTAACATATATATTCAAACATGTGTAAAATCATTTCTACATGTACATATATTCATGTGAATTTTTTTGTTTGGAAAACGACAACTTGAATTTTAAAAACAAAACATAATATCATAATCACATGCCAAATGTAGTTCAACCATCCAAAACTTGTGTTTTAAAAACTTTTTGATTATATCACAACATTACTTCACATGTCATGTCAATTGTAGTTCAACTATCCAATAAAAACATTTACATTATATCACATGCCAAATGTAGATCAACCATCCAAAACTTAAGTTTTAATTTAACAAAACATTATAGATCACAACATTACTTCACATGCCAAATGTAGTTCAACCATCCAAAACTTAAGTTTTAAAAACAGAACAAATTATAACACAACATTACTTCACATGCAAAATGTAGTTCAAAAGCAAAACATTAATATAGATCACAACATTACTTCACATGCCAAATGTAGTTCAACCATCCAAAACTTAAGTTTTAAAAACAAAACAAATTATAACACAACATTACTTCACATGCCAAATGTAGTTCAACCATCCAAAACTTGAGTTTTAAAAACAAAACATTATAGATCACAAGTATCAAGTATCAAGTAACATTACTTCACATGCCAAATTTAGTTCAACCATAACACTTTAAAAACAAAACAAATTATTTAACACAACATTACTTCACATCACATGCCAAATGTAGTTCAACCATCCAAAACTTGAGTTTTAAAAACAAAAAAAATTATATATAACACTGTAACATTACTTCACATGCCAAATGTAGTTCAACCATCCAAAAATTAAGTTTTAAAAACATTATATATCACATTCACATGTACCAAATGTAGTTCACATAAAATATGTCCAAAATTTGTAGATCTCACAAGTATCAAGTATCAAGTTATATATGACTGCATCTAGATAAGACTATATATAAAAAAGTAAATTTAAGACTAAATCTATTGAAAATATAATGTTGCACATGTGCATGTGCATCATCCATCAAATAGTGCATGTGCATCATCCATCAAATACAGATGGATGTAGTGTCTCTCCCAGCAAAGTCACAATCCTCTAGCTATCCTGCGAAGCATGGGGAACCTGTACACAATGTATACAAAATTAAAATTTGATGTTTTAAAATTGAGTGAGAATATATAGAACTTCATGTAAAAAACAAAATGTAAAAAAAATCATGAAATACGAGGTTCCCTGTCCATTTGTTACTCATCCACTACAACTTCCCCCACAAGAACATCTTGAATAGTAAACTGTACAATATACATGTACAGTTATATATATATTAAAAATTTTCAAATGAAAATGCATATATAAACTTATTTTCAATAATATTAAAAAAAAAGTTAGACAACTTGTTCAAATGGTTGAAATGGTGTGGATGTTCCTATCTCCATCGCTAGAGTCCGTGGAGAAAATAAATCCTCTATAGAAACCTAAAATTCAAAAAATTTAAAAGTATAAAATAACTCAAGATCAAGATCTCAATTTATAATAAAACTTTTAAACTTCAATTTATAAATTATAACTTAAAAACATATATTTAAGTGAAAAATTGAATACTTATGCTGGTGGATTTGGCACATCTCCTAAGAGAGGCTCCAAAAGAAATTCTCCAAAAACCTAAAATTCAAAAAATTTAAAATAACTCAAAATCTCTAGAACTCAATTTATAATAAAACTTTTAAACTTCAATTTATAACTTGAAATATATATATATATATATATATATATATATATATATATATTTAAGTGAAAAATTGAATACTTGTGCTGGTGGATTTGGCACATCTCCCAAGGAAGAAGAAGGTACATATCCCAAGGAAGAAGAAGCTACTGCCATCCCAAAAGCATCGGACGAAATCGGAATCTGTTAAAACATTTTATTATATATATGTACATGTACATGTGTGCACAATTATTTATTTTAAAAATATCTCATCATGTTTCGATATATATAATAATAGATAAAAAATAATTGTACATCATCATGTTCACTTAAAAAACACTAACATTTGCCAACATATCTTGATGGTGAAAACCATCTTGATTGTATGATTGATGGTGACACCCATCTTGATTGTCTGAACCGGAGACTCCGACCGTGATATTAACATTTTCTTCATTCATCAAGCATGACAACTAAAAATGGTGTTAACATATAATGATACAATTTTGTTAGATTAATGTATACAAATAAATGTATGTATATATGTATTTATTACAAATTGTACATGTGTTAAAATAATTGAACCCTAACCATTAACACATATCGTTCCCATGTCCTCTTCCTCATGAACAATTAGGTCCTTCCAATCATTGCGACAATTATTTGCATATTTTTTGAGATCTTCAACACTCATGTTGTCAATCTCTTCATCTGTATAATACACAAAATTAGCACGTGCATCCTCACGTGCTCTTTGTCGGTTTAGACAAACATCGACTCCACCCAATCCACTGTGAACATTGTCAATGATGGCATCCCTTGCTTCTCAACTAATTTGAGAAGTGGCATCCATCTCTGACCACAAATTTTCAACACGAAGAGGTCAACTAACCAATGGTAGCTCAGGGCAAGGCAACTCAACATCTGCCTAGTGCCCCTACGGTCACACAATTGATCTTTCCCAAGACCAAAAAATTCAGAGAGAAGGTCTTTGTAATTAGGTTTCATTTGCAAAAAGAATTCTACATAAAAAAATTTGCAAAATAAAGCGGAACCTCGTTGTTCCATCGGAGTCTTCCATAGGCCACAAGTTGTCTATCATACAAATAGTAAGCTATATGAGGGTGCTTGAAATATTGCACCTTCAGCATCTTTCTTTTCGGCCCTTCTTTGAAATTAAACATAGACTTGGCCATTTCTGTTGTAACTCTTTGTTTAACAACCTCCCATTTATCGAGACCCATCATTGTTTGTTTTCTTTTTCTCATCACTTCTACAAAAGTATCAGTGGTTGACCCAAGCTTTCGGTACACATCTACTAGTTCGCCTAAAGAGTGTGTAACTATTTCCAAGCTTTGTCAACTCTCAGCAGATAGAGTCAAAGCCACGAGATCTCTCTTCAATTTTGCATGAAGATGTTGACACCTTTCTAAGGTGCATTGTTGCATGTTTATTTCCCAAGGTATATCGGAAATGTTAGACGGATATGTCGTGCTTTGTGAACAACCTTCTTCTTGAATGACGCGTTCTGCCCTACGTCTTTTTTTAGCAACATTTGGAGCAGCATTTTCAGCCTCTGCATCAATATATAAAATTTCGTATATTAAAAAAACACATGTAAACAAATTTGTACAAATTGAATGAAAATAATATTCAAATTGATGGCCACCTCGATGTGGTTGGCTAGCATCTTGCCCACCCTGAGACTGTTGAGAACCAGAACAACCCTGCTGAGAACCAATACGACCACCGATTGGTTGAGAACCAACACGACCATCCGTTGATTGGCCTCTGGGGGAATACATATCACCACCTTAACACAATCTGCCAGCACTTATTAATGGCCCTCCAAGGGAATGTGAACCAACACCAACCTCACGAGATGAGAGAGAAGCTTCATAAAAAGTATGAATTTATAATCAATTCAAAAATAAATTCATACATATAAATACATGTACATATTTATTGATTAAATTGCATGAACCATGGGCATGCTCCATTGATGGAGTAGATACCCTTCTCCTCTTAGCTCCTAAAAAATAAAAAATAAAACTTATTAACAGTTAATTTAACTCACAAAATTGATAAAAAATCAATTCCATATGTACACACATGTATGTATATGTATGGAGATTTAAGATTATATTTAAATACCATGAACATCCATTGGTCCCTGATCCCTCTCTCTCATAGAGATATGGGATTATGTTGATCTTCGTCGTTCATCCTCCATGATATATATATATATCTACAATGGGAATTTACAATTATTTTTTTAAATTTCTATTTAAAATAAATTCAAAATAAATTTCAGAAAATTAATGTAATTTAATGTACACAAATTATGTAAAACACAAATTTCAAAGCACTAATTGATGTGTGAAACTCAATTTGAGCAAATTTTTTTATAAAAATGTTAAGTTCACCAAATTGCGCATTACATGGTGGGACCACACTTGGTATAAAATTGGAAAAAAACACATGGACATTAAAAAAGAAGTGTGAAACTCCATTTAAACAAAAAAATTTGAAGTCCTCAGATTTTAAATTGATAAAAATGTAAAGTTCACCACTTGTTGCAAATGTGAAGTTCACCAAGTTGCGCTTTAGATTGTGTGGTGGGAGCACACTTGTTATATAATTGAAAAGAAAACATGGTCATTAAAAATGCACATTTATAAGTACAAAACACACACATATCCAAGATATGTTACAATGTCAATGAATAAATTTTGAAGGAGAGCGTCTCAACACTAATTCATCTTTAAGAGATGAATCTTGAAATTTTAAAGAAGAGCTTCTCAAAACTAATTCATCTTTGAGAGATGAATCTTGAATTTTTGAAGAAGAGTGTCTCAAAACTAATTCATATTTTAGAGATGAATCTTGCATTGGCATTTCCCCATATAATTCTAATTCATCTATTAATCCATATTTGATAGATGAATCCTAAATTGTCATTTCCCCACACAATAGATCAATAGACATCTTATTCACATTTGTACAATGTCTTATACTGAAAAATTGAAATTGTCTAACAATATTTTTTGCTATTCCATGCAGTTCTTTTAGCCTCTCCTTCTTAACTTGGTACAGGTCACTCATCTGGTTGCACACAAGTTTAGAATTGTTCAAAACTATAATTCCATTTGATCCATACTCCACAGTTGTTCTGAAGCCTTCTATCAAAGTAATATAATATGCCTTGTTGTTTGTTTTTATTCCTGGTATATTCATTTTCCTTTGGATGAATTTTATAGTCGCAATATTAGAAAGAACATATGTAATCACTGCTTTCATTGAATTGGGATAGCAAGAAACATCTATGCATAATTTCCATTTTTCAACCGTATTTAGTGGGTTTTTTATCCCTGAAAAAAATAAATTCAATAAAAATATATTAAATTGACATTTATTGCAAATGCATGGGAGAAATGAAAAATGTGCATGAGATAAATGACAAGTGCATGGTTTATCTTAAAGTTTGACTTAAAGTTTATGGTAGAATTCACATCTACAAATCAGATGCATTAAATATTGCATTGCGTAGAGTTTAAGGGAGATTTATGACACATATACATGGTTCATGCATGGTTTGCATGAAATTTTTCCTTAAAATTGATGGCATAAATCGCATCTAGAAATAACATGCCTTAAGAAAGGATGAGATCTAGAGGCTACCTAGCCCTTTATAGACTGCTTTAGAACTTGTAGAAGTTAAGACTCAACCAAAAAACTAAAATCCTATGGAAGTTAATCCACTTTAGGTTCAGTTTTTAGGCCTCAAATTTTTCCTTGAATTAATGGGGAAATAATTTAATTTGGGGGATACTATCCTATGAGATTTCATACACTTTAGGTTCATTTTTTAGGTTGGGAGAAATGAAATTTACATGGTTTGGAAAACTATTTTATGAACTTACTAGAAACAAGCTTTAAAGTTAATGGGAGAAAGTCAACATGAGACATGCTTTAAAAACATTTCAAAATAATTTATGGAAAAAATGACACATTTACACAGTTTGCCTTAAAATGGTTGTGGTTTATGGATATTAAAATGAAGAACTTATATTTAGGTTTGTTCCAGAGATTGAATATAGGGGAATTTATTGGATATGTCACCTTTCATAAAATATGAGATCTAGAGGCTACCTGACCCTTTACAGGCTTTGCATTTATAACTTATAGAATTTAACACTACTTGGCCCTTTACAGACTCTCCCTATACGACCTTGTAGAAGTCAACTCTCAATAGATAGACTAAAAACCTACATAAGTTCAACCACTTTAGGTTCAGTTTTTAGGCTTTAAAGTTTTCCTTTAACTAATGGGATAAAGAATTTAGTTCTAGAGTAACCTTATAAATTGCTTTAATGTGAAGATAGTACTTTACCTACAAAACAATGGAATTGAAGACTCTGATTATATATCAGAGTTCTATTGTGACGAATTAGTTATGTCCTTAATAAGAAGTATGATTTAGCACTTATCAAATTGTTTAATAATTTATAATAATTGATATGTACAAGAATTTTACAACTTCAACATCAACCTACACTATCATCATATCATTGTAGCCATGTCAATCTAGATTATTTATATCCATTACATCATAAAACACTCCACTTTTAACATTTTAAAAGAATAAAGCAACATGGAAGGTGTTAATTTAGGTACATTAATACACTCCACTTTTAACATTTTACAAGAATAAAGCAACATGGAGTGTGTATATTTAGGTACATTAATAAAAAACAGCCTTGTCAATCTAGATTATTAAGATCCATTACATCATATTTAACACAATCTAGATTATTTATATCCATTACATCCTAAAACACTCCACTTTTAACATTTTAAAAGAATAAAGCAACATGGAAGGTGTAAATTTAGGTACATTAATAAAATACAACCATGTCAATCTAGATTATTAAGATCCATTACATCATAAAACACTCCACTTTTAACATTTTACATTTTACTCACCTTGAGTTTGGGGGATACTATCCTATGGAAGTTCAATACAGCCATGTCAATCTAGATTATTAAGATCCATTACATCATAAAACACTCCACTTTTAACATTTTACATTTTACTCCATTTGAGTTTGGGGGATCCTATCCTATGGAAGTTAAGCTACTTTCAGTTTTTAGGCCTCAAAGTTTGCCTTGAATTAATGGGAGAAAGCCTTGAGAAATGACACATGCTTTAAAGTTAATGGGAGAAAGCCAATGACACATGCTTTAAAGTTTGCCTTAAGAGTTTATGGGAGAAATGACACATGTACACGATTTTCCTTAAAGTGGTTGTGGTTTATGGATATTAAAATGAAGAACTTCTATTTAGATCTATTCCAGAGATTGACTGTAGGGGCATTTACTAGATATGTCACCTTTCATAAAAGATGAGATCCAGAGGCTACCTGGCCCTTTATAGAATCTACCTATAGAACTTGTAGAAGTTAACACTACTTGTCCCAATTATACCCTATGAAGTGTGTAGAGGACCCGTGGAATCACTCACACTACTTTACGTAGACATAAGGGTGTATAAGAGTGTACTAAGTTCAAAAATATGGTCATATTATTGGATATATTTCCCAAGAGCCCAAATGTACTCCTTAAGTATATGTGGGGTCTATATAACCATCTACAAAAACAAGTGATTCTTTCCAAGCTAAGGATAATGTATGAGCCATGTGTATACGCACATTATCTAGAAACCATAGGCCAAAATAAAGGGCACTTAAGTGGTTTGAAGAAAAAATAGCACCAAGAAGCTTTGAAGGAGGGGAATAAGAACTAGAAATAGGAGGATAAGAATAAAATAGCCACTACACATCCATGCAAGGGTAGTAGAAATAATTCTAACCATTGCAACATTGATGGTCACATTAAGGAGAATTATTGGATGTTTGGTATGTGTTATATTATTTATGTGAATACCCCCATGCACTATATATTTTTCTAAGCATAGTGGTGGGAATAAAATGGGATGAAAGGACCCCCACTTTAGGGTTTCATAGAGACGAAAAATCCCCCAAACATAGGTGTTCAAGGGTAGTGCCCATCAAATATTTTTCATTTTATTAAGAATCTATTTGAAACAATTAACTATATAAGGTTAAAACCTATTTTTTGTATCAAATTAATTTTGGTTTCAATGGGAAACTTTTATGGCTAATGTTTTTTTCTCGAAATGTGATAGACCCCATTAAAATGGGAGATATATTGAAATGATTCCTATGGTGAAATAAAATAGTTGAGTAGTTTAAATATATAGATGCATGAATTCAATGAGCATAGTTTTGAGATATATAAGTCCAAAATGGAATAATTGTTGGTGAAAAAATATCAGAGGATCACTATGCATATATCTACTTCATTAAAATGGATTTTTCTAGAAAGATGGACTAAGTTGGAAAGAAGGGAAAATATCGCAATTATATGTTAATGCATGTGTTTTACATTGAATAATGCTCATTTTATTAAGAATCTATTTGAAACAATTAACTATATAAGATTAAAACCTATGTTTTGTATCAAAATACTTTTTGTTTAAATGGGAAACCTTTATGGCTAATGTGTTTTTCTCGAAATGTGATAGACCCCATTAAAATGGGAGATATATTGAAATGATTCCTAGGTGTAATAAAATAGTTGAGTAGTTTAAAGTTATAGGTGCATAAATTCAATGAGCATAGTTTTGAGATATATAAGTTCAAAATGGAATAGTTGTTGGTGAACAAATACCAGTGGATCACTATGGATATATCTGCTACATTAAAAGGGATTTTTCTAGAAGGATGGACTAAGTTGGAAAGAAGGGAAAATATCACAATTATATGTTAATGCATGTGTTTTACATTTAATATTTTTCATTTTATTAAGAATCTATTTGAAACAATTAACTTTATAAGGTTAAAACCTATGTTTTGTATCAAATTACTTTTGGTTTCAATGGGAAACTTTTATGGCTAATTTTTTTTTCTCGAAATGTGATAGACCCCATTAAAATGGGAGATATATCGAATTGATTCCTATGGTGAAATAAAATAGTTGAGTAGTTTAAAGATATAGATGTATAAATTAAATGACCATAGTTTTGAGATATATAAGTCCAAAATGGAATATTTTTTGGTGAACAAATATCATTGGATCACTATGGATATATCTGCTTCATTAAAAGGGATTTTTTCTAGAAGGATGTCCATTGAGTTGGAAAGGAGGGAAAATATCACAATTATATGTTAATGCATGTGTTTTACATTGAATATTTTTCATTATTAATAATATATTTGAAAAACTTAACTATATAAGGTTAAAACCTATGTTTTGTATCAAATCACTTTTGGTTTCAATGGGAAACTTTTATGGCTAATGTGTTTTTCTTGAAATGTGATAGATCCCATTAAGATGGGAGATATATCGAAATTATTCTTATGGTGTAATAAAATAGTTGAGTAGTTTAAAGATATAGATTGATGGTGCCAAGCCCTTAACACTAAATCTGCGCTCAAAAACTATGGAATAAAACTTAATACAGGTCACAAATTTATATTATATGATTTGCTATATCATATACACATTACAAATTCGATAATTGGGAAATTATTGTTTTGATATTTGTGGTATTCGTATGGTACGATGGAAGATTTGTTTTTTAATTGCAATCAATCTTTATTTACTCTCACTTATCCTTGTGAGCTGGCATGAACTTGACACTTGTCCTGCCTTCTTGAAATTCACTCTGCCGCGCTATCAAACCCTAACACTATTAGTCGACAATCACTTTTCACTTGCCCGAGTTCTGTGTGGGTTTCTGCTCTGTTTCTGTTCCGATTTTTTTTTTATGTGGTTTTCTCTGTGACTGTTCCGATTCTGCGAGGTTTGTTCTGTTACTCTTCCGCCAATGTGGTAGCTTTACTTTGCTCTTTTTCACTGTTTCTTGTGGCAAGGGTTTTTTCAAACCCTACGGTGGCGTTCAACAACACTTCGCTGATATGGTGGCTTCTGGTTTATAAATCTTACTTGCTCCATTCGTATACATTTCAATCTGTCACCTTTTTTTTAGGATTTCGCTTTCAGATTTACTTGAAATTATAACTGATTTCTTTTACGCCTACAGGTTGAGGTCGCTAAGGGTTTCTTTGTTCACTTTCAGCTCAAAATTATTCAAAGGTAAGCTATCTATCTTTGTTTCAATCTCCTTTGCATTTTGATGAAACTTCTAACGGTCTTTGCTCCTTGTGAGCAGACCCTTGCCGATTTCGACCGAAGTTTCTTCCTTTGCTCAATGTTTCTTTGTTTTCTGGTAAGTCACCCAAATAACCCCTCTCATCTTCTTTCACTTAGTTTTTTTCTTGTTTGGTTTTAAAAACTAGTTCGGACTTATAATCTTTGAAAATGCCTTTCTTGTTCGCAAGAATTTACAACCCTTCAGTTCGTGATTCACTTCTTTCAACTTTCGAAACCCAAATGGGTAGGGTAATCTCCTTTAAGAAATATTTGGTAGTTTGTAACTTGTTCGTTTATGAAACTGGCCTCCATGCCTTCTTTCTTACTGTGTATTCACCATTGTTCGATTTGCGTATAAATTCCCTTCTGGGTAGTTAGACAAAATGTCTACAAATGACTATGCAGTCACTTCTGGGTTTTGTTCTTTTGTTTCTCTGTAATTTTCCTTCGGGTGTGAACACTATTTGTGTGGGGTTTCGAACCCAAACTGCAAACTAAGTCTGTAATATATATTTCTTGATAATTTTCCAGAATTCGTCAAAAAGAAATTGAACTTTACTTATAAATCGTGGAACTTAACTTCTGTGATTATATCATGATGAATACCTAGCAATGTTTTTGTAACACTTGCTTGTTCGAGAAATATCTGCGAAGTTCTCTTATCTGTGTAGACTCTCCAATAGATATAGGCTTCAGTTTGTTAAGATGATTAATCACTCCAGCACCTGGGTGCGAATTTGCTTCTATTCGTTTTTGTTATAGTCACGCAATTAGTCAATTTTTCACATACAATGATATATCAATAGACAGAAAAGTAATATAACAGTATTTGGCTGCAATTTATAGACTCAGATGGTTTTTCTGAAACAAAATCTCCTAATTCGTTTTATTATTCTCTTTCTCTGTGTGATGGACATCAATCCCTTCACAATGTATTTTCTTCCTTTTGTATCACTGTATGAAATAGTTTTTCGGTTTGAAACTGTCAACAGTTTATTATAGTTACATTCTTGACTTTTGTTCTTTTAATCTAAGAACGAATTTCAAACGCAAATTAAAAGAAAACTTTTAAGTGAAAACTACAGAACTTAATTAACTATTAGGCCCTAATGATGGAATTCCTAAAATAAAATAAAATAAAAAACCTAGTTTCAATGACCTGTCAACAATCAACTATAATAGTAAGACAAACACCTGTCCTTTTGTTTACCCTGAGCTGGATGCTCCTGCATCAGGCTCCCAGGGTAACAAAAATTCATGGCTCCGTTCCATGAGATCCTCAACAGAATAGCCTGCTCGTTGTATTTGCGCTGCTTCAAGCCACGAGCTGTCCTCAATGGGATGGTTCTTCCACTTGACAAGGTACCGTAAATACTCCTTCCTGCGAGTGCGCTTGGCTTCCTGGGTGTCAAGAATGCTCTCGATCTTAAGGGGCTGAGTCGTAGGCATTTGCCTCATCCAAGAACCACTGTCAAACTGGGTGTCTCATTCTGGCCATGCTGCCCTGTCGTCTTCAGGACTGGCAATATATGGAAACAGATCTACCACATTGAAGATGGGCGATATGCCTATCCCTAGTGGCAGTTGTAATTCATAGGCATTGGCGGAAAATTTTCGAAGAATTTTACAGGGGCCAATCTTCTTAAACTTCAGCTTGTTATATTCGCCTTTAGGAAAACGTTCTTTGCGTAAATGTGCAAGAACTTCATCCCCTACATTAAACTGAACTTCTCGCCTCTTTAAATCTGCTTGCTGCTTGTATTTTTTACTGCTATCCTGCAATTTTGACTTCACCTACTCATGTAAATCGCTCATTGCTTGGGCGAAATCTTCCCCGTCAGCACTCCTTCTTTCCAACTTTCCCAAATCCTGCAATTCATGCACTCCGCGAGGATGCATGCCATACAGAACCTGAAAAGGACTGTATCCTGTGTTGCGATTTGGTGAATCATTATAAGAAAATTCCGCTTGAGCAAGCACACGATCCCACATCCATGAATTTTCACCAATCAAACTTCGTAGCAGGTTTCCCAATCTCCTATTCACCACCTCCATTTGCCCATCAGTTTGTGGGTGATATGCGGAGCTGAAATTCAACTGAGTGTCCAACTTATTCCACAAAGTACTCAAAAATGTCCTCTGAATTTCACATCCCTGTCAGAAATAATGGACCTCGGTAGGCCATGCAATATGATGATCTCCGTGAAAAAAAAGTGTGCTACGTGAGTGGCATCACTGGTTTTTAGACAAGGAATGAAATGTGCTATTTTAGAAAACTTGTCTACTACCACCATCACCGAGTCAAAACCTCGTTGCGTCCTGGGTAGACCCAAGACAAAGTCCAAGCTAACTAAGTCCCATGGTCTACTTGGAATAGGCAGTGGTGTATAAAGTCCTATATTTTGGCTGTGTCCCTTCGCCAATTGGCACACTTTACATCTAGTCACATATCGCTGCACGTCCCGTCGCATCTTTGGCTAGTAATAAAAATGTCTGAGCTGTGATAAAGTCTTGTCTATGCCAAAATTTCCGGCTAGAACTCCACTGTGCTTTTCCCAAATAATGTTCTCCCTCATCAAACAGTCGGGAATGCATAAATGTCCTCCTCTAAATAACAACCCTCATGCAAATTATATTCTAGCCATGGACTATTGTTCCTCAACAAAGGATTTTGACAGGCTTCATAAGCCTCTTTAAAATCTTCATCTGTCTGATACAAGTCCTTCAAATGCTCAAAACCCAGCACTTGTATCGTACTCTCTTGTAAGAGAAAAGCTCTTCTGCTCAACGCATCTACCACCTTGTTGGCCTATCCAATAATCTGTTTCAACACAAATGTGAAACTCTGCAAATACTCAACCCATTCTGCATTATTATGGTTTAATTTGTGTTGTTGCATAATATACTGTAATGCAGAATTATCAGAAAATAAAACAAATTCGTTACCTAATAAATAGTGTCTCCAATGCTTCAGTGCTTGGACGAAAACATAAAATTCTTTATCATAGGATGAGTACTTTTGCCTGCTTTCATTCAACTTCTCACTGAAAAAAGCGACCGGTTTGTCCTCCTGGCTAAGTACTGCCCCAATGGCTGTACCACTAGCATCACAACGAACTTGGAAAAGTTTGTTAAAATCAGGCAACCTCAAAATCGGTCTTTTAGTGATCTTCTTCTTCAAAATCTAAAAACTTCTCTTTGCTGCTTTTGTCCAACAGAAAGGTTGATTTGCCTTTTTTATTGTATCCAACATAGGTGCGCAGATTCCACTAAAATCTCTGATAAATTTTCGATAAAAGCTTGCCAACCCATGAAAACTTCGAACCTCAAACAGATTCTTTCGAGATGGCCAGCTAACAATAGCTGCAACTTTTTCTAGGTCCATCTTCAGCTCATTCTCTGCAATCACAAAACCCAAATAAACCAATTCCTTCTGAAAAAAAGTACATTTTTTTAGATTTATCAGCAGCTTGTTCTGCTGTAATTTCTCCAACACACTTCGAACATGTCGAAATTTTTCTTCCTTAGTCTTGCTGAAAATCAAAATATCGTCAAGATAAACAATCACAAATTTCCCAATGAACTCTTTCAGCACTTCATTCATCAGGCACATAAAAATACTAAGGGCATTACTCAAACTGAATGGCATTACCAACCACTCATACAGCCCTTCATTTTTCTTGAAAGTTGTTTTCCATTCATCCCCTTCTTGATTTTGAATCTGGTGGTAATCGCTCTTCAGATTGATCTTTGAGAAGTATGTTTCTCCACTCAAGCAGTCCATCATGTCATCCATTCGTGGAAATGGAAATCTGTATCTAATAGTAATTTTATTTATAGCTCTCGAATCTGTACACATCTGCCATTCTCCACCTTTCTTAGGAGCTAAAACTGTTGGAACTGCACAGGGGCTCAAACTTTCCCTTATCAACCCTTTATCTAACAGTTCCTATACATGCTTCCTAATCTCTTCATTGTCCTTAAGACTCATTCGGTATGCTGCCTTGTTTGGTAAACTAGCTCTTGGTATAAAATCTATATGATGACCGATACTTCTCTTAGGAGGCAACTCATCTGGTAAATCATCCACTATAATGTCACCAAAATCTTGCAACATATCTTGGATTTCTTCAGGTAGATCTCTAATTTTTGTATGCAATATCACTATTTTTGGCCTCCTTACGATAGCAAATTTGATTTCATTATCCTCGATCTGCTTTAAAAATTCTTTTCCTCCCACCAGCAATGCTTTGACTCCATTGGTTTCTACTGTCTCTTCTTCCTTGATGGGTACAAGCATATGTTTAATCCAATCTTTGACAAACTTGTAACAGTTTGTCTTTCCATTGTGTACCACTTTCCTGTCATACTGCCATGGTCTCCCTAACAGTATATGACATACGTCCATAGGCATAATATCACAAAATCCTTATACCTACCAATATGGAACTCAACTTCACATTGCTCATCAACTAATGGTTGATGTCCTTTCTGTAACCACTACACCTTGTAAGGAGTGGGGTGTTTAAGTCTCTTCAGCCCCAAATTCTCCACCATTTCTATGGCTACTAAATTTTATGTACTTCCACTATCAATTATCAGTTTGCAGCATTTACCATGTGATTTGAAAACTGTCCAGAATAATGCTTTTCTTTGATCCGGTTCAACTCCCTCTTTTTCTGGTTTCAGTAACACTTTATTCAGCACTAAGGCCTCCCCTGTCTCTGGTACATTCTCTACCTCCTGTGGTGGTGCTTCTGCTTCCTCCATCTTGGCAACATAAGTTCCTATACGTCCTGCTGGTTCACCCTCAGGACAGTCATAAGACTTGTGCCCCCACTTATGGAACCTATAACATTGGATAGCAGCTCCTCTGCCTCTTCCATTACCTCTTCCACGCTGGTATGGTCTTCCCCCTCTAGTGTTATTGTCTCTTTTTGCTGTTCCTGGAGTCTTTTGACTGTTGTCTTCATCACTAGGATTGGCAGCTCTACCTCTGCCATAGGCCTGTCCTTTCCCTCTGGTAGATCCTCCTCCTCTTCTGGCATTTTTCTTCCTGTTTATTTTCTCCTCTGCTTTTAAGGCACTCTGATATGCCTCATCTATAGTTCTAGGTGAAATAATACTTATTTCATCTAGTATTTCCCACCTCAATCCATTCACAAACCTTGTTGTCTTTTTCAGGGGTGTCTTCTATATAACCAGCTCTCAAATTTACTCTATAGAATTCTTCATTATATTCTTTTACAGTTAATCCCTTTTTTTTCAGATTTTTTACCTTCCTGTACATCACAATCTGGTAATCTTTGGGTAAGAATTTACCCTTCAATTTAGCCCCCATCCTGGCCCATTTCTTTATAGGTTGTTTATTCAAACTTTTCCTCTCTGCTTGGACACTATCCCACCATAAGGACGCATGTCCTTTCAACTTGGTGGCAACGAATTTTAATTTCTTATCTTCGCTGATCACCTCATAGTTAAAATATTTATTCAGCTCACTGAGCCAATCCAGTAACACCTCTTCTAATAAATTTCCATCATAAGTAGAAAGCTCATGCTTTGGCTTACTACTTGATAACAAAACTGACCTCAACATTCTTAGTTCAGGTCCTTCTCCATCTGAACCATATGTCGTCTCTGCAGCTTCTTCATCACTATCTTCTCCTCCCTCAGGATCTCTTCTCCTTCCTGCCTCTACTGCTGCCAAACGGGAATTCAAAATTCGAATCTCTTCCCGCAATCCTTCATCTGCTACTCTTCGAATAGCTCTTCCTTGAAGTCATCGACCACCATTTCTTCTAACACACATCCTTGCTCTGATACCAAAATTTGATGGTGCCTAGTCCTTAACACTAAATCTGTGCTCAAAAACTAGGAATAAAACTTAATACAGGTCACAAATTTATATTATATGATTTTCTATATCATATACACATTACAAATTCGATAATTGTGAAATTATTGTTTCAATATTTGTGGTATTCATATGGTATGATGGCAGATTTGGTTTTTAATTGCAATCAATCTTTATTTACTCTCACTTATCCTTATGAGCTGGCATGAACTTGACACTTGTCCTGCCTTCTCGAAATTCCCTCTCCCGCGCTATCAAACCCTAACACTATCAGTTGACAATCACTTTTCACTTGCCTGAGTTCTGTGAGGGTTTCTGCTCTGTGCCTGTTCCGATTTTTTTTTATGAGGTTTTCTCTGTGACTGTTCCGGTTCTGCAAGGTTTGTTCAGTGACTCTTCTGCCGATGTGGTAGCTTTACTTTGCTCTTTTTCATTGTTTGTTGTGGCAAGGGTTTTGTCAAACCCTACGGTGGCGTTCAACAACACTTCGCTGATATGGTGTCTTCTGGTTTATAAATCTTACTTTCTCCCTTCGTATACATTTCAATTCGTCACCTTTTTTTTAGGATTCCCCTTTTAGATTTACTTGAAATTTTAACTAATTTCTTTTACGCCTATAGGTTGAGGTCGCTAAGGGTTTCTTTGTCCGCTTTTAGCTCAAAACTCTTCAAAGGTAAGCTATCTATCTTTGTTTCAATCTCCTCTGTGTTTTGATGAAACTTCTAATGGTCTTTTCTCCTTGTAAGCAGACCCTTGCCGATTTCGACCGAAGTTTATTCCTTTTCTCGATGTTTCTTTGTTTTCTGGTAAGTCACCCAAATAACCCCTCTCGTCTTCTTTCACTTATTTTTTTCCTTGTTTGGTTTTAAAAACCAGTTCGGACTTCTAATCTCTTAAAACGCCTTTCTTGTTCGCAAGTATTTACAACCCTTCAATTCATGATTCACTTCTTTCAGCTTTCGAAACCCAAATGGGTAGGGTCGTCTCCTTTAAGAAATATTTGGTAGTTTTTAACTTGTTCTTTTATGAAACTGGCCTCCGTGCCTTCTTTCTTAGAATTTTTCGGTTTGCGTATAAATTCCCTTCTAGGTAGTTAGACAAAATATCTACAAATGACTATGCAGTCACTTCTGGGTTAAGTTCTTTCGTTTCTCTGTAATTTTCCTTCGAGCGTGAACACTATTTGTGTGGGGTTTCGAATCCAAACCGCAAACTAAGTCTGTAATATATATTTCTCGATAATTTTCCAGAATTCGTCAAAAATAAATTGAATTTTACTTGTAAATAGTGGAACTTAACTTCTGTGATTATATCATGATGAATACCTGGCAATGTTTTTGTAACACTTTCTTGTTCGAGAAATATCTGTGAAGTTCTCTTGTCTGTGTAGACTCTCCAGTATATATAGGCTTCAGTTTGTTAAGATGATTAATCGCTCCAGCACCTGGGTGCGAATTTTCTTCTATTCGTTTTTGTTATAGTCACGCAATTAGTAAATTTTTCACATACAATGATATATCAATAGACAGAAAGTAATATAATAGTATTTGGCTGCAATTTATAGACTCGGATGGTTTCTCTGAAATAAAATCTCCTGATTTGTTTTATTACTCTCTTTCTCTGTGTGATGGACATCAATCCCTTCAGAATGTATTTTCTTCCTTTTGTATCACTGTATGAAACAGTTTTTTGGTTTGAAACTGTCAACAGTTTATTATAGTTACATTCTTGACTTTTGTTCCTTTAATCTAAGAACGAATTTCAAATGCAAATTAAAAGAAAACTTTTAAGTGAAAACTACATAACTTAATTAACTGTTAGGCCCTAATGATGGAATTCCTAAAATAAAATAAAATAAAAAACTCAGGTTCAATGACCTGTCAACAATCAACTGTAACAGTAAGACAAACACCTGTCCTTTTGTTTACCCTGAGCTGGATGCTCTTGCATCATAGATGCATAAATTCAATGAGCATAGTTTTGAGATATATAAGTCCAAAATGGAATAGTTGTTGGTGAGCAAATATCAGTGGATCACTATGGATATATCTGCTTCATTAAAAGGGATTTTTCTAGAAGGATGGACTAAATTGGAAAGAAGGGAAAATATCACAATTATATGTTAATGCATGTGTTTTAAATTGAATATTTTTCATTTTATTAAGAATCTGTTTGAAACAATTAACTATATAAGGTTAAAACCTATGTTTTGTATCAAATTACTTTTGGTTTGAATGGGAAACTTTTATGGCTAATGTGTTTTTCTCGAAATGTGATAGAACCCATTAAAATGGGAGATATATCGAATTGATTCCTATGGTGTAATAAAATAGTTGAGTAGTTTCAAGATATAGATGCACAAATTCAATGAGCATAGTTTTGAGATATATAAGTCCAAAATGGAATAGTTGTTGGTGAAAAAGTATCAGTGGATCACTGTTGTGAAACCAGCTCCAAAAAGAGAAGAAAAGAGATATCAACGCCTTAGAAATTAGCCACTTCGAGGGGGCAACCTCCAATACATTACATGAATGAACAATTCTTGGATGATACAAATGAAAAAACCTCATCTCTATATATAGGATTCCATGGGTAATCCTAGTGGGGCCTGTTAGCACCCAATCTGAACCTCAGGCTGAAAAAGGAAAATTAGGGTAACAACTAAACCACGCTCAGCCTTGTAGCTAGCCCTACAAGGACAGGAGAGGGCTCTCTTCGTAGAATAGATATTCAATAACACAATAACGAACTGATATTAGACTAGATAAAATTATGGGAAAAAGGTTTAATAAAATGAATGAATGAATGAATTTCAGGGATGTGTGTGATATAAAGGGACAGTTGAAACCGGGAATTAAATCAGGACACAAGGTATTTCATGGGGCAAGATAGGCAGGAAAATTAGCAAATAAAATGTAATGAGGATGGGATGGAAAGACTGATGAGGAGCTGAAAAGGGCACAACAAATGGATCCTTTTCAAACAGAAGAAAAATACAGAGTATGAATGATTTCCCAAGGCAGAGCATATAACATGGATTCTACCTTTCTATCTTGAAAGCATTCAAAAGGGAATGTTTATGGATGAATGGAACACATAACGATTCACATATGAAACAAAGGAGAAAACAAATGCTAAATCTCATACCACATGGATCCCACAAATCAGAGCTGCATCTCTTATTAATTCCTATCAAACTGTACAATGGAGTGCAGAGCTCACTGCCACACTATTCCCCTACTTCTGAGTTTTTAGACCTCATACTCTCCAGCCTTTTGAAAATAATTAGAATTTACAATAAATAGACAGATTTGCAGGAATAAAAATTGATGGGAAGAGGAGAAATCACAACTGAAGATGGAAGGCCAAAATCCAACAGTCCCTCAGTAAAGGGAGAGCTACGTTACATTCTTTCATTTGAGATTTTCGGATATCCAATGAGGAGGTGAAACCTGCAGCGTGGATCCTTTCGAATCATTGCTGAAGATATGACTATTACAATTTTGTTTCTCGGCCTCTGACGTTTCGCTTTCCATTAGTTTCTTTATTCTTCTGGCTTTTAATAGAACGCTGAATAAAATGAATTTATGCTTTTGTGAAGGGAAAAATGCGTTTAAATGGGAAAAGGGAAGGGAAATGGAGGCGGGACCCATATGGAAATCGCAATTGAGATCGGGAGCGGGGCAGAATGATCGCAATCGCAAAATTTGCGATGCGATCGGAGGAGGGGGCAGGACTTGCGATCGGGGGAGTTGCGATGCGATCGGAGGATTTGTGATGTGATCGGAGTTTTTCAATTGATCGCATCACAAATATTTGCGATGGGCTCATCGGGGCATACAAATGAACTTTGCGATTTGCGATGGTGCGATCAATCGCATTGGGGTATATTGCGATGTTGCGATCAAAGGTTTTGTGATTGCGACTTATAACAAAAACTCTAAACTTTTTATTATAAGGTTGTATTATATGCATGGTGGGGAATTGGTTATATAATCAAATCGCATATGTATTCAAAGTTTTATAATGCGATTTTATAATCCGAAAAAGGGGGGAATAAGGGGTTTTTAAAGGGATTTGAACATAAGGTTAAAAGGGAAACATGGGAAATAGGGGGGGCTTAGGGAATAGAGGGATTTTACTTCACTTAAGCATAAAATTCAATCCAGAAGTCAGTTTTGAGAGTGTAGTATACCATTGGAAAGCTCTTTCCGGGCTCTTTCTGATGGATCTACTTTGAAGATGATCTGGCGCTGAAAATGCTGTGGAAAACTTCTTTGAAGGCAGGGACATCATTTTGTGGAGATAACAGCTTTCTGAATTGTGACTGAAAGGCGAAGTATTATGTTTTCACCTCAAAACATGGTTTTGAGGTGAAAATTACACCAAACTGAATAAATGATACCTTTTATCTTCCTGGTGCTATGATTTTGTAGTTATTGACTTCCTCATGACCTTGCTGATCTTTATTGACATTTGACTCATTAATTTGACCATGGTGAGACCCTAGAAGCTAATGAGACCCATCTTATGACCTACTGATATAATTTTGAGAATGAAAGTGACTAATGACTGAAGACCATAGGGAGGAAAATCAATAAGTACCTCATGAGGGAAAACTGATAAAAAATTACTACCATCAATGAATCCATGACCTAGTGGAATGGTGAAATTGATTATTATGGGACTCCTAATATGTGAATGCAAAGAGTAATCTTGATCACTGATGGCAGTATGACTAGACTGACACTAACATTGGCTCCAATGGGGATGGTAGCTCCTTGGAGGTGCCAAGAACACCGTAGACCAAGTAGCCTTATCCATTGGGGGTGGAGTAAAAAATATTGAAACAAGATACAATGCATACTGACTCTGACTGAAGGCTAAGACTGAAAAACCATAATAAAACCAAAATGACTTAAGACATGACTAAAACACAACTGGCAAACTGGAACAATGCTCATAATTGAGCTTATTCATCAAACCTACTCTAATTGTTGCATCCACCACTTAATCAAGAGAAATGGAACAACCAATGCAACCATGCAAGCATCCTAGCTGCTATTTGATTTCTCCCCAAGTGCTTTCTGATACGCAAAAAAAGGGAAGAACTGAAAGGCAACTTCCAAGGAAACTTGGAATCAAGTTGAATGCTGATAAACTTGCAAAGCATGAATTGACTGGATGACTTCAATAATACTGCGAAAGGATCTTCATAAACATAGCTATTGATTTTCATTAACACATCACTACTCTGGTCCAGGTAATCTCCACACCTTGATCTTAAAATTTTCCTCACCTCTGAGCTGTCTTTCTCTTATGACTGCAACAGGCTGTCAAAAGGATCCTGAAATTCATGAATAACCAATCTCTGTTGATGATCCCAAACAGAACAAAAGTATTCTTCATTAGTCTCCTCATATGACTGCAAACCTTGATATGGGCTTTGTAATGAGACATTTGTTGAACAAGACAATGAAGTCGGCTGTCGAATAAAATTATTGTCAACATTCTTTTCTGGCACATGGTTAGCCAATGGAGAAGGAATTTTACAGCAAATATCATTCAACACATGAACAATAGGATCATAGAAAACTTGAAAAGACTGCTGCGACATATCCATTGAAACTGTATGACATCCTACAGGCTGTTCATCTTTTTCTTTAGAGATATTACGAAGATTTTGCTTTATGAACTGAAATTTTTCGAAACATAAAGGCACTAAATCTTCTTGCATCATTAAATCATATGTTTCAGCTTCCAAGCCTTCATCTATAATCTGTCCTTCAATTACGTTTGGTGGCTACAAATCTGGAATTAGGGAAGATTTTATATCGCAGATGATTTCATCAGTCATTTCAGGGGAAGATTTCTCACAAACAACTTGCTCAAAAATTTCACTATCTGTCTCAACCTCAACATTAATACTAAGAGATTGTTGATTTCTAATTACATGAAAGTTCTCTTTGATGAACTGAATTGAAGCGAAACAAAGAGGTAGAGATCCTTCACTCACTTCCCAATTTTCCAGACTTTCCTCATCACCGTCCTGGGTGATATGCAACGGGTTATTACTGCTTTCAAGCTGTTGAGATGGAACTTCGTCCCACAAATCAGCAGTTGATTGTGCTGCAAGACTAGCTTGTGTTTGGAAAAAATCATCATCATCGTATTGATCGAATTTTGGCAAATCATCAACATAAAACATATCATCAAGCATACAAGTCATATCAAGAGATTTCTCATCTCCAAGATGTTCTATAACATAGTCATTGTTAGATGGATGATAACTGGGAAAATGTTTTGGATCAGCCACTTTTTCTTGAACATCCATTTCATTCCTGGCAGTGATTTTCCGCACCATCTTTTCCACTGCGTTTACCAAAAGGTCAAGATTTACTTCTGAAGGTGTCAGATGCTCTGCAGCATTCTTCTTTTCTTCTTCCTTTAGCTTTGCTCTTCTGATCAACAGATTAGCTTCTACATCTATTGCACTGTTCCGTATCTCTTCAAGTGTTGCTAAGTTCCTTTCTCTCAGCTGAAACTCCATTTCTGGATCAAAAGCGCCCGGGTAATGTAAGAGAGCCGAGCCAGGAGGGGGTCTTATATTGACAGGTATCGAATAATAGACTTGATTAAATCTGGCGGAAAACTGTTGTACTGTTTCCCATAACTGTCTTTTCAGTTGGGCATACTCGTCTAAAATCAGGAACGGGTTCTGTCTAACCACCCATCTATCGAGGAAAACTCTGACGAACTGCTTGAATTCTGAGATGCTAGCATCAGGCAGGGTTTTGAACCAACTCTTGACTTTGCCTTGCAAAGAAAGAGAAAAAAGCCTAATACTAACATCTTCTTCATAAACTTCAAAAAGGTCTAGGAAAGTCTCAACATTATGCAAATGTTGCTCAGCGTTGACCTTGTTACATTCACCATCAAATCTCGGCAAATATAGGTAATAATTTGCAGGGAAAGCATGGAGAACAGAAGGTAAAACAAGAGGTTTATACCTATCCGGGACTATAAAAGGTGTAGGAGTATATACAAGAGCTACGAGATCAGTTTTGGTTTCATTAGGCTGATCAATCTGAAGAGAGTCATCATATGAATTGGGAAAAAGATGAAGGCCAGGATCAAAGGAAAACTCAGTATTTACACTTTTTGAATAGGTTGAGTGAATATTTTGATCACCTTTATCATACAACAAATTCTGAAAAACTTTCATGACCGCTTCAAGAAAAGCAAAGAATTAATTTACAAGAAAGCAGATTAGATCCTGAATACCATTCCACTTTGGATACCTGAACTTTGTGTAAGATCCTTCCATTTAAGAGTCGGTCCTCCAGTGGAGTCTTTACATTGAGTTTGGATTCACCAGGTGAATGATTTCATCCTTCCTATGTCTTATCGTTGTCCACCATCAACAATCAGATCTGAACTTGATTAAATTTTACTGAGGAAACCAAGTGTTCATTTCATAAACTAGACCAGAGATTGACTGAAGCAGCATTTATATACTTATGCTCTTGCAAAGCAATGTGCATTTCGAAGGCTACCTGGCATAACTTCAGGCTCCGTCTGTAGTTTATAAACAAATAACAGTAACAAACAAACAATCTTGAAATTACATCTCCCCAGTATGGTCGCCAGAGATGTTAGCACCCAATCTGAACCTCAGCCTGAAAAAGGCAAATCTGGGTAACAACTAAACCATGCTCAGCCTTGTAGCTAGCCCTACAAGGATAGGAGAGGGCTCTCTCCGTAGAATAGATATTCAAGAACACAATAATGAACTGATATTAGGCTAGATAAAATGATGGGGAAAAGGTTTAATAAAATGAATGAATGAATGAATTTCAGGGATGTGTGGGATATAAAGGGACAGTTGAAACTGGGAATTAAATCAGGACACAGAGTATTTCATGGGGCAAGATAGGTAGGAAAATTAGCAAATAAAATTTAATGAGGATGGGATGGAAAGACTGATGAGGAGCTGAAAAGGGCACAACAAATGGATCCTTTTCAAACAGAAGAAAAATATAGAGTATGAATGATTTCCCAAGGCAGAGCATATAACATGGATTCTACATTTCTATCTTGAAAGCATTCAAAAGGGAATTTTTATGGATGAATGGAACACATAACAATTCACATATGAAACAAAGGAGAAAACAAATGCTAAATCTCATACCATATGGATCCCACAAATAAGAGCTGCATCCCTTATTAATTCCTGTCAAACTGTACAATGGAGCGCAAAGCTCACTGCCACACTGTTCCCCTACTTCTAAGTTTTTAGACCTCGGACTCTCCAGCCTTTTGCAAATAATTAGAATTTACAATAATAGACAGATTTGTAGGAATAAAAATCGATGGGAAGAGGAGAAATCACAACTGAAGATGGAAGGCCAAAAGCCAACAGTCCCTCAGTAAAGGGAGAGCTGCGTTACATTCTTTCATTTTAGATTTTCAGATATCCAACGAGGAGGTGAAACCTGCAGCGTGGATCCTTTCGAATCATTGCTGAAGATATGACTGTTACAATTTTGTTTCTCGGCCTCTGATGTTTCGCTTTCCATTAGTTTTTTTATTCTTCTGGCTTTTAATAGAACGCTGAATAAAATGAATTTATGCTTTTGTGAAGTTAAAAATGTGTTTAAATGGGAAAAGGGAAGGGAAATGGAGGCGGGACCCATATGGAAATCGCAATCGAGATTGGGAGCGGGGCGGAATGATTGCAATCGAAAAATTTGCGATGCGATCGGAGGAGGGGGCAGGACTTGCGATCAGGGGAGTTGCGATGCTATCGAAGGATTTGCGATGCGATCGGAGGATTTGCGATGCGATTGGAGTTTTGCGATTGATCGCATCGCAAATATTTGCGATGGGCTCATTGGGGCATACAAATCAACTTTGAGATTTGCGATGGTGTGATCAATCGCATTGGGGTATATTGCGATGGTGTGATCAATCGCATTGGGGTATATTGCGATGGTGCGATCAAAGGTTTTGCAATTGCGACTTATAAAAAAAACTCTAAACTTTATATTATAAGGTTGTATTATATGCATGGTGGGGAAGTGGTTATATAATCAAATCGCATATGTATTCAAAGTTTTATAATGCGATTTTATAATCAGAAAAAGGGGGGAATAAGGGGTTTTTAAAGGGATTTGAACATAAGGTTAAAAGGGAAACATGGGAAATAGGGGGGGCTTAGGGAATAGAGGGATTTTACTTCACTTAAGCATAAAATTCAATCCAGAAGTCAGTTTTGAGAGTGTAGTATACCATTGGAAAGCTCTTTCCGGGCTCTTTCTGATGGATCTACTTTTAAGATGATCTGGCGCTGAAAATTTTGTGAAAAAATTATTTTAAGGTAGAGACATCATTTTTTGTAGATAACAGCTTTCTGAATTGTGACTGAAAGGTGAAGTATTATGTTTTCACCTCAAAACATGGTTTTGAGGTGAAAATTACACCAAACTGAATAAATGATACCTTTGATCTTCCCGGTGCCTCGACTTTGTAGTTATTGACTTCCTCATGACCTTGCTGATCTTTATTGACATTTGACTCATTAATTTGACCATGGTGAGACCCTAGAAACTAATGAGACCCATCCTATGACCTACTGATATAATTTTGAGAATGAAAGTGACTAATGACTGAAGACCATAGGGAGGAAAATCAGCAAGTACCTCATGAGGGAAAACTGATAAAAAATTACTACCATCAATGAATCCATGACCTAGTGGAATGGTGAAATTGATTATTATGGGACTCCTAATATGCGAATGCAAAGAGTAATCTTGATCACTGATGGCAGTATGACTAGACTGACACTAACAGGGCCATAATGTAATCCTAGCCGACCTAACAATAATAATTTAAGGGCACAATAATAACAATATGGGGGTTACAGAGGTACAACAATAACAATAAGGGGGTTACACTAATAACAATAAGGGACTATACTAGTAATATAAGGACCTAACATGCTCCTCTCCTTCAAAAAAGTGTTGTCCTAATCGCTTGAGTAGCTCTCGGTGCTTATGTATAAAATTCTCATCCTCCCATGTAGAATCTTTAGTGGGTAAGTTCTTCCATTTGATGAGATACTCTGAAATTGATCGATTTCGTAGCTGTCAAGTTCTTGTTTCCGTGACTGCTTTAGGTTCAAATATGGTTTTTCCTTCCTCATCAAGTTCTGGAAATATTGTTTGAATTAGAATTTTGTCCCCTATAACCTTTTTTAAGCATCAAATATGGAAAACTGGATGCACTCGCGAAGAAGTAGGAAGCTCCAATTTGTATGCCTGGTACCAATATTTTTCAACACCTTGTAAGGACCATAGTACTTTGGCGATAATTTATTATCCTTCTTAGCTTGATTGAGGGACATTTTTTTGTATGGTTGTAGCCGTAAAAATACCCAGTCTCCCACATCAAAACTTCTCTCACTGCGATGTTGATCTGCCTGTTGTTTCATTCGATTTTGTGTCAAATTTAGGTTATCCTTTAAAGTCCCTATGAAGACATCAATCCCGGGTTCCTATGGAATAATAATAACAATATGGGGGTTAATTTAGGTTATCCTTTAAAGTCCCTATGAAGACATCAATCCCGGGTTCCTATGGAATAATAATAACAATATGGGGGTTACAGAGGTACAACAAAAACAATAAGGGAGTTACACTAACAACAGTAAGGGACTATACTAGTAATATAAGGACCTAACAATCACTATGGATATATTTGCTTCATTAAAAGGGACTTTTCTAGAAGGATGGACTAAGTTGGAAAGAAGGGAAATTATCACAATACAATTGTGTCTCTTAGATGTTGAAGAATGTAGCTAGGTTCAACCTTCATTATTAATATAGTTGTCAGAAAGAATTTATAATTATTGTTTCCTAACAAAAATCTATAACTATTATAAAAAAAAAAAAATTTGTTAGGAAACAATAAAAGGCTATACAAGCAACAAATGGTCATACTAATGATGAAAGAGTGAGACCTTCAATTTAGGAAGGTTGTATAATATGCCTCTTCCGATGCACTAAAACGATTAAGTGGACTAATATTAAATTAAAAATAATAATAATAATAATAAACTCTAAATTACAAAAAAAAAAAAAAAAAGGCCAATGAACAAGTTGTTGGTATTTTGTAATTGAAATAAGTTAACTCAAGAAAAATCTACTCAGATGGAGGAAAACCAAAGGTATGTGGAGGAGAGAACATGTACAGATTATAAGGCAAATTATTCAACAGGTAATGAAAAGGAACCATATGGAGGTGCAACTAGCCATGGAAAATTTCAGTGGAAGAAATGAAAATAGATATCTAAATAGTCATTTCTCAATTTGTATTTGACAGGAAGTTATTTTTCTTTGCTTGCAAAAGTCTGTTTTTCAGTGGAAGAAATGACAACACTAGTTATCCATTTCCGAGGGAAATGGATGTAGCTCACCTAATTCTAATGTATGAACAAAAATTATAATGCAAAACAAATTCAAATGCAGAACCAATTCTTAGGGCCCACAATAGCCATGCTATACAAATCATAAGGGCTCACAACATCCATGCTATACAAACCTACAACCTCCAAAGGGCCTGCAACGTGTTAACCCTCCAAGCCAAAGTGACAAATCACAGAGTTCAACAAATAATGAAACATAAAACTTATATACGTCAAGAATTATAATGTGAATTTTTTTGACATAGATTCAATTCTATCATGTCACAAACTCTCAGACATGCACGTGATAGTTCAAACTGCACAGTGCATGACCTCGCTAATATCTATTTTTGTCACTAGGTTCTGTGTATATTATAAGGATCGGAGTAGGACATAGATCTTGTAATCACCTAGGGAAGGTTCCAAACCAAATTGGAATATTTGAATCCCTGAAGTGTATTAGAAATTCTTCTTGCAAATGGAATCAATTTTAAATTTGATGGATCCATTCCCAAGATGATGAAACAAATCCTTTGTTGAAAAAATGTTTCCAATAAAAACATAAAAAAATCAAAGTTGCATGAGAAAGGGAAGGGGACATGGCAGGAAAGAGTATGGTGGAGAGGACCACAAGAAAATAAAGTAAACCTAAACCCTATAAAACAAAGACCTAAACATAAACAACAACATTTTTCACTTTCCTTTGCAAATTATAAGAGTTTGAGGCCTGAAAGTGCCTAACAGTAACATGCTTTTGGAGAGCGTTAACATAGTGACAATGACAACCTAATATCAGTCATTTGGAGAGAATTAACATAGTGATAGTGACAACCTAATATCAGGTGTTTGGAGAGCATTAACATAGTGACAGTGAAAACCTAATATCAAGAATTTGGAGAGTGGATTTGGCATAACAACATCCTCATTTGGCAAGTTTGAAGTGACACATTTTTAGAATTTTTTTTTTTTAACCAGAAAATACTACTCTCTGCGATTATGAATATAGCTCACAAATTTATGATGTAAAATTTTAGTCCTTATTTTGACATATCTAAAATGAAAAGTTGAAATTAGAGTTTACTATGTACTATAAATCTGATTTCTTGTTAAATGTTTAACCATTTAAGAAATAATGAATTTTAATTCTGGAATTTGTTTATGAATTATTATATGAATTATTCTATGAATGATGAATCTGAATATAGAATAAGAATTGTGACTATATGAATTATGAATTTGAAAAAATAAGATGAATTGTGATGGTATGAATGATGAAATTAGAGACATGGTAATCTGTAATTTTTGTGTTTTTTTCCAAAATTTGATCCTTTTGGAAATTTGGTAATCTGTAATCTGTAAGCCAGACACAGATGGAGAGATAAAGGAACTACACACAGACATAGAGATAGAGGAGCTACAGAGGTTGGGTCTCGAAACCAAACCTTCATAAAACTGTAAATTCAATGACATAGGAGAAGGATAGCATGCCTGGAAATTCGCAGACGACAAAAGGACGAAACCACAATTAGAAGACGAGTCGGGAGATCACTGAAGATGTCGTGGAGGACGCAGACCAAATTCCTTGCGAACAAAAAAAAAAAAAATTTAAATCAAACAAAAAAAAAATCAACAAAAAAGAATTACAAAAAAAACAGAGCAACACCTCACCTCATCATCGCGGTGCAACAAAGCAACACCTCACCTCGTCGCCCCTACAAACACACAAACGCGAGACATACATACGCGAGATGGACAGACGTGAGAAAGCAAATAGACATGAGACCTGTTAAGGTTTGCGGGCCGATATATTTATAACAACAAGTTCGGCCGAACTAATAGTTCAACCGAACTATTAGTTCGGTCGAACTTTTGTTGCCGGTTTTCCCATCTCCGGCCAAAAATCTGTTTGCCCACGCCATCAGTATGCCGTCAATGTAAACGGAAGAATGAGTTCAGCCGAACTAATTTCGAAAGTTCGACCGAACTCTCGAACAGTTCGGCCGAACTTTTATAAAATTTCGGCCGAATTATTGAGAAAAAAAGTTTTTCGCCCCCAATTCTCATGAAAGTGTAAATGAACTTTGCATTTTTACCCTAACATATTAATTTTTTTCATTCAATGTGTTTTATTATTATTTTTTTATATTCAATATCTTTTCTTAATTTTATATTTGTATTTTCTATAATTTTAAATATATATATATATATATATATATATTTTTTTTTACATTTTTTTACTCAATTTTTTAAAATAATTTTTTTTTATGGTATTTGCAACTGTATTTTTTAACTGCACTTTTTATATATATATAATATACAAATATTTTCATCATAGTCATTTTTATTTTAAATATATTTTTAACATATCATTTTTTTATTCAATATGTTCTCTCAAATTTATATTAGTCTTTTCAATTTCATTTTTATTTCTATTTTGTATTTCTTCATTAATTTTTTTTTCAATTCTAATTGCAATTGTATTGTTTAACTGCACTTTTTATTTCTAATATAATATACAAATATTTAAATCATAATCATTTTATTTATAACTTTATCATTTTTAATTTTAATAATAATTTATTTTTAATATTATTACAAATTTCATTATCAAATTTTTATTTTCTTCTTCTCATTTTTCAATTTTTTATTATTATTATATTATTCTAATTATAAAAGATTACAATTATGACCGAGCATATGAAATAAGTGGAATTTTATTCATTTATGTTATTTTTTATTTTTTAATATCATATGCATAGTTTTATATGTATTTTATGTAGATGTATTATTCATTTATGTTATTTTTTATTTTTTAATATCATATGCATATATTTTATGTAGATGTATTATTCAAGAATTTTTTTCAAAACTAATTATGAATATTTTATATATGTCATAAATTAATAAATCTCGTTAAGTTTTATAACACTACCCTCGGATAACATTAAAATTTTCATTTCTTTTAATGTTTCTTCTATGCATCCAGGTGGCCACTCCAGCCAAAAGTTGCAACCCTTTTTCCGCCTTTGCCTAACCCACCTGATAGCCGACCACTTGACACCTAACACCGACCTTTTTCCGCTCCTTTGTGCTCTGGATCACCGTGACCATCAATGGAGGCCTCAAACGAAGCATATTCCCTCCGCACTCAATCGTGATCGTCGAAAAATGAATAAAAAAATTACATATTCTAAGTCAACAACCGTACATCCACCCGAGGTCGTTATATAGACGCTTATTAGTGAAAAATACTTTATTCAATTTTTTTTAATACAGAAAAGAAATATAATTAATGCATATAAACATTGATATTACAAAACTTTTTTATATAATACTATACAACACACTTCACACTCTCTTATGACTTTAAGAGTGTAGAAATTATATTAAAACATAAAATTGAATTGAAAATTTACAAGTTTAAAATTTGAATTTGATATTGCTTGTGAAATTCATTTCTAAAAAGAAAACTAAAAATTGTTCCATTTATGAGGGAATGGAAATAGATCCCTAACTAGAAGCATGAAAATGTGGTTGATATGCTCAACTATATTTCAAGCCTTATCCTCTTAGTGATATTTAAAACTATTAAAAATAAATAAAAACAAACAAATTAAATATACCAAGATAAATAATAATATTTTTATTTTTTTTAAATTATACACATTTATATTCAAATAATAATAAATTTAATAATAATAATAATATATTTTGGTAAATAAAACTGATTTATTTAAAAATAATGTAAATTTTTCATATCACAATTTATTTAGAAACTAAGTATTTACAACTTGATAATGACATATAATCAATATTTTAAATACTATTAAAAATAAAAGCACATATAACAACCCCACACACACACACACACATATATATATAAAACATATTACAATTACAATATAATATATTGGAAACTTGGAAAATAGAGTAACCATTTCCAAAATATGAAAATTCATATCTAAAGACATACATTTTTAGTGAAATCAATGTTAAAACAAAAATAATTATATAGAGGATTTAGACAAACAAACAAGTAATAGATCTTGAAATTTTGTTCAATATTCATAAGATAATAAAACTTTTAATATTCTATGGTAACCAAACCTTCTATATGTAGGTCTATGTGGTTGAATCCATAGACAAAAATGAAGGTTATGTCTCAAAATCCCATAAGTATTATGTAATTTATAAACATATATAGAACTAGAATTTGTCTCTCAGAGGTGTAAAAATACACCGACTAAATATAAGGTTTGGGAAGATCATTTCGGAAAACTAAATCACTAAATATAAAAACTCCTATTTCTAATTAAATAAATATTAGATAAAGATTATTTGAAAAAAAAATTAGAAACAATTATTACGAAGAGAAACCTTATACTTCAGTGGAAAAGAGGTTTGCACCTCAAGAGATTATATTCCTCTCAGAAATATTGAAAGATGACAACACATAATGAATTTGTTGTTACGGCTGGCATGGCAAGACCACTGTTAGCAACTTCTCTCTCACTTAGTTTTATAGAATATTAAAGAATACATGTTAACTCTCCACTTTCATTCAAAACCTTGTTAAAGGGTTACATTTGAAAACCCTCATAAGTACCAACAAAAAGTAAGAATTAGTGTTGATAAGGAAATATAATTTCTTATTACCTTCTCATTTAGCCCTTTTCAATATATTTTAGGGCAGCATGGTTAGTTGAGCTTTGTGCATCATATAGTTGGTCATTAACACCGTGTTCCTGCTTGTACATCTCCATTGAGTTGTTGAACACTCATCAATAAGCCCCTCGCGCTAACCATCAAAAGAAAACCAATTCACCTTTATGTTGAAATTTATAATATAATACAAGAAAATATGAAATATAATATATATTTGTGCTATTATTAGGCATGGTATTGTTGCTTTAGTGGTCTTCGATTTTTCTGATGAATTTCACATATACAACCTCGAAAGAGATTGGCATAAAAGTTTTTCTCCAGTCCTGGGAAATATGTTAGGCCTAGAGTAACTCCACAAATGAATTTTTTTTTTTGTAATAAGAGAGGATAGGAATATATAAAAGGAGAGGGAGAATCTTGGGTTTCATTTCCCAATGTCTCTTCGTCTTTCAACTTTCTTTACTTTTATATTTACAATATTTACATGGGATTTCCTAATACAAAAGATTAGGTGTCAAAATTCCCCCCTTAATCTAAAGGGATGTTGGTGAGACCAAGCATCATTCTAGATCTTTCAAACTTTTCACTTCCAAGTGCTTTGATGAAGATGTTTGCAATATGCTCATTTGTGGAACAATGTCATAGGAGGATTGTTTTGGCGTCAACATGATGTCCAATCAAATAGTATTTTGTATTGACATGCTTACTTGTATCATGGAACTTTGGGTTCTTGGCCAACTTTATTGCATAAGTAATGTCAAACAAGATAGGATTTGAATTCACTTGTCTCTCCTAAAAATATTTCCAGATTTTCCTGAGCCACACAATTTTCTTCGTTGCTTTAGCTTCTTCCACATATTCTTCCTTAGATGTGGGATGTCCTGGAACTGATTTTTTGTGTGACCTTCAGAAGACAACTCTTTATCCATGACTCATATCACAGTCTGGAGTACATACCTTAGTTTATTTATCTCCATTAAAATCTGAATCAGAGTATTGAATCAAGCTAAAGTTGCCCACCTGTGTATACTTGAGTCCAAAGTCTTGAGTTCCCTTCAATCAATTTAGAACTCTTTTTGCAGCAGGCCAAAGACCCTCACAAATGAAATGTCTATTCTGGTAGTAGTCTGGTAGTTGAGGCTTACTATGAGTTGTATATACTTTGTTACAACCTCAAATTCTTTTCCTTCAGTGAATGTGAGCTTTATTTTTTATTGCATTGGATTAAAGTTCAAAGGATTTCACACAACCATTCCAAACATGTTCAGTAGATCTTAATTTTACTTCTTCTAAGAGATTAATATAAAAATTGAATGTTGAGTTACTTCAACACCAATATAGTAGTGAACATAGCCCAAATATGTCATTTCAAAACCTTTCCTTAGCTCTTTCTTTATGGATGCAATGTAGTTATCATTGTTCCTTCTCATCATTATCTCATCTACAAACACCACAAAATATACAATTGTTTTGCCAACTTTCTTGAAAACAAAGTTGAATCATCAAGATCATAATATTTGAAATTGAGTTTTAGGAGATGTTTAATCAATTTCTCGTACCAGGATCGCTTTACTTGCTTGAGGCCATACAAGGATTTTACAAGCTTACATATTTTCTTTTCCTGGTCCTTTACAACAAATCCTTTTGATTGGGACATAAAAAAATCTTCCAGATATCCATTCAAGAAAGAATTTTTTAAATCCATTTAATAAAATTTCCAATTGTTCTGAGCTACCAAGGCAAAGGGTGTTCGTATGGTAGCCCCTTTTTTGAGGTTTAAAAAGTATCCTCATAATCAACCCCTTCCTTCTATGAATTTTTTTTGCCACAATCCTGGATTTATGTTTTTCAAGTGAGCTATTTTCCTTATACTTTTTCTTGAAGACCTACTTTCCGCCTATTGGTTTGGTTCCCAATGGAGGACTAACCAACTTCTAGATGCCATTCTTGATCAAAACACCATATTATTTCTGCATCACTTATTTACATTCATCATGAGAAGTGGCTTCTTTGAAGGAAGTTGGTTCGAAATCTGTAGAAAAATTAAATTCACAATCATAAGAAACATGCATATCAATAGGTTAATCAAAATCGTCTACATCACCTCCATTATGTATGGTTAAGATTCTTGTTCCTGTATTTCAAACCTTATCAATACAAACACTTTCAAGTGTCTTCGTCATCCACTTTGGAGGACCTTTTTGAGATGGCCTAGGTTTCTCAGTTGATTGAGATGGATCAAAAATAAATATTATCCTCCTAATTCTATCAACCACATCACTCAACGTGTCATCTTGATTAGTGGCTTGGGATTCATGCAGGGGAGAGAGTGCTTTGGAAGAAGATTCCATAAATTGATCCAGTATAGGGATCGCCCCTTCAATATGTGGAATCGCATTATCAAACTCTTGAAAATATTTTGCATTTTTGAATCTATCCAAGGAATCAAGTTGACGCTAAACAAAATTTTCATTCTTGGAAGATTTAAGAAAGATCACATATTTATATATTATAAAATTTCTATTAACTTCATCATAGAGACAATCATGCAAGAATTTAAGTACCCCAAGAAGATACGTTTGTGACTCCTTGCACCGAGTTTGTTTCTTTGTTCCTTAAGTATCAAGATATAGCAGGTGGAACAAAAAACGCTTAGATTCCTCAAGGAAGGAATGTGACCATACCACATTTCATAGGGAGCCTTGTTTTTGATAGCATGATATGGTCACATATTCTTTATATACACAATACATATAATTGCATCAGCCCAAAGCATCAACTTAACATACCTGGAAAACATCATCAAACGTACCATACTTAAGATTGTTTTATTCATTCTTTCAACGACTCCATTCTGTTGGGGATTATAAGGCACGGTTGTTTGATTTTTTATCCCATGTGAGAAAATATACATTTAAAATTCATTTGAGTTATATTATTTTCCATTATCAATATGAATATAGCCAATATGAGATTGTGCATCATTTTCAATCCATTCATGAAAATTATTGAATGTTTCAAAAGCTTCATATTTGTTCTTCAATAAATAAACCCAACACATTCTGGTGCATTCATAAATAAATGTCATCACATAATTATTACCATATATAGAAGGAACATGAATTGGGCCACTTTAATCATAATGAATGAATTCAATTTTTCGATGTGCTCTGGAATGAGAATCATGAAAATACTGTTTGTTGTGCTTTCCTAAGATACAAGCATCACATTGCTTAAGTTTCATAGGAATAGTAGCAAAAGTAGTAATGCCATTTTTCTACAACAAAGGAAGATTAGCATAGTTAAATTTTCCAACTATAAAATGCTATAAATACTTTATGGAAGTGTACCTTCATCATTGTGAGAATTGTATGAAACGTTATGTGCATGAGCAAAGGTTCCTTGCATATTCAACAATTTATTCTTCTATCCCAATCATGACAAGTGAGTGATATGATGCTTTTATGACCTCAACCTTGCCATCAAATATGTGAATGGAGTTTCTTTGCTCTCGAATGTGAACCAAAGACAACAGGTTTCTCCTCAATTCCATGAGGAATAGAACATCACGTAGAAGAAAGTCTAGAAGACTAGACAATTTTAGCTTGCTAGTGCCAAGACGTAATGGCTTAAGTTTTGACTTGTCTGCAAAGTATACTACTTCATCAACATTATCATTAAATTATTAAAATAAATATCTTCTCAAATTCATGTGAAAATGTGTTTCTCAATCAAGCAACCAATTATCTTTCCATGAAGCAATTGAAGCATTAAACAAGTCTTCATTTACTCCAATGTTGTGATGTTATACAACATAATTAGTGGACTCAAGTGCTTTACCTTTCCCTTTACTAGATGTTTTACTTTTTTCTTCAATTCTTTCCTACTCAAATTTTTCCCAAGGAAGCTTACATGTGGAAGCATCATGTCAATTTCAATTACATCGTATGCAATGAAGATCAAACCTTTATTCTTGGAAATGTCTTCCCCCCTGCCTCTAAAATTATTCCATCCTCTTCCTCTTCAACCACCTCTTCCTTTAGAAGAATCTTGTGCGTGATTCTTCTCTTTTTTTACAAGGAACACAACTTCTTCATAAGTCTAAGGAGTTATCTTCTTCCCAAAATCCTTCTCTCTTTCAACAAAATTCTTCTCAAGGGAGTCAAAGGAAATCTCCTTAAGGTTTCCACTTGCTTGCAACAACTCAAGATAATTTATAGTTCCTTGACATAAGAAATGAGAGGAACATCTATTTGAAAACAAATGGTTTTAATTCATGCAAAATGGATCTTATTTATGATGATAAGGCAAGAGGGTCATCATTTTTTAAGTAAATATTGAACAACTTGATCATCAATTGAACAACTTCAAGTTCAAAGTGTGAGTCATACAATTCCTTCAACTTATTTAAGGCTTCAAAGGCATTTGAATTTGGCGAAATATGATGACTTGCCTCTTTATTTACTAACGCTGCAATCAAGGCATAGGCTTTGCTGTTTTTATTTTCCCAAATGGCAAGCTTCTTGTCAGAAGTGGGATTCTCAGGTGCATTGTCTCCTTCTCCTTCACAAAATCCTTTCCAAAAATCATTGAAAATAAAGGTATGTTTCATCTTTTAGAGCCACTCATCATTGTTATGTTTGTTGGAGAGAACTACTTGCACAATGGAAATTAGTGAATGCATCATAAAATCTGAATTGGGACCAAAATACTTGCAAAAAGAACTAATATGTCATCAAAACATTTCAACTAAAAATATAGTCTCTCAATATTCTTCATTCCCTATGACATAATTCTCACATACCCTAATATATACCACATATGATATTTATAAATGATAAAGGGGTGCATGAATTTCTTCATCGTTAATATATACTATATATATGCCATGGTGTGTATAAAAACACATTAAAGCACTCCATATAACATATCATAATACACCCCTCACAACACTTTAAAAAAAAATGAACTCAACATATCCTATACCATAAGAACTCAATTCATTTCACACCATATATCTACATATTCCATGATACCATATATCATACTCGTTAATATCTTCATAAAATTTTAATGCACAAAGGGAAAATTTAACGCATATCGTTATGTGTACGCTAATATTCATCCACACCTATCACCAGTATTCATCCAATGCACTAAATATAATATATATATGCTCAAATACCTTATCAATGCAACGTTCAACACATTTCTTTTGTTTTAACACCAACATATAATACATACCGCTGAAACAAAATGACCAAAATGACAAATGCACTAGGTGATATATCAATGCAGGATTTCTCTTACTACTAAAGAGAGTGTGGAATCTGCAAGACATTTGTGGCCTTGGTGCTCTGTTGGAACATTCAAATGTTTTAGAACATTATTTTTTGACAACAACCAATGCTAAGAGTAGAGATTTTTTTTTCTTTTCATTATTCAAATCCATGCTTGCAGCATTAGAATATGATAGTGTAACACACATATACATTAGCGCTACATACCATCCCATTTAATTCCAGGTCCAACCTTCGTAGGTGCAACACAGAGAGACCATATGGAATGGAACCAAAATATATGTTACAATAGGGCACGTAGAGGCGCATTAAAACATGACACCAATCTAGGGTACAAAACCAATGATGTTAGGAAAAGGTATGTATTATATTGATCATAGTTATGAAATATCATTGCACGTATTGTAGGTTCAAAGGACTCGGGACTATGTATGGAATACCTATGAGTAAGATGTAATATGTGCTATTAAGAATGAGAAATTTTTCATATATTGTGTTGCTAAATATTAATGGGTGGTTCAGCATTAACATAGTATAGAAATCGGAGTAGAGGGACAGTTAGGAAACTGGCGGGAGTTACAACACAAAAAAATAATTTAGGAGTTGGCTTTGATACCATTTAGGAGTAACACGAATGAATTTTTTGTTTTGCATTAAGAGAGGATATGAAAATATACAAGGAGAGGAAGACCATTGGGTTTCATCTCTCAATTATGTGTCTTTTTCTTCCAACTTTATTTATTTCTCTATTTACAATATTTACATAAGATTTCCTCATCTTAAAGATTATGTGTCAACAAAATCACCAGCTTCTCTTGGATAAGGAGCTTCAACTTAATTAAAATGTATTTCCGTCACTTTGGATGCTAATTTATTCCAAGAAAATTTTCCTTTATCCATTTCGTCTATCAATTATCATATTTTCCCTAATGACATTAGAAATCACAATTACTTCTACCAATTAATGTTTTAAAACTCTTACTTGTTAGGATATATAGTTTTCATAAAAAATTCAAACCATATATTCCCTTGAACACCTTATCCATGATCCCATCTTAAATATACAAAAACACATCACTCCCTAGTACTAAAATATAGTCCAATGTAGAAAGTCTATTTTGATAGTTTTTAAAGGACTCAAGATCCTCCTCTATAACAAGAGTTGAATGTGAAAATACATTTGGGAATTAATTTTGTAGAGCTCTCATGCTGCCATTGCCATAAATTTCCTTTATTGTAATGAAAATGTTTGTTGTTGGTGAATAACCCAAGGCTTTCAAGAGAAGTGCAGTCTCATGTGGAGTCAAAGGATAAACTCCCTGCTTCCTATTTTCTTTAGCATCAATGTCGTTCTCCTATTAGTGATTTACATTATATCACACAGATCCTCTACTTTATCCAATGTAATATTGTGTGCACAACGAATGAATACTAGAATGTCCTTATCATATCTATACCATTACAGATAGAAAATGATTGATTTCTATGAATTAGTTCATCTTGTTCTAACCTTATAAAATATTTGAATGCGTATTTTTTATAACACACCTTATTATTGGTACATTTTACATACATCAATATTATGACTTCACAAATTTTAAGAACTTAACATGTAAAGGTTCAATTTATTACACTTAGTATAACTAACATCATAATTTATTGTTTTACTTCTTACCTTAGATGAAGGGAAATGTAAGGCTTCCCATTCTTTCTCATCCTAGCCACCAATTTATTCATAATCTCTTCTATAGACTTTGTGTACCTCAGGACTTGATAGTTTGTATGACAACACAACTTTTGAATGGAATTATGAAGTCCATTATTTTCAAGTCAAGAATTTGCATGGGTAAAGTGTATACAATTTTTCTTCTTCAACAAGGGTAGAATTTCTTCCTAGTAATATATATGTTGCATTCAAATAATACATGGTGTAATAATAAATGTGGAGCATTCTTCATGATATTGACCAACATTACAAAATATAAATATAAATACTAAAAGAATTTAAGTGTTAGTGATCCAACCTTTGACCATGATATTTGGGATTTTTGTAAAGGCTCAATTTGTGCATAATATGATGGTAAGAACTTCACAATTCTCACATCTTCTTTCAATTTTTTAGTAAAATAACTCCAATCAAATATATCATAAAATTCATTTCACAAAACAAGAGACTAAGATCATCAAGTTGGTTTGAATTATTTGAGTAAGTGTTGAATGCTGATTGACATCCAAAGAAAAGGTATTCAAGTAAGAAAACCTTGGATTAGTCCAAAAGGAGGTGTGATCCAAAGAAGGAAGAACAAGAGTTGCATTCATCATTCTTTCAAAAAAAACCATGTCATATATATATGCATACAAAAAATAAATATTAGCTATGTCTAGCCTTCTGTGGAGATTAACATGTGAAATGAAACACCAAACGCACTAAGATCCTCTTTACGAATACTAAGAGCCTCTTTGAAAATATAAGATAGAAAGATAAAGTATCATTGGAAAAGTGAATTTCTATGATATTGAATATGAACATACCCCAATTCATATTTGGTTATGACCACCATTTTCACGAACTAGTAAGAACCCATTTGTGCCTCCCTCGAGCTTTGGAAAAAACAAATTAGTTAGTGGGTCATCACAATTTACCAATATAATTTGAAGTTCTAAAATTTTTCTGACTTTTTTATCATGAAATCAGTCTTTATCCACGCAAGTGTTGAAATTAAACAAGAAAATGCAACACACACACTAGCGTGGGATCACAGGTCATACAGTGATGGGTCTTAGAGATACATTAGTGTGCAACCAATTTATTAAATAAATTGGAAAATAAATTGTAATTTTATCTCATAACAACTTGTAATAGTTAACTAAGTCTGATAGACTTAATTAGATTAATAATTTCAATTTTAGGTTTTAAGCATAGGCATGTGGAGTGATTCTATTATTAACAGGGTCTAGTTTCATTTGTAGCCCTAATGTAGTGTTTGTGGGATCAGTTAGCTCACAATAATTGAGTTAAAATCATTTTAACTAGTTCTAACTGTTTGATGAGCTAGTGGAAAATCAAGTGAATTAAAATAGATTTAATTCACCAATAGTGATCTACCAAGTAACTAATGATTCACTATTTATAGCTGCATAAATGCTAATTCTGGTTGATACCTAGTTGAGACAAAGGTTCAAGGTTAGTAAACTATCAGTTGTATTTTAGGCAACTGCCCAGGTGCAGTTATAAAACCATGGGAAGCCCACGATGAATTGCGCAATCAAGGAAGACTGAATCTCCTATTTAATAGGGGTTTAATTCTCTAGGGATTGCGTAAGCATGGTATGATGAGGGTAGGCTGATAATTGGCTATGTGTTTCTCCAATTTTTCCTAGATCAGTGTGAAGAAATTGGTAGATTGTAAGAGGCTGTGGTGATCACAAATACATTATATTGTTTCATGTTTCCTTGGTTGTTTATACAATAAATATGGAGGGGTTTTCAGAAGTTGCTTTCCCTGGGAATATCTGGTGTTTTTTATTGATTTACTTCTTTCTCTTACTTGCATGTGATTGAGTGATTGTGTTTTATATTCTGCAAATATTATAGAAGGATTCAGTATCTTGTTTTAATACATTACACGATCGGGTTGAGTCCATTGGTGTAATTTCAACATGGTATTAGAGTTGTGTTAGAGAATTTCTACATGGTATCATAGCACCAGGAATCACAATAGTGGAGAAGAAATTTAGTTTATGTTGAACAATATTCAAATTTGTAGGTATTTTCTTTGGAGCTATAAGCGGATCAAGATGTCTTTCAATGGCTTGAGACTCGAATATGCACTTGAGGGAAGTTCGAATTATATTGCATGGAAGGACAGGATGGAAGCAGTGTTGGAGGACAATGGGTTGAATGAATTCATAGATAATGATATTCCAAAGCACACAGCAGCAGATTCCCAACTTCTTGATGCATTGCAGAAGAAGGTAGCAAAGACGAGGAGGATCTTGTTAGAGGGAGTTCGAGATCACATTATCTCGAGTCTCCATGGAAAGGAAACTCCATATGCTATGTGGAAGCCTTGACAGATCTATTTCAAAGAAGCAGTGACCAAAAAAAATTGGCACTCAAGGACAAGCTCAAAAAAATCAAAAGGGAGAAGGGAGACACAATCCATAAATACTTGACCAAGTCCACTCAATGTCGAGATTAGCTTGGAAGTTTTTGGATTACTATATATTATGATGACTTAGTGAGCCTAACACTTCTAGGACTTCCCAAGAGCTGTCATAAATACCATGACTCTGTGAATGGGAGGGATAATTTACCAGATTGGGAGCGACTTTAGTCGGATTTGGCACAAGAAGAGTTTCAACGGAATACAAGGGATGGATCCTCATCCAAGACTGATGATGAGGAAAATTGTGCCTTGGCTGGTAAGGAAAATAAGGGGAAAGGGAAGAAGTCCCATTCTAGATCTGAGACCGGCAAAGAAGGCTAGAAAGATGACATATCAAAGGTGAAATTTTTTCGTTGTCATGATTATGGACATTATGCCACAAATTGTCCACAAAATAAGAAGAAAAACAAGAAGGCTCCAAGAGCTGCAGCGGGTGAAGCTTTGGCCTCACAGTTTGAGTTGGACTTCTCTCTCATCGCATGCATGGAATCAAATGTGATGGGATCTATGTGGTACTTGGATAGTGGAGCATATTTCCACATGAAGGGAAACACATAAATCTTTAGTAGCTTGGAGGAGAAGGATCTTTTGATGCACATCGAGATGGGTGATGACATGAGGTATATCACTACCGGGATTGGTACAATTACTTTCTAGAGACAGTCAGGTCAACATTTCCTGTTAAAATATTTTATGCATGTACCAGGCTTGAAAAATAATTTAGTTTCAGTTGCTATGATAGAGGATCTTGGATATGATATGTTTTTCAGTGAAGGAAAGTCATTCCTTTGTCATAAAGCCACAACACAGGTAAAGAAGATTGGGTTTCGTTTGAAGAACCTCTACAAAATTTCTGTAGATGGTTGCACAATATTTAGCGGTAAAGTAGGGAAGGTGGTGAGCTGGGATACAAGTGTGGTACGGCACATGAGATTGGGCCATCTACACCATGGTGCTTTGAGGATCATGCAACATATTTCTACAGGTCTTCCAAAGGGTACTCTTGCAGAGATAGACACATGCAAGGGATGTACCATGGGGAAGTATACTAAGGCCACCTTTCATGAGAAGGAGAACCGAGCATCGAAAATCCTTGAGAGAGTTCACTCAGATGGCTGTGGACTATTATCTACACCTACCACAACAAAGTATAGGTATTTTGTGATTTTTGTTGATGATTTTTCTAGAAAGTGTTGGATCTTCTTTCTGCAGAAAAAGTATCGGTTTTTCTCCAAGTTTTGTGAGTTCAAAGCACTGGTAGAGAAAGATATAGGGAAGAAGGTGAAGGCTCTAAGGATCGAAAATGGTGGTGAGTATATATCTAATGAATTCAAGAACTTCTATGCCAAAGAAGGGATTCAGAGATAATTAATTACACCTTAAAACCCACTAGAGAATGGGGTTACAGAAGAAAGAATTGATCAATTGTGGGAGCAGCATGAGTTATGTTACATGATCAGGACCTACCATTGCATCTGTGGGCAGATGTATGCAACACAATGGTATTTCTGCATAACCAGAGTCCTCATCAGATATTTGGCATGAGTACACCAGAGGAGGCTTTTTCAGGTAAGAAACTAGATGTTTCATATTTTATATTTTTTGGCTCATCTGTCTATTTCCATGTGACCAAATATGCCAGGAAGAAGCTAGAACCAACATCATAGGTTTGGATATTTGTGGGTTACACTGATACTCCCCACAACTATCGAGTGTATTTTCTAGCTAACAAGATGAAAATTGTCAGGAGAGATGTTAAATTTGATAAGGAGAAAGCCATGTGATTTTCCCTTGAGAGGGAGCTTGAATTGCATGTAGATGAGGAACAATTAGTTCCAAAGGATGAACCTCAGGATGTGGAGCAGCCACAAGATGAGGATCATGGAGTGGCAGAAACCACTTATGTAGAGCCATCCACCAAAAATGGTAGGAAGCACACCAGAGAGGCTAACAGATTGATACTAGATGCGACATAGCATGTAGGAGAACCTACATCATAGTGTAGGTAGAGAAGGTCCCCATATAGGTACACTAGATACATGGCTCTTATGAGTTAATTTACTGTAACAGAACCATTCTCTTTTGAGGAAGTAGTGCAACAACCAACATGAATTGATGCCATGGTTGAGGAGTATGACTCCATTATCAAAAACAATGCATGGGAAGTGGTCCCAAGGCCAGTGGGGAAGTTAGCGGTTGGATCCAGGTGGATCTACAAGGTGAATCAAGTAGGATATGGGAGTGTGGAGAAATAAAAGGATTGATTTATGGCCTGGGGATTCTCACAGGTAGAGGGGATTGGCTATGAGGATAATTTTTCACCGATTGCAAGTTACTCATTGATTATATCTATCCTTGCACTCTCAGTGCAGATGGGATGGAAGATACATCAGATGGATGTAAATACAACCTTTCTAAATGGAGTTATTGAGGAATAAGTGTACATTGGGCAGACAGAAGGTTTTGAGACCTTTGACAGGGAGTCACATGTGTGTATACTCAAGAGAGTGTTGTATGGGCTGAAGCAAGAACCTTGTGCTTGGTACACCAAGATCGATAGCTATTTCCTTGGGATGGGCTTCACAAAGAGTGAAGTAGATGTGAACCTATATCATATTTTGGTTAATGGTAAGCTTTTTATTATTTTACTTTATGTAGATGATCTTATACTGACAGGTGATGAGCAGCTCATAACTTCTTACAAAGAGTATCTTGCAAGAGAGTTTGAGATGACAGACATGGGGCTCTTGCATTATTTCCTAAGCTTGGAAATATGGCAAAGATATGGGCATCTATTTGTATCACAGGGTAAGTATGCCAAGGAGATTCTGAGGAAGTTCCACATGGAGGGAAGCAAACCCATGGAGACTCCTCTTATAGGTAAATGGAGGAAGGAGGATGTTACTTCAGGTGAGGTAGTGGATGCTACTACTTATGGGCAGCTTGTGGGTTCACTTATGTATTTGGTGAACACATGACCAAACATATGCTACGTAATTAACCAACTTAGTAAAGCTATGGTCAAGCCTACCAAGCTCTTTTGGAAGGCGGGGAAGCATGTGTTGAGATATATCTGGGGCACTATAGAGTATGGATTATGGTACAGATAGATAGAGGGAGTGAAGCTTCAAGGATTCACCGATGTAGATAGGGAAGGTAGTCCATCAGACAGAAGAGCACATCAGGGGGCATCTTCAGCATAGGATCAACAGTAGTTTCCTGGTATAGCAAGAAGCAGAGATCAGTTGCACTCATTTCAATAGAGGCAGAGTACATGGCAACTATTCAGGCTGCATGTGAGGCCATCTGGATGAGGAAGATAGTTGTTTGGTTTTTTGGTCATTAGATGGATCTGACGGTGATACATTGTGATAATCAGAGTTGCATAAACATTAGGGAAATTTTGAGGTCTAAAATGGGCCTCCTAAGTAAATTATAAAATAATAGTTGAAATAATAAAATAATGTTAGATTACATCATCAAATTTTAGAGGGAAAAAGGAAAAAACTACTTTTTCAACTCGTATTTTCAACTTATCTCGCTATGGGTTTACTGAAATTTCAAGAGGGGACACTCTTTTGAAACATAATTTGATTCTTCATCCAAGGAGTACCCATGTTGCATAAATTTGATGGAATTTGCTACACAAAAAATGACAAATACATGAAAAATGTGATTGCAATCAATTTTTTCATGTATTTCTCATTTTTCGTGTAGGTCCATCGAAAGTATGCAAAATGGTTACTCCTTGGATAGGGAGTTATATCTTTCATCCAATGCGTACTCTCGCTTGAAATTTGAGTAAAACCTTAGGGAGATATGTTGAAAATACAAGTTGAAAAAATAGTTTTATTATTTTATTATTTATAAATCTTTTTACCTTTTTACCCAAAAAATGGTGAATCATCCCCCATGGTTGACATCATCATCTTGAATCTTATTGTTTCTTATAAAGTTTATTTTGGTTGTACATTTTTCTTAGGAGGCCCATTTATACCTCAAAAGTTCTTTAATGACTCTCGGTTAATCCAATATTCCATGACAAGTCCAAGAAAATTGATATCCGGTACCACTATCTCAGAGATTATGTTCAGAGGCGCATTATATTGTTGCAGTACATTCCCGCGGAGGATCAGGATGCAGATACCTTGACGAAGGTGCTTGCAAAGAGAAAATTTGAATACCATAGAGGCAGGATTGGGGTAATAGATAATCCCTTTCTTGTTGAGAGGGAGTGTTGAAATTCAACAAGAAAATGCAACACACACACTAGTGTGAGATCACGGGTCACAAAGTGATGGGTCCTAGTAATACATTAGTGTCCAACCAATTTATTAAATAAATTGGAAAATTAATTGTAATCTTATCTCATAACAACTTGTAATAGCTAACTAAGGGTGATAGACTTAGTTAGCTCAAGAATTTCGAGTTGAGAGTCTTAGGATAGGAATTTGGAGTGATTATATTATTAACAGGGTCCAGTTGTAGTTGTAGCACTAGTGTAGTGTGGGTGGGATTAGTTAACTCACAATAATTGAGTTAAAATCAATTTAACTAGTTCTAAATGTTTGATGAGCTAGTGGAAGATCAAGTGAATTAAAATAGATTTAATTCACCAGTAGTGATCTACCAAGTAACTGATGATTCACTATTTATAGCTTTATGCATGCTAATTATGGTGGATGCCTAGTTGAGACAAAGGTTCAAGGCTAGTAAACTATCAGTTGTATTTTAGGAAAATTGCCTAGGTGTAGTTATAAAACCATGGGAAGCCCATTATGAATTGTGCAATCAAGGAAGGATGAATTTCCTATTTAATATGGGTTTAATTCTCTAGGGATTGTGTAAGCAAGGTAGGCTAATAATTGGATATGTGTTTGTCCAATTTTTCCTAGATCAGTGTGAAGCAATTGCTAGAGTGTATGAGGTTGTGGAGATCACAAATACATTGTATTGTTTCATGATTCCTTGGTTGATTATAAAATAGATATGGAGGGATTTTGAGCAGTTGCTTTCCCCAAGAATATATGGTGTTGTGTATTGATTTACTTCTTTCTCTTACTTGCATGTGATTGTGTGATCGTGTTTTATATTCCACAAATATTTTACAAGGATTAAATATCTTGTTTTAGTACGTTACATGATCGGATTGAATCCATTGGTGTAATTTCAACAACGTATTAGAGTTGTGTTAGAGAATTTAGACAACAAGAGCACCTATATATGAATTATGTGTCTGCTAATAATATTGTGCAAGAGATTCAAGAGGAAATTAATACTTCTAGCCAAGAATTGAGAATTCCCATACATAGATTCTAAGTCTCTCGGTGATATAGAGGAAGAGATTCCAGAGGCAATTCATTCCTCTAGAAAATAATTGAATTTTATTTTATCTTCAAAATTTCCATTACAAAGGAGGTGAAATTTCCAAGACATACATGATAATGGAAGAACTAAGGAATCTGTTGACCATTCAATATTTGTTGATAATTAATTGGAGTATCATGAGAAGGTATAGTTGATTATAAAGGATTGATTATATTTGATGGCACTCCTCCAAAATCAACTAATCTATAGTTTCTTGGAAATCTAAAATAGTTGAGCAGGTCTCAGATGGGTTCCTAGAAAAAGGTTTAGGGATTCAATTTATTTTGGATGTGGAGGGGAAGTTAAAAGAAATGCATTCATTTAATTTGGAAATATTTTCTAGTAAGGACTTTATAAATAAGGTAAAGGATCAAATAATAAAATTCTAGGTCAGCAAGGATGCTTAAAAAAGGGAAATATTATTAAGTTATTTGATAAGTATTACTATCATCATCAAAATGTTAATACCATTTGAAAAATGCTTAAACTAGATGTTTCAATGGTCATGCCTTTCAATGAAATTTTCTCATTTTGAGGTAGATCACTTTCAAAATATTTACAATGAAGAGAAGAAAGTGACTATTCTAGAGGTGGTTATGATGGACCACCTTTTGTCTAGGTTTTGTGAATGATGAAAATCATATGTTGTTAAAATAAAACAATAAAGAGAAACTTATTGAGATTCTATAAATGAATGGAGGAATATTTATTGAGAGATTTAAATGAATCTAGGATTTCAAGTACAATGTTAGCAACTTTCAATTTTACTTTTATTGCTTTGATTCCAAAATTCAATAAACGAGAGTCCAATAATTAGTACATTGTTATATTTTTATGAAATTGCATTTATAAAATTATTTCAAGAGTGTTTGCTATGAGGGTTAAGAAACTTCCTATAATATAAAAAACAAGTGATTATTTTTGTTTTCTTTCTAGTAGGTGAATTCATGACTATTGGAAAAAATTCCTACCCTACTTATCAAATTATATCTTTCAGAAACCTGCATTCAGTTAAGCTGGTTATTTTCGAGGATGTTGTTACTTCATTTGGGGTTCAATATGCATTTGGTGAAATGGGTAATGATCGTGTTTTGGGTACATTTTTCATTGTTATTGAATGATTCTGCACCATAAGTGTTGAGACATGGAAGAGGGCCTTAAGCAATGTTTCTCTCTGTATTTTTGTTTCTTGTTGTGGTTGAGGGTCTCAATAGAGCCATTTTGAAAACAATAGAGAGTGTTTAGTCTAGAGGGATCAAAATTTGAGGTATTTTCTACTAACAACTAGAATTATGTAGTCCAACAAAATGAAACACATCAAGGAGAAAGTTCCTTCTATTAAAGAGAACATGCTTGTTTGTCCTCGTTTTTTGACTAAATCTGATCCGAATTAAGAATTTTGTATTGGAACACACTCAACACATCAAATAGTAAGTTATTTTATTTGAAATAACAATTTTACATTTTCCTTTAGTCTCAAATAAAAAAAAAATACATATGTAACCAAAAAATACATTTCAAAAATTATAGTTTGTGTCATATAGCGTTCCATAAATCGTAGGGTTTGTTACATGGTATAGTTGGAAGGATTTTTTTTACCCTACATATCTATGCATATACAAGCACTAGAAAATAATCCTCTCAATTCCCAAATACCTTGCATAATGTCAACATCCTCTAAATATTGAACACATTGGGTAGCCCTCTTTAGCTCTTTGAAGGTAGATAGAAAACCCCTGTACAATATAATCACAAAAAAATTCACACAAAAATTATACCATATTAGGATTCAAAAGAAAAATCTACTCTCTCTGTGCATCGATAGTCCAACCACCGGCATGAATACACTATCATAGTAATGATATTGAAGTAAATTTTACATGGATTCTTGTCTTAAACTCATCTTTGCCTTTACATCATAAAATTCTATATTGTGCAAATCCTCAAAATCCTTAAAAATATACGTCATAAAAACCTATATATCTATATATATATATATATAGAATAAAATGTTATATTTTGAAATATTATTACCACTATAACACCCAAATGAAAATAGAAATTACTTCAATCACATGGACAAAAGTTAAATAAATTAAGTGTTTTTAGGCAAGCCCAAAACAAATAAAGGTAACATAAAACTCAAAATCAGGCTAAACCTTATACACACAAATCGTACTATGAACCTGATACCCACAAATTAAAACATAATTTAGCTTAAAGAGGAAACAAGTAAAAATAATAGGTAGCATACATGGGGATGATTCTTTTGCCAGGATTTTCACTCCCCAACAAGACAGTGCCAGTTATGCCTCCAAACATGTTGTGTTGAGGGTTTGCGGATGTGAAAACCTCTTTAATGAAAATTGTCTGGTAGCTAAGTTATAATTTGGAAAACCCTTACTTCCCAATATTTTATCTTTCAAACATGAAATTCTCTAAAAATCCGATAGACAATATGAAAAAAGTGATTGCAAACAAATATGGTTGGAGAGGTGAAAGGATATTTTATGAAGAAATTTTAATCTTGAAACCAGTTGAACGAAGGCATATGGGAACTTCTCCCGTAAAATTCGATAGTTTTTGCAATGCATATGACACTCACTCACAACAATAAGCTCCTTCTTTTTAATCAATCGCTCGTCAGTCCTTCTCAGATCCTAAGAATTAGCCCACCCTGCAACAACACCGCCCATTTACATCATAAAACTCTATCTGTGCAAATATTCAAAATCCTTGAAAATAAAATGTAGAAATTATGATGTAGATTTACAACTTCTCATGAAATGTAATTAAAATCACACTCGACGCAAACCCAATCTACTACTCTGCATACATTAATTAACAATTTAGAGCAAAAGTATCATACATGCAATAAGAAATCACACACATGCAAATAGTATTTTACATGGGGAAATAAATCTGTTAGATCTAAGACTTTTGTGATCTATAATGTAGATATATTGCTTTCGGATTAATCACATCATTAGGATTTGGTTGATTTCTACTAAAACCCCCAATGGTTGCTTGAATTAATTTGATATATATATATATATATATATATATATATATATATATATATATATATATATATATATATATATATATATATATATATATATATATATATATATATATATTACAATCTCTTTGCTTAACTAAGAAAAACTTGCAAATGCATAACCTATCTCTCTGCTCACTTAGAATATCTAACCCAAACTTAGTCAATTTTTTCCTCTTCTTGAGCTCTTATTTCCTTGCGTTTTTCCTTGAGAAATTAGACCCCTAATATTTAGAAAAATTTCCAAAATGGATTTTGCAATTTCTTAGGCTGATAATCTAATTGCATGCAACACCTGTACCCTTAAGACTAGTCTACAATTAATGTTACATTGCCTTAGAATCCCCACCAAGCCCTGTGAACTCGAATTCTCTGCATGCGCACTAGATATTTTTCGTTGATTGATAAGTTAACTGGATGATCATTGATTTTGACAAAATTCCCACTGCTAAACTGACCTTCCACTGGTTCCGTCAACAGTTAGAATTATTTTAACGAAAAACATCCTTAGATAACTAACCTTGATTGCTAGAAATTAGAAATCACACATGCTTAACTGAACTCTACCTCCTCCAACTCGAATTTACTAACTAAAATGGGTGACACAAGACATGTCACATAATTTAGCTGCATCCAAGTTTTCTGCGGAAGTGGAAATTCAAATTTTCTCAATTTAATCAAAGGAAAAATCAAATTGAGAATTTCTTGCTTCATTTTTCAACAGTCCCCATTTTCAAGAAAGGGATTATCAACCACCCCTATCCTTAACCTGTGGAACTTGAAATTTCCTCTTGACAAGGCCTTTTTCAAAATTTCAACATCTTTCTCCTCTATAGGAATGTACTGCAACAACATTACCCACCTCTGCATACAGTCCCGCAAACAATGAGAGCACATATCTATATGCTTGTATTGATCATGAAAAACAATATTCTTAGAGAGATTGATGAAACTCTGATTATCACAGTAGATCACAGTTGGATCCATCATTTTACCAATTAATCCAATAATTATCATTGTCACTCAAATCGCCTCACATGTTTCTTGACTTGCAAATATGTATTCTGATTTTGTCAAGTTGAGCACCACAAATATTTTCTTCTTGCTATAGTAGGAAATAACTACATAAACAACACTAAAAATTCCACCTAATGTACTCTTTTAGTCTGATGTACTCATCGCCCAATTTACATATGTGAAGCCACACAATTTCACTCCCTCTGTTCATCTTTACCATAGTCGAAACTATGGTAAAACATGCTTTTCTGCCCTCCAAAATAATTTGGTTGCCCTAATCATATCTTGGGTTAGTTGGTTGACTATATATCACATATTTCGTCATGTTTTTACAAGACACATAAGTGAACCAACTAGACGTTGATAAATGGTAGCATCCACTTCTTCACTTGAAGTGGAATCATCCTTCGTCCAATTGGTCACTAGAGGTGCCTCCATGGGTTTGCAACTCTTCATGCAGAATATCTATTGTATCTCATTTACATACTTGCCTTGAGAGACAAATAGCTCCCCATTGCCTTGCCATACTTCCAAGCTGAGGAAGTAGCGCATGAGACTCATGTACTTCATTTAAAATTCTCTTCCAAGGTCCTCCTTGCAAGGTATGATCACTTGTTCATCACCAGTTAAAATCAAGTCATCAACATATAAGACAATAATAAAAAATATACCTTCTAGCAAGGTATGATAGAGGGTTGCATCTGCTTCACTTTTGGTGAAGCCCAGACCAATGAGACAACTATCGATCCTACTGTACCAAGCTAAAAGTGCTTGATTGAGACCGTATAATTCTCGCTTGGGTCTGCACACATGAGAATCTCAATCAAAAAGATCAAAGCATTATGGTTGTAGATGTACACCTACTCCTCAATAACCCCACTACAATTTTTTTTTTTTACATCCATCTAGTGGATTTTCCACCCCATCTGTGTAACTAGAGCAAGAATTAATCTAATGTATGAGTACCTTGCTATAGGAGAAAAGGTATCCTCACAGATAATCCCTTCAACTTGAGATTACCCCTCGGCCACAAAAATGGCCTTATGTTTTTCTATGCTTCTGTATGCTACATGATTTACCTTGAAGTTACATCGTGAACCCACAACTGATTTATCTATTGGTCTTAGGACCACTTCCTAAAAAAATTTCCTTACAATGGTTCATACTCATCCACCATTACATCAACCCACATAGGTTTCTCTACTTCTTCCTCAAAAGAGGATGCCTTAGACTCTACAAGCTCAATCATTAGAGACATGTTGCTAGTGTATAGACCTGGTGACCTTCTTTACCTACACAAATTTGAAGGAGCACCCACATTCTCCCTCGCATCCTGCAAAAGTATCTCAGCTTCTATGGTTATTTTCCTACCTTCTCTAGATGGTTCTGCTTGAGTGGTTGTCTCAACTCTCTGCTCCTTAATTTTTTGTTTCTTAACAAATTCTTGAGACTCCTCTTTGGAGCTAAAATCTCCTCTTTTGGTGGTATCTGAGTCTCCTTCTCAAGAGAGCACCACATCAAATTTTCCTCATCAAAATTTACATCCCTTTACACAACTTTCATTCTGAGGGATGACAAGTACACATAGTAGTTATGGGGATTTTCTATGCGAGCCACAAATACCCCCAATTCAGTTGTTGGTTCTAGCTTCTTCCTTGATTCTTTGGAGACATAGTAGTAAAAAAAGGCTCCAAAAATCATGAAGTGCAACAGATCTGAATTTCTCCCTGATAAAGCCTCCTCTCTTGTAATTATGTCCAAAATTCGATGAGGATTTTGATTTTGTAAATAGACTGTTGTGTTGCATGGCTCAACCCACAAATGTAGAGGTAGGCCTTGGTCATGCAAAAATGCCCTCGCTGCTCCGAGAATGTTATGGTTATTTCTCTCAACAAACCCATTGTTCTGTGGGTTGTGGGGCGTTGTAAAATCTCATCGAATTTCTTCTTTCTCACATAAGTTTTTAAATTCACTCGACACGTCCTCACCTCCATTATCGCTCCCGAGGGCCTTCACCATCTTAACGATTTCTTTCTCAGCCATTGCCTTAAATTATATGAACTTGGAGTATGCATCATATTTCTTGTCCATGAATAAGATCCAACACTTTCATGAGAATTCATCAATAAAAATGACAAATTATGTGTGTCTTGTAGTGGAAGACATTGAGAAAGGTGCACAAACATCAGAGTGGGACCTTTATAAGATTTGATGTGCTTTTATATCTCGATAATGGAATGCGGATTTTGTGTATTTCCCTGAAGTAAATCCTTTCCATACATGCTGCTGCTAAAGTGATCCTTTGGGGAGGCATGTGGTTATATTCTACACAATATTCAGGGCACCATGATGCAAATGACCAATTCTTATATGCCAAAGTTCGTCGACATCATGGCTTTGCACCTTCTCTGCATTTATGCTTAAAGAAACATAGTCTTCCACATATAGCTTATACAGGTTCTTCATATGAAGCTCGATCTACTTCACCTATCCCGTGGTTATGTGTCTTAGGAATTCCTTTCCTTTGTTGAAGATCACATCCTAACCATGGTATTCCAAAGATACAACAAATATTGGATTTTTCTTTAGGCCTGGAATGAACATGACATCCTTGAGCTCGGGAGGGGAGCCCAGCTCCCTCTAAAAGGTGATTGTACCAACCCTAGTTGCGCTATACCTTCTATCGTCCCCCATCTTGATGTGCATCCAAAGGTTTTTTTATTCTAGGTCACTAAAACAATATTTACACCCTATCATGTGGAACGATGCACCTGAGTCCAAGTATCACACAATCCCCATCACTATGTTGGCCATGCATGTGATAAGGGTAAAGTCAAGCTTGAACTGTAAAGCCAAGGCTTTACCTGTTGCTCCTCCTGAGGTATTATTGCTTTCCTTTTTGTGTGGAAACTTAGTGGAATAGTGCCCAAATTCACGACAATGGAAGCATTTAATTTTGGAAAAATATTTCTTCTTGCCCCCTTCACTAGATTTTGGTTTGGATTGTCGAGATTTCTTCCCTTTTCCCTTATTTTTATTTCAAGCTAATGCAATTTTTTCTTCACCCTCGCCCTTGGATGAAGTCCCATCTCTGGCATTTCTCCTTATTTCCTCCGGTACTAAATCAAAACATAAGTACTCCTAATTTCGTATTTTCTCACTCTCGTTGACTGAATCTTGATAGATATCCTAGCTCTTAGGAAGGCCCAAAAGGGATACGCTTACCAATTCTTCTTCAAGAACATTTACACCAACCCCACCAAGTTCATCATGATATTGTGTCAACTTTATTAGATATTGTGGAATAGTGTCGTTCTTCTCCATCTTTATATTTTTAAGTTTATCCTTGAACGACAACTTCCTATGGTCATTATTATTCTAGAACAATTCTATTAGTTCTTTCCACATTGCCAACAAAGTTTCTTTTCTATGGATATTTGAGATAATGTGATCCCATACTTACTCTAAGATTATTATCCTCACCTTGCCTACGTCTATCTTCCATCGTGCAAGGTTATGAGCATCAAATTCTAGTGGTTTTGCAACATTTTTCTTGATGTATTCTAGCAATCCATTGTCATCCAATACCACCTCCATTTAATCCTTCCATGCAAAAAAACTAGAGGCGCCTTCCAAGGCATACTCTAGCCTCAGTCCATTGAAGGCCATCTTCTTAGCTTTGATGATATCCTGTTGCACTAAACTCCAAATTCGAAATTTCTGCTCTAATGTGAATACTTCTATGATACCATGTAGAAATTATGATGTAGATTTGCAAAAAATCATGAAATTTTAATCAAAATCACAAGATACAAACCTACTCTACTACTATGTGGGGCATTAATTCACAATTTATAACAAAAATATCAGACATGCAATAAGAAATTGCACACATGCAAATAGTATTTTTCCTATGGAAAGTAATCTTCTAAAAACCCTAATGCATGCTTGCATTAATATGATGAATAAAGATGTATTAAAATTGATTTTCTCAACTCAACACAACCTACAATTTCATAACCTATATCTTTGCTCACTGAGAAGCTTTGACCAAGAATTAGTCAATTTTTTCCTCTGCTTGAGCTCCTATTTCCTTTCCTTGTTCCATGATAAATTAGGGCACTATTGTTTAGGAAAATATCCAAAACGGATTGCGCAATTCCTTAGGATGATCATTTGACTGCATGCAACACATGTACACTCAAGACTAATCAACAAATAATGTTACACTACCTTGGAATCTACACCAAGCCTTGGGAACTTGAATTCGTTGCATGCACTAGCTATTTTTCGTTGATTGATTAGTTAAATGGATGATCACTGAGTTTGAATCAAGCCTCACTGCTTAATTGACCTTCTACTAGTTCCTTCAATAGTTAGAACAAGTTTATCTGAAAACAACCTTAGATAATTGACCTTGATTTCTATAAATTTTCTATCACACATTCTTATTTGAACTCTAAATCCCCCAACTCAAATTTACTGAGTAAAATGGGTGACACAATCCATGTCACACAAGTTAACGACATCAAATTAAAAATTTATTGTTGTATTTTTCAACATATACATCATAAAAACATATATATATATATATATATATATATAAACACTTATTAATATAATGTTATCCTTCGAAATAATATTACTAGTATAAATACCCAAATGAAAATAAATATCAATTACTTCAATCACATGGACAAAAGTTAAATATATTTAGTGTTTTTAAGTAAGCCCAAAACAAGGACAGGTAACATAATATATAAAATCATACCAAACCCTATATGCACAAATTTTCCTTCAACCAAATACCCACAAAGAAATACTTAATGTAACTTAAGGAGGAAAGAGGTACAAAATAACATGTAACATACATGGGGATGATTCTTTCACCATGCATTTTTCTCCTCGGCAAGATGACTCCGATATATGCCTCGAGACATGTTGTGCTACGGTTTTGCGGGATGTGAAAACCTATATAATGACAATCACTCGGTAGCTAATTTGTTGTTTAACAAACCCTTACTCACCAAAATTTGATCTTTATAATAGAAAATTCACCGCCATTCTGACAAAAAAAAATAAGAAAAAGTGATTGCACATAAATAGGGTGGGAGAGGTGAAAGGATGGAAATGGGTAGAAATAATAGGTAGCATACATTGGGATGATTCTTTCTCGATTCCTTTCACACCTAAGTAACATGACCGCGAGCTAATCCTCCAGACATGTTGTGCCGAGGGCTTGTGGGATGTGAAATCCTTTGAAATTAAAATTGCTTGATAGCTAGTCTGTCATTCAACGAACCCTTACTCCCCAGTATTTCATCTTCCGAGCGGAAAATTCTCCGCAACCCCGACGAACAATAAGAAAAAAGTGATTGCAAGCAAACAAGGTGGGAGAGGTGAAAGGATATTTTATGGCACAATTTGAATTACACTAGTTGCACGAAGAAATATGGGAGATTTTCCTACAAAATGTGGGAGTTTCCACAATGCATATGCCGCTCACCCACACAAATAAGCTCCATATATATATATATATATATATACATATATTTTTGGTCTTGTTTCACTGGCTTATTTGGATAAACCGGAATCGTTGGATCTTCGAAGAGATAAGAAGCAGTCTCGAGGAGACTACCAAACAAATCATTAATTCATGGGACATGATTAAGAGTGGATAGAAGACTCTGGATGACCTCTCTAGATGCATGAGACCGGTAGAAATGCATTATCCTGCGGGATTTTTTGATGGCGCTTCTCAACACTCCAGATGCGGGTGCGGAGTTTGGTTGAGGATTTTGCCTCAATGCCACTACAAGATTTTTTGGAATGGGGGAGATGGGACGAACACAAGGGCGGAATTCATTGCACTATGAGGACAGTTACTTTGGTTTGCTTCTATGCTTTGTATTGAAGACCTTTGGGTGTATGGGGACTCGAAGGTATCTCAAAGGTATTGTTTGACCACCTAAACAAGGAAACAATTTTCTCCCCAGGACATCTGACTTCGTGAATGGAGGGTATAAAGTTGGTGATGAGATCTTTCAATGGACTAAAACTACAACACATCTACAGGGAAAAAAACTCACAGGCGGACAGAATTTCAAAAATGGGACTGCAAGGAATTTTTGGGACTATGAATTGGACAGTGACGGGCATGGAGCTCTCGGCTCGGTTGATTTCATCTGAACTATGCTTCTCGTTGTGATTAGTCCAGACTTTTTCGACTTTGACCGGCTTCTTATCTAGCTGGGTATATGTTTTTGTAATTACACTAATATAGTATTCTTTTTAGGTGACTGCACACATAACAGTTTTTTTGCTTTTTGGTACTGGTAATTTTGGGTTTCTTTTTGTTCCCGTAGGAATACTTGGGCATACCTAGGCATGTGTGGATGTAAGGCCAGTGCGAAGTATAGGCTTATCAGTTCTTGTTATCAGTGTTTGTTTTTTAGAAAATGGAGAAAATTTTCATCTAACTCAATGTTTTATAGACAATGATTATTATGGTTTCTCATATTATTAAGTATGAACTCGCACATAATATACCCCAGATTCTGACTTTATTTGTTTCTTATTAATTTAAGCATTTAATATATATATATATATATATATATATATATTAAAATCGTTTAATATAATGATATAGTATTTTGTGGTTTTCCGAATGTATAAATAAATACATTCAAGTATTAATTTTTTTAAAAGGTATATATCACGCTATAGATTGTGCAAAGATTTCCATATATTTTTAGTTTCAAGTTATGCATGTTGGAATGTATATATTTTATGTTATGTATTTTCACTTGCTTGCAGATAACACATTAATGCTATTTTAGATAATAATGATAAATTTTTGAAAATTTAGAATTCATTTCAAGTATTTATTTTTCCAAGCATCTTAGCATTTAAAAAACAATATTTGTCTTTCCATTGTTCCCTTGTAGACATGAGTAAGACATCAGTAAACTGTACTTTTAGTTGAACAACCTAGCTGTCCCAAGTGGGCATGAGTAAAATTATCTTTGGGACAGAAACTTGTTTATCTTTATAACCGAGTTACTATCACTCTGGTAGAGAAAGGAAGGAACTACTTTGGCACAATGTGCTTTGGGTGCCCTCTTCTATATGATAAAATTGCAGATCAATATATCACTGATTCATAAATTAAAACTAGTTTACTTTAATAGAATTAATGAAGCTACTTTTTTGTAATATAATAACTACAGTGGTAATTTAAACTTACTCTAATAGAATAAATGAAACAAGTCAAGAAACAAGTCACAATTCACTTTGTTAATTCCTCCTTAGGTTTTGTAGAACTTCCCTTCAATTCCAGCGAACTGTGAGGCACAAGCACTTTTAGGCTCTATGCCAGCTGGACTTAGTAGGCTGATATATGCAAAATCTACAATCTTGCGAAGCTCTTTAGAGGTAAATAACGAAATATTCACAATAAATAACCACATTTTAAAACAACAATGCAGGAACGATACCTAACCTTTTTATATGACCAAACAACGAATCTCTGAAGAGAAGCTGATTGACCGAATTCAATCCCAACACCTTACCCAAACGCTGCGCAGGAAACTAATCAGAGTAACTCAAAAAACAAACGTTTGAAAAAACAAGAAACATAATCTTTTGAGACCTCACCCTTGCAATATACCTTTCCATTATTTTTGTTTCTACTTCCCTGCTTCTAAAATGGCAGAAGCAACGCATTCTTGCCAGCAAGGCTTCCGTTTTTCTCATTTTTCACGATGTTGTATGCCCTTGCAATTCGAAAGGTTCGCAAGCAACAAGATTGTTGAATTATATTTTTTTTCTGTAATCATATGCAGTTTTATTTTTTAGTTTTTTAATCAAAATTTTATTAATATTTTTTATTGGTTTAAAACTCATGAGGATTTAAACATTGAATTTCTTTCTTTACATATAACTTAGTAACAAGGTCATCATCAATTAAACAAGGTGATCATCAATTGAACTACAACACATAGGCTAATCAAAATCCTATTACTGAAATCAATTCTTCTATTTATTTCATATTCATAAAATAATATCATTATTCTATTTATTTCATATTTGCAATTAATATTTCCATTTTCTATTTCATTATTAATTTTTATTATTCATTCCCTTTAATTTATTATTATTTCTTATTTTTAATTGAAATCTTAAATATATTCCTAACCTATTATCATTTTTATATTCAATATGTTTTATTCATTTTATATTTGTATTTCCTATGTTTTTTATTTTTTATTTTTAAATTTTTTTTTCCTCAAATTTTATTTTTACTTTTTATTATATTTTTTAAGTGCAGTTTTTTTATATAATATACAAATATTTTAATACTTATATTTTTGTTTTAAATATATTTCTAACCACTCATTTTTTATACCTAATATGTTCTCTTACATTTATATTTGTATTTTCTAATTTTATTTTTATTTTTTTTAATGTTTCTTTTTTATTTTTATTTTCAATTCTAATCACAATTGTATTGTTTAACTGTATTTTTTTCTAATATAATATACAAATATTTAAATTGTAATCATTTTAGTAATTATTTTCATTTTTAACCTCATTACAAATTTCATTATCAAATTTTTATTTTGTTCTTCTCATTTTTCAAACTATCTTTTTATGGTATTGTTCTGATTGTAAAATATTACAAACACGTAATAGAAAAGAGCATATGCTTTATCTATTAGTATCTTGTAATATTTACATATTATAAAATTTATAAATATATTTTAAAAATATGAGAAATGAAAAAAAAAAAAAAAAAATTTCAAATAAATAAGTGGAATTTTATTATTTATGTTATTTTTAAATTTTGAATATCACAAACATAGATTTATATGTATATCACGTAGATGCATTATTCATGTGATTTTTACAAAAGTAATGATGAATACCTTATATGTTATAAATTAATAAAACTTATTAAGTTTTATAATACCACCCTTGGGTTACATTACATTTTTCAAATTTTTTAATGTTTCGTCTATATGTCCACGTGGTTACTCCAGCTAAAATTTGCAGGACTTTTTCTGCCTCTGCCCCGCCCACCCGATAGTCGGGCACTTGACACTTGCCAAAAATTATTTTCCTTTCCACTCCTTTGTGCTCCGGATCACCGGGTCCGTGACCATCGGTGGAGGCCTCAAACGAAGCATATTCCCTCTGAGCTCAATCGCAATCGTTGAAAAACGGATTAAAAAATTACATATTCCAAGTATAGCAGTACATCCACCTGGGGTCGATATAGAGACGCCTAATGAAAAATGTTTTATTCAATTTTTTTCTAAACAAAAAAATATAATTATTGCATATTGACATTAATATTACAAAACTCCTTTATACAACACACTTCTCACTCTCTTATAACTTCAAGAGTGTAGACATTACATTAAAAATACAAAATTGAATTGAAAATTTACAAATTTAAAATTTGAATTTGATATTGTTTATTAAATTCATTTAAAAAAAAAAAACTAAAAATTGTTCTATTTATGAGGGAATGGACATAGATCCCTGATTAGAAGCATGTAAAAGTTGTTGATCTACTCAACTATATTGCAAGGCCTATCCTCATAATAATACTTAAAACCATTAAAAATAAATAAAAACAAACAAATTAAATATAATAAGCTAAATACTAATATTTTATTTTTTAAGAATTTATACACATTTTATATTCAAATAATAATAATAATAATAATATATTTTGATAAATAAAATTGACTTATTTGAAAATAATATAATAATATTTCATATCACAATTAGTTTAGAAACTAAATATTTACCACTTGATAATAATATATAAACAATACTTTAAATATTATTAAAAACAAAAACACATACAGCAAATCATATTTAAAAGTATTTTATTTTTTGAAGAAAAAAAGAGCATATTACAATTACAATATAATATACAGGAAACTTGGAAAATAGAGTAACCATTTCCAAAATATGAAAATTCATATGGAGAGATACACATTTTCGTGAAATCAATGTTAAAATAAAAATAATCATATAGAGGATTTAGACCAACAAACAAGTAACAGATCTTGAAATTTTTTTCAATATTTATAAGATAATAATTTTTTTAATATTCTATCGTAACCAAACCTTCTATAGGTAGGTCTATGTGGTTGAATCCATATATAAAAATGAAGGTTATGTCTCAAAATCTTATAAGTATTATGTAATTTATAAAGATATATATATAATTAGAATTTGCTTCTTCAAGGTGTAAAGATACACTTAATGAATAGAAGATTTGGGAAGATCATTTTGGAAAACTAAATCACTAAATATAAAAATTCTTATTTCTAATCAAATAATATTAGATAAATATTATTTGAAAAAAAATTGAGAAAACTTTATTACAAAGACAAACCTTCTACTTAAGTGGAAAAGAGGCTTGCACCTCAAGAGATTATATTCCTCTCAGAAAAACTAAAAGATGACAACAAAGAATGAATTGGTTGTTACATCTGGCATGGCAAGCCCACTGCTAACAACTTCTCTCTCACTTAGTTTTAGAGAATATTAAAGAATACATGTTAACTCTCTGCTTTCATTCACAATCTTGATAAAGGGTTAGATTTGAAAACCCTCATAAGTACCAAAAAAAATTAATAATTAGTGTTGATAAGGAAAGATAATTTATTATTACCTTCTCATTCAGCCCTTTTCAATATATTTTAGGGAAGCATGGTTAGTTTAGCTATGTGCATCATCAACAGCGTGTTTTGCTTGTATATCTCCATTGAGTTGGTGAACACTTATCGATAAGCCCCTCATGCTAACCATCAAAAGAAAACCAATTCACCTTTATGCTGCAATTTATAATATAATAAAATAAAATATGAAATATATTATATAGTTGAACTATTCTTAGGCATGTTATTGTTGCTTTAGTGGTCTTCGATTTTTCTTATGACTTTCACATATATAACCTAGAATGGGATTGGCATAAAAGTTTTCCTCCAATATTGGGAAATATGTTAGGCCAAGAGTAACTCCACAAATGAATTTTTTGTTTTGCAATAGGAGAGGATATGACTATATACAAGGAGAGGGAGACTATTAGGTTTCATTTCCCAATGTCTCTTTGCCTTTAAACTTTCTTTATTTATCTATTTACAATATTTACATAGGATTTCCTAATCCAAAATATTAGGTGTCAACATTCCCCCCTTTAATTTGAAGGGATATTTGTGGGTCCAAGCATCATTCTAAATCTTTCAAACTTTTCACTTTCAAGTGCTTTGGTGAATATGTTTTCAATCTACTCATTTGTCGAACAATGTCATTGGTGGATTATTTTGGCCTCAACATGATGTCCAATCAAATGGTATTTTTTATTGACGTGTTTCTTTTGGTCATGGAACTTTGGGTTCTTGGAAAACTTTATTACAGAACTATTGTCAATCAAGATAGGAGTTGAATGCAATTTTTTCTCCTGCAAATCTTCCATAATTTTTCCGAGCCACACAATTTCCTTCGTTGCTTTAGATCTGCCACATATTCTTCCTTAGTTGTGGAATCTCCTGGAACTAATTGTTTGTGTGACCTCCAGGAGACAGCTCCTGATCCAAGACTCATATCATAGCTTGAAGTACATACCTCTATTTCTTGATCTCCATTGAAATATGAATCAGAGTACTCAATCAAGCTGAAGTCACCCACCTGTTCATACTTGAGTCCAAAGTCTTGAGTTCCCTTCAAGTACTTTAGAACTCTTTTTTCAGCAGGCCAAAGACCCTCACAAGGCTTTTGCATAAACCTAGAGAGGATTCCAACAAAAAATGAAATGCTTGTTCTAGTAGTAGTCTGGTAGTTGAGACTTCCTATGAGTTTTCTATACTTTTTTTCAGCCTCAAATTATTTTCCTTCAGTGGATGTGAGCTTTAAATTTTTTTCCATTGAATTAATAGTCAAAGGATTGCACTCAACCATTCCAAACATGTTAAATAGATCTCCATTGTAATTCTTCTGAGAGATGAGTACAAACTTTGGATGTTGAGTTACTTCAATATCAAGACAATAGTGAACATAGCCCAAATGTGTCATTTCAAAACCTTTCCTCAGTTCTTTATTTATGGATTCAATCTAGTTATCATTGTTCCTTTTCATCAGAATATCATCTACAAACACCAGACAATATACAATTACTTTGCCAACTTTCTTGAAAAACAAAGTTGCGTCATCAAGATCATAATGTTTGAAATTGAGTTTCATAAGATGTTTAGTAAATTTCTTGTACCAGGATCGCATTGCTTGCTTGAGGCCATACAAGGATTTTACAATCTTACATATTTTGTGTTCCTGACCTTGTACTAGAAATCCTTCTAGTCGGAACATAAAAAAATTATTTCAGATCTCCATTCAAGAAAGAAGTTTTTACATCCATTTAATGGAATTTCTAATTTTTCTGAGCTACCAAGGCAAAGAGTGTCTCGATGGTAGCCATTTTTTGTGGTGTAAAAAATATCGTCATAATAAACCCCTTCCTTTTGTGTAGAACATTTTTGCACAATCCTGGATTTATCTTTTTCAAGTGAGCCATCTGCTTTATACTTTTTCTTGAAGACCCACTTGCCGCCTATTAGCTTGGTTCCCAATGGAGGACCAACCAACTTCTAGGTGTCATTCTTGATCAAAACACCATATTATTTCTACATCAATTATTTCCTTTCATCATGAGAAGTGGCTAATTTGAAGTAATTTGGTTCGAAATCTGTAGACAAATTCAGTTCACGTTCATAAGAAACATACATATCAATAGGTGAATCAAAATCGTCTACATCACCTCCATTATGTCTGGTTGAGATTCTTGTTCTTGTATTTCCAACCTCATTAGGAAAAACACTTTCAAGTGTCTTTGTCATCCATTTTGGAGGACCTTTCTAAGATGGTCCATGTTTCTCAGTTGATTAATATGGGTCTGAATCAAGATATATACTCCTAATTCTATCAATCACATTAATCAATGTGTCATCTTAATTAGCAGATGGGGATTCATGCGGGGGAGAGAGTGCTTTGGAAGAATATTCCACAAACTGGTCCAGTATAGGGATCCCCCCTTCAATATGTGGAATCTCATTATCAAACTCTCGAAAATACTTTGCATTTATAAATATATCCAAGAAATCAAGTTGACGCTTAACAAAATTGTCAGCCTTGAAAGATTCAAGAAAAAACACATATTTATAGATTATAAAATTCTTATTAACTTCATCATAGAGACCATCATGGAGGTATTTGAGTACCCCAAGAAGATACATTTGCGACTCCTTGCACCGAGTTTGTTTCTTTGTTCCTTAGGTATAAACGTATAACATGTGGAACCAAAAATGCTTAGATTCCTCACCGAAGGAATGTTTCCATACCACATTTCATATGGCGTCTTGTTTTTTATAGCATGATATGGACACATATTCTTTATATACACAAGACATAGAATTGTATCAGCCCAAAACATCAACTTAACATACATGGAAAACATCATTGAACGTACCATATTTAATATTGTCTTGTTCATTCTTTCAACTACTCTGTTCTGTTGGGGATTATAATGCACAATTGTTTGATTTTTGATCCCATGTCAGCAAAGATACATTTAAAATTCATTTGAGTTATATTCTTTTCCATTCTCAATATGAATAGATCCAATATGAGATTGTGCATCATTTTCAATCCATGCATGAAAATTATTGAATGTTTCAAAAGCTTCATATTTTTTCTTTAATAAATAAACCCAACACATTATGGTGCATTCATCAATAAATGTCATCATATATTTATTACCATATATAGAAGGAACATACATTGGGCCACTTAAATCATAATGAATGACTTCAAGTTTTCTATGTGCTCTGTAATGAGAATCATAAAAATATCTTTTGTTTTCCTTTCCCAAGATACAAGCATCACATTACTTAAGTTTCGTACAAAAACTAGTAATACCATTTTTCTTCAACAAAGGAAGGTTATCATAGTTAAATTTTCCAAATATAGCATGCCATAAAAAATGTGATGGAACTGTACCTTCATCATAGTGATAATTGTATGAAAAGTTATGTGCATGAGAAAAGGTTCCTTGCAGCTTCAACAATTTATTCTTCTATCCCAGTCATGACAGGTGAGTGATATGATGCTTTTATGACCTCAAACTTGCCATCAAATATATGAATGGAGTTTCCTTGCTTGTGGATGTGCACCAAATACAACAAGTTTCTCCTCAATTCTGTGAGGTATAGAATATCACAAAGAAGAAATTCTGCAAGACCAAATAGTTTAAGCTTGATGGTGCCAAGACCTAATGGCTTGAGTTTTGACTTGTCTGCAAAGTATACTACTTCATCAACATTATCAATGAATTATTCAAAGAAATATATTATGGAAGTCATGTGGAAAGTTGTTTCTCAATCAAGCAACCAATCATCTTTCCATAAAGCAAGTGAAGCATTAAATAAGTCTTCAGTTACTCCAATGTTGCAATGTTATACAATAATTAGTGGACTCACGTGCTTTACATTTCCCTTTATGAGATGTTTTACCTTTTTCTTCAATTTTTTCCTACTCAATTGTGTCGCAAGGAAGATTACATGTGGAAGCATCATGTCCATTTATATCACATCGTATGCAATGAATATCAAACCTTTCTCCTTGGAAATGTGTGCCCCCCTGCCTCTAAAATTCTTCCATCCTCTTCCTCTTTGACTACCTCTTCATTTAGAAGAATCTTGTGCATGATTCTTCTCTTTTTTGTACAAGGAACACAACTTCTTCAGAAGGCTAAGGAGTTTTCTTCTTCCCAAAATCATTCTCTCTTTCAACAAAATTCTTCTCAAGGGAGTCAAAGTAAATCTCCTTAAGTTTTCCACTTCCCTGCAATGACTCAAGATAATTTGAATAAGAAGGATCTATAGTTCCTTGACATAAGATATTAGAGGAACATTTATTTCAAAATCAATGGATTTTATGTCATGCATAATGGATCTTATTTCTAATGCTAAGGCAAGAGGATCATCATTTTTCAACTCAAGATTGAACAACTTGATCATCAATTGAACAAATTTAAGTTCAGAGTGTGAGTCATACAATTCCTTCAACTTATTTAAGGTTTCAAAGGAATTTGAATATGGAAAAATATGAAGACTCGCCTCTTTATTTACTAATGTTGCAATCAAAGCATAGGCCTTGATTTTTTTATTTTCCCAAATGGAAATCTCCTTGTCAGAAGTGGGCTTCTCAGGTGCCTTTTCTAATAAAATAAATATTACATAAATATTATTGGAAAAAAATTGAGAAAAATTTATTACGAAGAGAAACCTTGTACTTCGATGGAAAAGAGGTTTGCACCTCAAGATATTATATTCCTCTCATAAAGACTGAAATATGAAAACAAAGAAATAATTTGTTGTTGCGTCTAGCATGGCAAGCCCACTACTAGAAACTTCTCTCTCACTTAGTTGTAGAGAATATTAAATAATACATGTTAACTTTCTACTTTCATTCAAAATATTGTTAAAGGGTTATATTTTAAAACCCTCATAAGTACTAGTAAAAAGTAATAATTAGTGTTGATAGGGAAAAATAATTTCTTATTACCTTCTCCTTTAACCCTTTTCAATATATTTTATGGGAGCATGGTTAGCTAAGCTTTATGCATCAGATAATTGGTCATCAACACCATGCTATGTTAGTACATCTCCATTGAGTTGGTGAACACCCATGGATAAGCCCCTCATGCTAACCATTAAAAGAAAACCAATTCATGTTAATGCTCCAATTTATAATATAATACAAGAAAATATGAAATCTAATATATAGTTGTGTTATGCTTAGGCATGGTATTGTTGCTTTAGTGGTCTTCGATTTTTCTTATGACTTTCACATATACAACGTAAGAAGGGATTGGCATAAAATTTTTCCTCTAGTCTTGGGAAATCTTTCAGGCCAGGAGTAACTCCACAATTGAATTTGTTGTTTTGCGATAAGAGAGGATATTAATATTGTTAGGATGAATTCTAATCGCGAGCGTACGAAAAAATCTCACTTTAGATGTGCATAACAAACAACCCTAACATCAAAGATGGCTACCAATTTCTTTAGATCTGCAGTTAGTTGACCAAGATAAATGGTACAAAATCCAGATCTATGTAGTTAAAGGAATTAAACAACAAATAAAAGCAAGAGTTTCTCCATGCATCCAATAGACAAGACACGAATATTTTTCAAGAATTTTTGTATTTATGACACCTGAGAAGGGAACTTAGAAAGGTGTTACCAGTCCCCCTCAATGGGATGGCTTCTTGTATGTCCTTAGTACTTTAAATCTAATATCTCTCCCTCTTGATGGTGTAGAAAACCCAGACAAATATGGAACTCAAGGGGAGTTCACAAGCAAAAAGATAGAAAATTATGACAATGATGGAGGATGAAAGTCAGACCAAGAGTATAGATCCAAAGTGATATTTAGGCAACAAAAGGTAGTGAGTGAATGGAAAAACCCTTCTATTTATAACAAAATGTCGAGTTATTCTAGATATTAGTGCATAATTAAAATATTATTAACCAAATCTAGATCCAACTTTCATGGAATATTTTATTATATTTGTTGGAGGGAAAAATAATTTGAATTTGGTCAAATCCCTTTATTTGTAAATAATAAATAAATAAATGATTTATTTATCATTTTAAGAATGTGGTTGAGTAATAATTAAATAAATAGCGATTTATTCAATTATTTATAAATGATTTATTCAAATTTAACAAGGAATATTATTTAAATAATGTTTAAATAATTATTCCTAGAAAATAATAAGACAAATAATTATTTATCTCATTAATTTACTGTTTTGGGTTAAATATGACCGGGAATATTAATTAAAATGTTGTTTAACTAATTATTCCTTGAGGAAAATGAAACAAATATGGATTTATTCAATATTTCCTCATGGGGTTTCCTGTTTAGACCATAAATTACTTAATAAATTAAGGATTACTAAGTTATTTTTCATAGTGAAAGAAATTTTACTTAGGGTAAAATTGGTCTTACATGGTGTACTTTGGTCCATCTAATAGTAACAGGTTAGATGACCAAAAATTGGTGTAACAGATTTCCCCCAGTGTGCGAGAGTTAGGAGCTAATCGTATGACCGAAGTACGTCGTAAGAACTCAATCACTAGACACCAAAGGGGAAGTCAGAGAGAGAGAAATATAAGGTAGACCAAAGAACTGGAGGAAAAGACCCTCAGGAGGTGGGACTTATAGATGCGACAAGTCTCTTTTATGAGTGAGTACCTATGCTACAAGAGGTGTGGGAGGCATACCTATGCCCACCAAGACAAAGTGCAAAGAATAATGCGTCTAGTAAGCAAGGGACTGAACTATATAGTACATGTTGGCATAAACATGAGCGAAATAAAAACATGATAATGGATCCCACATACATATTATGCCTGGGATAATAGCCAGGACTTATACAATAATATCTGAGTACATGAGATATAAGTACAACCAAAGAGGCATTGTAAACAGGAGATGGCTCTAAAAATCTGAATGATACATGAAAAATAAAAGATGTTGCATGCGGATGAGGCCGGAACCATCAAATATGTGGAGCTGCATAGAAGGCTGCAATGAAAAGGCCATCCGGGCATGTGGGGGGCTACCTGAAGGGCCACCTGCTCATGAGGTCTGAAACATCTCACACACACACATGAATCACCGATATAATTTGCTGAATCATTGAACCATCAAGTATACATATCTTAATCATGCCTTAAGGAGCTGGAGCTGAGAAACAATCAAGTCAAAGGGAAATAAGGAGTCCCTTTGCCTAATCCGAGGCACCGAACAAGAGTGGACGCTGGAACCAAGGTACACCGCCCTCTAGACCCGTCTTCTGGAATGAATGAGTTGATGTCGATAGAAGGAGGCCTGCCATAGGTGAGGCAATAAGGGATCCTCAACTAAGGCACGAGAGATAATATTAGAGCGACAAAAAGACTGACTCCAGGGATGATGATGGAATGGGTGGTACTGAGTAGCGGGCTGATGACTTTCCTTGTTAGAGAATGAAGGGCATGGATGACCTAGCAGTAACTAACATAATATCAAAGGGGATAGGGGACAGTATGACTGGAGGCCACAATGGGCAACATGAGAGAGGAGCTAAGCCATGAAGGATGGAGGACTATAGTGGGATACAAAGGGACTCGGGGTAGACTCCATGGATGTGATGATGGCTCAACTCGGATGCTCTAAACAAGGGTGACTTGATGATGCTGCCACACATAGAAGGTATGGTGAGGACCATAAAAACATGAGTACAATATTGTTACTCATGACAAAAATCGACACGAGCATGGACAAGTATGGAGGCAAAGTGGTGCCCCAAGTACAAGTGTTGCATGTGAAGAAATTTGATTTTGAAGAGTGGTTAAATGACCCTTCTTAGAAACAGTGTGTTCATGTGAAGTATCAAATCAAAAAAAAATAAAGGATACACCTTTGAGGGCTCGTTGAGAGCTTTCCAACGGTGTTGATGGTTTTTCAAACTGAACTATGGTTTGGTCGCAGTTGGTGAAAGAAAAATCTGGGGTTTCTCTTTTAATAAGGCATTTTCCCTCCAATTTAATTCATTTGCAAGTGTAGCTGTGGTGAATGTAGAGAGGAGAAAAGGCCCTAAATCTTGTGGCGATCATAGCAGACAAACCTACCATTGGAATCAAGATTTGTTAATTGCAGGTAAGAGGCCTAACCATACTCTTTCAAGTAAGGGGATCAAACAGTTTAGGCACCCAGAGCTCACGAACAAGCAAGGTCACACTTTTTAGGGTTTTTTCTACGACCTAGGTAGCAGGTACTGGGTAGAGAACTGCGATCTGTCCTAGGAAATGACCTAAAAAGTGCAACATGTCAGAGAAAGGGGGTTTTAGTGCCATTTTTGGCTGAGAGATGGGATTTTTATGGTTGAGGGGCATAGGTGCCCCCAAGCATGTTATGGTCATGCCAAAATGTATTTTGTTATGGTTATGCAGTACGAGAAAGGGAATGGAGGATTACCAAGCTCTTTTGGTACTGCATATATGAAGCAAATGGACTAAGTTTCTGGGTTGGGATACGTGGTGTTACTATCCCAAAGTGTATATTTTGAGATAATGGACTGGTGCTCACTTAGAAAACACACAGGTTGGTCAACAACAACGTCTAGGGGACTAGGTTGTTGATGTAATATGAAGGAATGATGAGGGGTATCATCCCTAGAGTGATATGAAGTGATATGGGACTCTAGAGTTTCTTCTAAATGGGGAAGAATAATGGCACTAGAGTCTATACTACCAGATGCACTAGGAGAGTTGTGGAGAATTGCTTCTCCTGGACTCTCGAATATGGGTACCCCATTACCATAACATTGAGTGGCAATGTAATGACCACAAGGGGTATGTGGTTCAAATGTATAGTTTCGATGTAAGGGGGGATAGATAAATTTAGGGGTGGTGATTTCTTCCATAGTGTCGTCATCATAATCGAAGATGTGGTGACTGGAAAAATAAAAACCACCTGACACGGCGAAGCTACCTAACTCATCATCATGAGAAGAAAGGTTCACATGCACATCATCATGGAGCGTGACTGAAGAACAAGTAGATGAAGGATCCACCGATGCTAAGCCCAAGGTGATCGCTGAAGGGAGGTCAAGTGAAACATAAGGGGAAGTCCCAGGGGGTTCTTCCACTATGAATCTCATAGATGATGACAGGTAGTGGACAATGGCCGAAGACTCTGTCATCTCGACATCAGGAGGGGGAATGTTAATAGGAGTGGATGTGTCCTCTGGTTCTGCTAGAGAAAAATGCGTAAATAAGTGAGTGGTGGACTCATTGCACTTGGCCTCGAATTGGCGGACCGCTTCAAAAGAGGAGTGATACTCTTCAAGGCAGAGACAGAGGTGAGTGTTGTGGCCATGGAAATCACATAAAGCACAAGGGTGGTTGGTGTGAATAGTCTTTGGGTTCTTGGCTGCATTCGAGGAAGAAATAGAGGCTTCAGGGACCGTAGACTCGGGGAACGCAACATTTACCATGGGCTTGATACGAGGCAATTCGGGACAATGATGGGTGGCATGACCAACAACATCACACAAAGCACATGGTGGGGTGCGCTTTGGAGGATAAGGAGGAGCAGAGTTTGCTGGGGAAGCCTTGTCTTTAGATGCCTTCTTGCGAGCTTTTCCCCCTTCACCCTAAGATGTTGTAACAGGATGAGGTTCCTGTTGAGGTGGCTGAGGCACGGTAGCAGAGGGAGGGGTCATGGGGACCGATTGAACCGAGGTCAAAGCAAGACAAGGTTTTGGGTTGACCAGGTGGGATAGAGGCTGTGGGATTAATGTACCAGACTGGGATCCCCAAGGTCAAGTTAGGAAGGGATAAGGTAGCCATAATAGGTACCAAAAACACTTCAGGAGGGGGAGCAAAGAACGATATCTAACCGGAGGGGTAATGGCCATGCAGGGAAACTTTGAGATTGTTAAGGCCAGGAGGAACTGTGTCGGGAGGGTAGAGAGGATCATGGATACCAGCTGTAGAGGGGCCTTGAGGAGGGGGTCCTGAAGGTTGGGTAGAAGTTCTAGGAGTAGGTTGCGAAGGGCAGGGATGCTAACTAGTCGAAGCAGGCCGCTTGAGGGAAGCCCGAGACAATTGCATCATTTAAATGTTCGACAAGTTGGGATCAGAGATAGGAGGAAAAATACCAAGGAAATAACCAAGAAAAGATGAGCCTTTGTAGACTCTGGGTGAGACACTGGTCAAATGTTCGATGGTTTTCTTATTGGCTATTGAAGGGATGATGGGCTTAGGGGAGGTCTGAGACTTCAGTTCGTAATATGTCAACTGGTAAATGGTGACTATCTTTATGTTATGAGGAAAGGAAATTTTGAGGTGAAAAGCAGATGGGACAGCAGACATCAGATAAGTGTAGCTGCGACCCAATAGAATTTTGTAATCTAAAGGGGCATAAATGACTTCTACATCAACACAAACAGTCTTTCTCACAAGAGTAATAGGAAAATTGCGGAACATGCCAATGGGCTAGGAAGAGTGGCCATCCCACGCTCTAAGGGTGATAGTGGAAGGGGCCAACTCAAGAGATCCAAACTGCTTCCAAACCGAAGTGGACATCACACAGGTGGATGCCCCCTCATCAATGATACAACAGGAGATGTTGGCATTTCAGATCTTGATGGGGATTTAGAAGGCGACGAAAGCAGGAAGGGGAGGATGTTCTGACCTGTCAACATAGAATATGATAAAACGATCATTTGAAGGATCCATAGTGCCCATGGAATTTAGTAGAGATTTTTGTTGTGAAGGGCATGACTGGTGGAGTTCCAGCGTTGAGATGGCACCAGGGGATTGCACCAAATCATCTACTATACTATACGAATGGGCAGCTTTTCTAGAAGCATTGTTTCAGCATAACAGTGCGTTGGGGATCTTGCGATGAACATCTGCCTTAGGCTGAAGGATATGTAAAGGACCATTGGTTGTCGAAAGAGGCTCTGTGGAACCTGAAGAAGGGGGCTCAAGGGCAGACGTAGCGGGAAGCTTGTTGTACTGACGGGACCAATTCTGAAGATTGAGGTAAACAATAATGGGTTGGTCAAAGTTCATCATCAAAATCTGGCAATCAGAGGTACCTGATGGAGGAGGTCGCGTGGCTGCCTGACCTTCAGGGGGTTGGGTAGCCATGAATCCTTGCTGGGGGAAAGGATTGGTAAACACATCCAACTGGATAGGTGCAGCATTGGGAGGAACCAAAGGGGAGGCTTCCTGTCCTCGAGATGCTACTTGAGTCTCCCAAATCTGACGCATCTGAGGTAAAAGAGAACAGTCGTGGGTGTAATTACCATAGACACCGCAACAAGAACAAGGATTATTCATGTGAACAGGCTTGTCGTGCTTGGGCTAAGTTCCCTATTGCTGGTTAGTAGTGTGAGGTGCATTCCCTTAGGGATTGGGTCCTCGATTACCGGTGGAAGATTGATTTTGGGTGCCTTTCCTCTTCTTTTTGGAAGTAGGAGGATTAGTCGCGCCTTTCTGTGCATACACCTACCCCTGGGGGGGTGGATATTGTTACGGGGGATGAGAAGGCAAGGGAGGCGGGGGTGATAATGCTGGAGGAGCTGGAGCACCAGGATCTGGATATAGATAATAAGGAGGTTTGGCAACATTGTGGTAAATATATTGGGAAAAAGGAGGAGGCATATCGTATCCTGGATACATGCTACCGGGAGGGGGAAAAGTGTTGGAGGATCTGGCCCCTCCTTGATGGAAACCATAACCCATGGGAGGATGAGTGTACGAATGAGAAAGGGCTCCAATGATACCGTCGGTGGAATGGATTTCCCTGGGTGCGTTGGCACCACCGGGTCTAGGGATATTAGGTAAGACGGTATAAACATAACCAGACTGAGTGTAGATCAGGTCATATTTTAACGCAATCTGGAGATTAGCTTCTTCGGTCTGAGGGAAATGAGATGTGACATCTTTGCCGATAGCAAGCATAAGGGATCTGAGAAACCAGTCCATGTATACACAGTCTTTGAAGGTAGGGGCTTGACATAGGCTCTTTCTTCTCCTCCATTCCTGGACATGATAGGATATGCGGGTCACAAACGATTGATGGAAAGAGGTAAAAATTTTGGTACCAGTGTTATAACGAAGGGGAAGCTGGAAGTGAGATAGAAAAGCCCAGACAAGAGTCGCAAAATTAGTATGAGAGGAGGAGGTTTGGTCAACATACCACTTAGAAAATTCTCTAGTAAGCGTATGCTGGAACAACTGAAGATGGACAGAGTCATCGGTGATGGTGTTAGATGAACACAACATGTGGAAAGATCGAACATGGTTTGTAGAATCTTCTCCAGCAAGACCTTCAAACTTGGGGATGTCGGAAGGGAGCTTGGTTAGCATATCAGGCCAACCAAGGTCATGGTGTATGGGGTCATTGATCAACTGGTTAAAATCAGGAAGACCGAGGCCTTCCATATAAGGGAGCAAGGGAGAAGCCGAGATAGTTTCTGTTGCGGTCCCACTCGTAGTAATCCCAGCATTAGGTCCGGGGCTACCACCAGCGTTAGGTCCTGAACCAGACATGGTGAAGGTGACAGGGGGAGAACTGGGGATAGAACCAGAGGAGGAACCCAACGAACCAAAAGCAGATTCATAATGGGGACTCGGAGGAGGACTAACTTGAATCCTACGTGGAGGAGTAAGTCTTCCTAACAAAAACTGAGGATGAAGGCTAAGAATTCTCCCGGATAAACGCCTTGGGGGCGCAATGATGGAAGAACAAACACGGATCACAAAAGGAAGAGAGACCAACAAGGGCAAGGAGGTGCAGGATCAAATGATTACAATATTGAAACAAGGGCAGTGAGGTGCAGGATCAATTGATTACAATGTTATATTCTTTTCCTGGCAGTGCTAACCAAGCGCTCTTCACTTAGGGTGTGTGTGTTAAGTGTGTTAATTTTCATTTTTAAACCCAAAAATTTATAGATAAAAAATAAAAAGTTTGTTGTATAATTGTAAATAAATCTACAAATAACAGTAAAGTAAATTGAATATAACACAAAATAAACAGCTAAGGATGCATCAATCTAAACCCAAGGAGGTGGGTTTCCCAACAACTAGTCTAAGGGTGGACAAAAATCTAGTCAAAACACACCAAAAAATGAAAAGGATCTAAAGTCGGGAGGGAAAATTATCTAAAGGTTAGATCTGTTGGAAATAGGTGTAGAAAACAACAAAAATCCAGAGGGAAAAGTGTTGCAAATGAGGTGGTGAAAGGCTACAACCTGAAGGTAAATGGAGGGACCCTAGGGGAGGACCAAACAAAACTGAAAATAGGTGTTTTGGATGGATGAATAACCAATCTAAAATGGATCTAAAGGTATAGGATCAGATTTGAAAAATGGCTGAACACACTGAAATTTCAGACGACCTGCTTCAGCTAAACTGCTCCTAGAAAGGTGGAAGCATACTGAAGCCCTAGGGGGCTAGGTTCCTAACTCAACGACTAAAATAGGCCAAGAACAGGTCCAAAACAATCGGAGATGGAGGTCAGACAACCCTGAACAGTAACCCAGAAAAACCCAGAAAAATCTTAGAAAAATTCTCGCAAAAAGTACAGGTCGTAGTTTTTGACCTGTTTTCTATAGAGGCCGCAGGTTTGAAGTTTTTTTCTGCATCCTGGAGGTTCAGGCCATAATTTATGGCCCAAAAAGTGTGACCTACACTTCTGGCACTCTCAGGAGCAGGTTTCAGAAAAAAATTGTCTTCCCAACTGCGACTGATACTTGTCAGTTGCGCAATAGGTCCGGAAACACACGGAAGTTAGAATTTTTACTATTTTAGGGTTTGATAGGTTAAAAACAACATCAAGAAAAGAAAAACAAGAAGCTGAAGAAAAATCCTAGTGTTTGAAGCAGAAGGTCATTCAGGGATTTGAAAAACGACAGAGGTTGCAATCGTAAACCCTTGTGGAGTCGCTAGTTGTTAGGATGAATTCTAGTCACAAGCGTACGAAAAAAACTCACTTTAGCTATGCATAACAAACAACCTAACATCAAATATGGTTGTCAATTTCTTTAGATTTGTAGTTAGTTGACCAAGATAAATGCTACAAAGTCTAGATCTATGCAGTAAAAGACATTAAACAAAAAATAAAAGCAAGAGTTTCTCCATGCATCCAATAGACAAGACAATAATATTTTTAAAGAATTTTTGTATCTATGACACCTGGGAAGGGAACATAGAAAGATATTACCAGTCCCCCTCAATGGGATGGGTTCTTTTATTTCCTCGTCACTTTAAATCTAAGATCTCTCTCTCTTGATGGTGTAGAAATCCTAGGAAAAAATGGAACTAAAGGGGAGTTCACAAGAAAAAAGATAGAAAAATATAACAGTGATGGAGGATCAAAGTCAGACAAAGAGTATAGATCCAGAGTGATATTTAGGCAACAATAGGTAGTGAGTGAATGGAAAAACCCTTCTATTCATAACAAAATATGTAGTTAGTCTAGATATTGGTGCATAATTAAAATATTATTAACCAAATCTAGATCCAACTTTTATGGAATATTTTATTATTTTTGTTGGAGGGAAAAAGAATTTGAATTTGGTCAAATTCCTTTATTTGTAAATAATAAATAAATAAATGATTTATCTATTATTTTAAGGATGTGGTTGAGTAATAATTAAATAAATAGTGATTTATTCAATTATTTATAAATGATTTAGTCAAATTTAGCAAGGAATATTATTTAAATAAGGTTTAAATAATTATTCCTAGGAAATAATAAAATAAATAATGATTTCTCTAATTAATTTTCCTGTTTTGGGTTAAATATGACCAGGAATATTAATTAAACTATTGTTTAACTAATTATTCCTTGAGGAAAATAAAACAAATATGGATTTATTCAATATTTCCTCATGGGGTTTCTTGTTTACACCATAAACAACTTAATAAATTAAGGATTACTAAGTTATTTTTCATAGTGAAAGCAATTTTACTTAGGGTAAAATTGGTCTTGCATGGTGTACTTTGGTCCATCTAATAGTAACAGGCTAGATGACTAAAAATTGGTGTGACAAATATATACAAGGAGAGGGAGACTATTGGGTTTCATTTCCTAATGTCTCTTCGTCTTCCATCTTTCTTTATTTCTCTATTTACAATATTTACATAGGATTTTCTAATCCAAAAGATTAGGTGTCAACATTCACCCCCTTAATATGAAGAGATACTGGTGAGTCCAAGCATCATTCTAAATCTTTCAAACTTTTTCCTTCCAAGCGCTTTGGTGAAGATGCTTTCAATATGCTCGTTTGTGGAACAATGTCATAGGTGGATTGTTTTGGCCTCAACATGATGTTGAAGCAAATGGTATTTTGTATTGTCGTGTTTCGTTCGATCATGGAACTTTGGGTTCTTGGCCAACTTTATTGCAGAATTATTATTCATCATGAGAGTATTTGAATGCACTTGTTTCTCCCGCAAATCGTCCAAAATTTTCCTGATCCACACAATTTCCTTTTTTGCTTCAGTTGTTGCCACATATTCTACCTAAGTTGTGGAATCTTTTGGAACTGATTGTTTGTGTGACCTCAAGCAGATGATTCTTGATCCAAGACTCATAACATAGCCTAAAGTACATTCCTCAGTTTCTTTATTTGCGTCGAAATTTGAATCAGAGTATCCAATCAAGCTGAAGTCACCCACATGTGTATACTTGAGTCCAAAGTCTCAAGTTCCCTTCAAGTACTTTAAAACACTTTTTGTAGCAGACCAAAGACCCTAAAGAGGATTTTCCATAAACTTGGACGAGATTCCAAAAATAAATGAAATGTATGGTCTGGTAGTAGTCCGGTAGTTGAGACTTCCTACAAGTTGTCTATACTTTGTTTCATCCTCAAATTATTTCTCATTAGTGGATGTGAGTTGTAAGTTTTGTCCCATTGGATTAATATTCAAAGGATTGCACTCATCCATGCCAAACCTATTCAATATATCTCCAATATACTTCTAATGGGAGATGAATATAAAATATGGAAGTTGAGTTACTTGAATACGAGGATAGTAGTTAACATGGCCCAAATATATCATTTCAAAACCTTTCCTCGGTTATTGATTTATGGGCAATGTAGTTCTCATTGTTTTTTGTCATCAGAAGATCATTTACATACACTGCAAGATATACAACTATTTTTCCAACTTTCTTGACAAATAAAGTTGCATCATTAAGATCATAATGTTTGAAATTGAGTTTCAAAAGATGCATAGTCAATTTCTCGTACCAGGATCGCAGTGATTTCTTGAGGCCATGCAAGGATTTTACAATATTACATACTTTACAATCAAGACCCTTCAAAATAAATCCTTCTAGTTGGGACATAAAAAAAAAATCTTTCAGATCTCCATTAAAGAAAGCAGTTTATACATCCATTTGATGGAATTTCCAACTGTTCTGAGCTACCAAGGTAAATATTGTCCAGATGGTAGCCCATTTTTTTGTGGGGGAAAAATTATCCTCATAATCAACCCCTTTCTTTTGTGCAAATTTTTTTCCACAATCTTGGATTTATGTTGTTAAGTGGGCCATCTCCTTTATACTTGTTCTTCAAGACCCACTTGCAACTTGTATTTCCAACCTCATTGGGATGAACACTTTCAAATGTCTTTGTCAGCCATTTTGGAGGACCTTTCTTATATGTTCTAGGTTGCTCAGTTAACTGAGATGGATTTGAATGAATATTTATCTTCCCAATTCTATCAATAACATTAGTCAATATGTCATCCTAATCAGTGGTTGGGGCTTCATGCGGGGGAGAGAGTTATTGAGAAAAATATTGCTCAAATTGATCCAGTATAGGGATCCCCCCTTCAATATGTGTAATCTCATTATCAAACTCTCGAAAATACTTTTCATAACTGAATCTATCCAAGCGATCAAGTTGATGCTCAACAACATTGCCAGTGTTGGAAGATTAAGGAAATATTGCATCTCTATATATTATATTATTCTTATTAACTTCATCATAGAGACAGTCGTGGGGGTATTTGAGTAGCCCAAGAAGATACATGTGTGACTCCTTGCACCAAGTTTGTTTCTTTGTTCCTTAGGTATCAAGGTGTAACAGGTGGAACCAAAAACCTTTAGATGCCTCACCGAAGTAATGTGGCCATACCACATTTCATAGGGAGCCTTGTTTTTGATAGCATGAGATGGACACCTATTCCTTATATAAAAAACACATATAACTACATCAACCCAAAACATTAACTTAAATTCTTGAAAAACATCATCGAATGTACCATATTTAAGATTGTTTTGTTCATTATTTGAGCTACTCCGTTCTGTTGGGGATTATAAGGCACAGTTGTTGATGCTTGATGTCATGTAGGAGAAAATATTTTCAAATTTATTTCAGGTATATTATTTTCCATTATAAGTATGAATAGAGCTAATATCAGATTGTGCATCATAAATATTCAATTACTCCAATTTTGCAATGTGCTACAACATAATTAGTGGACTCAAGTGCTTTACCTTTGATATGAAACCAACTCCAAAAATAGAATAAAAGAGAGATCAATTCCTTATAAATCAGGCACTTTGAGGGGGAAACCTCCTTTACATTACAAAAATGAACAATTACTGGATGATTCAAATGAAAAAATCTCCTTTATATATATATATATATATAGATAGGAGTCCATGGGGTCATAATATAATCCTAGTTGAACTAACAATAATAATGTAAGGGAACAACGGTAACAATAATGGGGTTTTATGGGGCACAATAATAACAGTGTGGGGACTATAGGGGTACAACAATAACAATAAGGAGGCTACACTAACAATAATAGGGGAGTACACTAGTAATATAGGGACCTAACATGCCCCTCACCTTCAAAATGGTGTTGTCCTCAACGCTTGAGTAGCTTTGGATGCTTCTGTATAAAATTTTCATCCTCCCATGTGGAATCTTTAGTGGTTAAGTTCTTCCACTTGATGAGATACCATGAAATTGATCGATTTCATAGTTGTTGAGTTATTTTTTCCATGGCTTCTTCAAGTTCCAAGATGATTTTTCCTTCCTCATCAAGTTATGGAAATATTGTTTGAACTGAGAGTTTGTCACCTGTTGATCATACTCAACTATCTGTAAAATTTTCACAAGCAATTTGGCTTAAACCTCTCAAATTCCCCCTTTCATCCTTGGAAAGTCATTCTTACGCCTATCGTTACCATTTCCCGCCTCCAAAACAAATTATAAAAGGCTGGAAATCCATATTTGAAATATTTAAGGCATAGCTCCTTCGGCCCTAGTCCCTTTATCTTTTCCTCCATATAACCCGGACGCTAGACCAGGCGCCAGCCCGAAAGGTGCTTATCAAATGTATATCGAGCTCATTTTGAACTGTAGATCTGTAACAGATCGGACGGTGACTGTTCATCCCCATCGCGCCCATAGTTCACCTGCCTACTGTCCAATCAAACCTTGAAATCAACGGTCCGCAGCCTGCCTATCCTGGTGGTCCCCACACCCGCTCCCATTGCAAAAATCGGTGGTTTATATCGCACCGCCTTTCGGTGGTAGGCGGTAATTCCTGTTTGGCCAACGATTCCATATAGTGTTTGCCATGCATCCCAGCGTACGGCTCTAAAACCGTCGTTCATCGCACGTTATTGTTCGGAACAAGACGCCCAGCGATATCTCCATTAGCCGTCTGATCTGAAGCTCTTCATCCAACAGCTATCATGCTCTGAAGCTGCATGGGATTTAACACAAGGAAATCGTACCCTCGACCCACTGGAAATTTCCCCCGACGTTGTTTCAACCGTCGATCTCGTCTTGAGATCGGACGGTCTAGATCATTTTCACACCCCACTGTGGACCCGATCTTCCTCCACATCATCATCCCACGTGTTTATCGCATTTTTCCCCCGCCATTTATACATTACATTCATATGTTTTATTTTAATGTTCCGCATTATAAACTCTGGCCAACCCTTCCGCCATTATTTCCACTGCATTTTCTTCGTCACCACCCTGCATGCTTCCGCCATTTTATCATGTTGCTTCACTACACAGTCGCCTCCATTGCATTTCCGTCCCCCATGCATTGATTTTCTTCACAACTTTGTGTGTTTTGCAGGTTTACAGCGACAAAGAATTATCATAATTTGCAGCATCCATTACAAGAGCCGAGAACGCGTCAGAGGACCAGTTTTTCAGAGGCGAAATTTATGAAGAAAGTCCTGGGTAGCTGTTGTGACATGACATCCATTAAAGAAACAGGGTTATACTTTGGCGAGCTTCCCAGTGTCATTCAAGAGGCAGATATCATAGATGGAGACATTAATGGAACAACAGAGGAGTATCAGTGGAAGGTCAAGGAATTCAGTGTTCAGCATTGAAGATTTTAAATCATAATTCAGGGTTTACAAGGCAGAGGGTACGATGCACAAAAAACAATACCCTCCAGGTTTTATTTTAGCAGAATTTTCTTTCAGGAAAGGACATAATGTTTATGGGATTCTACTCTATGCCGTGTTCCTGAAGAGGCTTTCACCCAGTGCATTCATTTCAGAAAACAGGCCACAGAGTACAAACAGCACAACATAGTCATTCAGCAGTATGGGCGTGAATGTTTCCGCCATTTTGCCTTAATTATGCAAATTAAATGTTCATTACCTACCTCTTTTACTAGGTTTTGGTTTCTCCTATAAAAACCATGAAGAAACGCATTGTAAGCGTTCCAGATTTTATCAGAAAATTATGGAGTGAAAGGCTTTTTTTGCATACATTTTGTAAAGCTCTTGTATGAAGGCTCAGAGCCCATAGGGTCTCAGTGAGGAGGATTTCTATCTGTTAATGATGATTCTGGTCTTTGGTATTTCACAATGTGTAACCTTTTCTCTTATGTGTTATATTAATAGATCATTTCATTTCATCCATATTTCTTGTATCATGTTTTGGAATGTGAGTGGCTCACTGATTTTTGGTATGGATTCATCCTAGTTGATGCCCATGCTCAGATCAGTCAAGCGCTTTAAATATGGCTCATGCATGATATTTTGTTCCATTATTCAGCTAAACCGTATTTCTGCTATATCAATTGCTTTGGGAGGGTGCTTTTAAAATGCTATTATCGTGTATGGATTCTTAGATTGGTAAGCCCATGCATGGTGGTATTGAATATCTTGGTATCAGCTCAATGTTAACTAATATCTCCTCTACATTTCATTCACTACATACACCTTCTGATAACTTATTTTTGTGATATATTACTTGAACCGGCCCGCTTTGCAGTAAATTGTCTCTGAATTGTCTGATGCTTTGTATCAGATTTTTACACCTTGCCTCTGCAGTATTTCTTTTCCTGTATCAGTTTTTGAGGGTCTTGTTCCCATTCTAGTTTATTTCCCTGTTTACAGGAGATAGCATGTGATCTGAAGTTGACAACTTCATACATTATATTATACGCTCCTTGCTATGCTAAGATGTCCTAGGCACTGGTCTATCACAACTCTAGGCTATCTCTAGGAGCTACAACATCTTTCTGGCGCCGTTGCCGGGGAACGAAGTTGAGAAATTTTAGAATCCCTGGGCCTCGACAAAATCTAATTCACTCTTCAAGTAGGTGAGTATGGAGAGTTGAGAGTTGTATATCCCTCACCTTGGCGACTCCACATTGGTTCATTTGATAAATCTATTTGCAGTCCTGGCTCCTCGCAAGCCACACCTGAGGTCAGATACATCTAAGCCAAAGACACCTTCAGTGTCTAAACCTAACCAGATTATACATAGAATAAATTGGAGGGAAAGGAAATCAGCTCATTCTGAGATTCCCGAATTCTCTCAGGAAGACTATCCATCCTCTTCCTCTCAAGAAGTCCAAGTAGAAAATCCCTACTACATTGAGGAAAATCCTGAATATTACTCAGATAGTCCACCCCGAGAGGGTATCAGAAATAAAAACAGTCTTCATCCTACTCCTGAGGTTGAAGAGGTCAAGGAAGTAACCGAAGTATCTGCTGTTAACAGACCTTTGTTCCCCTCAACCCCTCAAGCTGCAGTTGAGTATATTCCTATTATTATTCATACTCCACTTCCACCTCCTCCTCCTCCTCTTACTCATCAAACTACTGCACTACCTCCACCTCCTCCAATGGCTAATGTTTCGGCCTTCTTGATAAATAAATATGCTCCCCTAGCATTACGCCAAGTGTTGAATGATATGCCCCAGGATTATCTGAAGATCTTGCCCAGATTCAATGGGGAAAACGAGACTGATGCTCAAAAACATCTTGAGACTTTCTGCTCCTTTGCAGAGAACTTTAACGTTGAACATTTGGATGTGGTCTTAGGACTGTTCGTGCAATCTCTAGATGGTGAAGCTCGAAAATGGTTCAAGACATTGGCTGGCCGTTCTATTACCACTTGGGATAACATGGAATACACTTTTCTTAGGAAATTGGGAGAGAATAAAGATCATGGAAATTGTCTCATTGAGTTCAATACACTAAAGAAAATACACAATGAAGGAGTGTCAGAATTTATCAAGAGATTTAATAAATTGTATCTGAGTCTCCCTGCTGATATGAAACCCCATCAAACTTCTGCTAAATTCGTTTTTGTAGCAGCCTTTGATTCAGAATTTGGTTTCTCTCTCAGAGAAAGAAAGCCTGCTACTCTGGATGATGCTCAGGCATATGCACTAGAGTTGGAAGCAAACTTTGCCTCCACTGGCAAATCAAAAGGAAGACCTAAACAAGATAGCAGAAGAAGGGGCAAAGAAAATGCGTCCACCTCTAACCAAGACAGAGACTCAGCCAATGACAAAATGGAATAAAAGAGAAAATTGATTAAGAAAATGGTCAAGCTTGAATTGGAAGCCAAGAACACAGCCTTCAAAAATTTCCAGAATGCCCCAAACAGAGGTTACAATCCTCAGTACAGGAAACCACCTCTGCAAATCTTGCCAAGAGAAGCAAAGGAGCAACAGGATCAAGTGCCACACCCATTGTACCTGGAAGGTCCATTAGATGATTCTACTGAAGACACTACCTATGGACTGGAGGATGCAAATCTTTCCTTTTCAAATAGTGATGGAGAAGAGTGCCCTTTGCAAGGGAATGATGAAGCTGGGTGCTCATTGCAAGAAGAAGAAAAGATCAGAGACGTAGAAGAAGCAGAATTCAATCATTATTGTAAACAATTTGATGATTTCATGCAAGCACATTTCAATAGAATATATGATCTCATATCTTCTAGGAAGAGGACTCGTACCCAAGAGAAAGAATAAGAGCTACCCCAAAACGAAGCACCTGCTCAGAAGGAGGCTACAATGCAGAAAGTCACAGACAAAGGTAAGGGCCCTCTAAACATACCTTTTCAATCTAATGATCAAATTCCTTCTTCTTCAAAAGTATTCACTTCCCCTAATGCCAAATCTGTGTCAAAAGAAGTCAAGCCCCCAACTGAAAATAAAGAATCAAAAGAGGTTGTGATAGAAAAGTCCCCTCCTGCTTTCAGTCTACAAAAGGAACTTGAAAAGGTCAAAATCCTAGTCCCCTTGACTGAACTGTTGAAACAACCAGCATATCAATCTCAAGTCACCTCTTTCATGCTCCCTCTAGAAGCACCAATCATCCCAGATAGTCTCAACCTTCAAGAAGAGAGACCCATGGTAGTTTTTGGCCCACATGTTGAGGAGATAGATCCCTCTACTCCCCCCTTCTATGTGTCTCTAGTAATCCATGACCTGCTATTACATAACTGCATGTTAGATTCTGGAGCTTCCCATAATCTTATGCCTCTGTCAGTCATGGAACAACTAGGTTTGAAAATCACACGTCCATTTAAAGATCTCTATTCATTTGATTCCAAAAGAGTCAAATGCTTGGGGATGGTCAAGGATTTGGTGGTCAATTTGGCCCAAATCCCCGCAAAAAGTGTGGTAATGGACATCGTGGTGGCTGACATCCCAACTCGTTTTGGTATGTTGTTGTCAAGGTCCTGGGGAACAAAAATTGGCGGGTCAATCAAGTTAGATTTAACATATGCTATTATCCCAGTTTTTGGTGGCCAAGAGAGGAGGTTATATAGGGAGACTAGGTTTGTCAAGATGGTGACTAAGGCTAACAACTTTGAAAATTCACCAGTCTACAGTAAAGAAGGAGATCTCTCGTGCTTGATGCTGGAAGAAGATCAAGATTATGCTCATGAACCATCCTTCTATCAGATCAAGACTGAGAAGCCCTCAGTGAGCCATGAAGCAGGAATCCAGACTCTCCATTTTGATGGAGAAAATTCAAAAGAAGGTAATGGAGCTGGAATACTATTGATTTCTCCTACAGGAAGATGGGTTCCATTGTCTTTCAAACTAGATTATGAAGCCACAAATAATGTGGCGTAATATGAAGCACTGCTGATAGGATTGCAGACAACTAGGAGCATGAACATACAAAGTATAAAAGTTCTGGGAGATTAAGAACTGGTGCTTAGGCAAGTCAGGAACCAGTGTCAGACCAAACATCCTAGGCTAAGGGCTTATAGGGATGAAGTTTGGGACATGGTAGAAAACTTCTTCTTGGCATTCAATATTCAGTTCATGCCCTGAGAACAGAATAGGATGGCTGATTCCCTTGCTGTGGCTGCTAGTACATTTCGACCACCTCAGAACCCTCTTTTAAGATATGAAGTTGAGGTGCGTTATCGGACTTCAATCCCAAATAACATCAAACACTGGCAGGTGTTTGAAGATGAAGAGCAAATGAAAATATTCCTGGAAACAGTAGGAGAATTCTCCAATATGGAGATTGATGCTGAAGAAGAGGTTGAGTCTGAAGATACTTCAGAAAGAAATTGGGAGGAGAAGATGGCAGGAAATAAAGTGTTGCAGTTGAATGGAAACATTACACTTAGAGGGCTGGTGCCTCTAGAAAGATTATTTAACAAGAATGATGTCCCACTGCAGCCAAGCAAAGTGGTAGAAGAAAATCAGGTTGAAGACTTGAATTTGGGTACTGAGGCTGATCCCAAGATTGTAAAATTGTCCAAGAAAATCCCTGGAGAATATAAAAAGCTATATCAGAAATTATTCCAGTCTTACAGAGATGTATTTGCATGGTCCTATCAGGACTTGAAAAATTTTGATATCAGTGTTATGCAGCACAGAATTCCATTGAAGGCAGATGCAAAGCCCCATAAGCAGAAGCTCAGACAAATAAATCCCCTGCTGCTGCCTTCTATTGAGAAGGAAATCAAGAAGTGGCTAAAAGCCAAAATAATTGTACCACAGAGGTAATCTGAATGGGTGGCAAACCTCGTCCCTATACGAAAGAAGAATGGAGAAATAAGGCTGTGTGTGGATTTTAGAAATTTAAACAGAGCATCCTTAAAGGATAATTATCCACTTCCTAAAATGGATCACATCCTGCAGAAAGTGGTTGGAGCTTCCAGAATGTCAATGATGGATGGATTCTCTGGTTATAATCAAGTGGATGTACTTCCAGAAGACCAAAAGAAGACTTCTTTCACCACACCATGGGGTACATTTATGTATGTCAGGATGCCTTTTGGATTGATTAATGCAGGGGCCACTTTTCAGAGGGCAATGGACGTTGATTTTGTTGGGGAGCAGGATAAATTCCAAGTGGTCTACCTTGATGATATCACCGTATTTTCCAAAAATGATGCTGAGCACAATGAGCATCTGCGGAGAACTTTTGAGAAATGAAAAAGGTATGGTCTCTCTCTAAATCCTCAAAAGTATTTATTTGCATTAGAAGAGGGAAATATTTTGGGCCATATCGTGACTAAAGATGGGGTGAAAATAGACCCTAAGAGGGTAGAGGTTATAAATGGTATTGTTTTCCCCAGAAATAAGAAAGAGGTGCAGGTATTCCTTGGACGCATTAATTTCCTAAGAAGGTTTATTCCTAACTACGCTGAGATAGTTAGGCATATAACAGATATGTTGAAGAAGGATAATGAGGTAAAGTGGTCACAAGAATCACGGGAAGCATTTACCAGGATAAAGAATGCCTTTGCAGAAGCCCCTGTAATGGCTGGACCAGATTACGATAAACCTTTCATGATTTTTTCTTTTGCATCACCTCATACAATAGCAGGAGTTTTATTGCAGAAAAATGAGGAAGGGTATGAGTAGCCTATTTCCTTTTTCAGTCAGGTGCTCCGTGATGCATAATTAAAATACAACATATTGGAAAAGAAAGCATACGCCCTAGTGAAATCCCTCAAAGAATTCCATGTATATATCTTACAGTCCCACATCACTGCATTTGTGCCTGTAGCTGCTGTAAAAGATATCCTTATCCAGGGGGATAGTGAGGGAAAAAGGGGTAAGTGGATCGCCAAAATACAGGAGTATGACTTAGACATACGCCCTACTAAGCTAATCAAAGGACAGGGGCTTGCCAAAATGTTATCTGAATCAAACTACCAAGCTATGGGCATAAATTTGTCCATTATAGCAGGTGAGGAATCTGAAGAAAAAGAAGAACGACAGGGAATTGGAGTAGCCACTCCGGAAACACATCTAAAGTACCTCACTAGTCCGTGGTACAAAGAGATAGTAGAATATCTCCTTACACTCAGCTGCCCTCCAAGTTGTGATAAAACTAAATACAGAGCACTGAGATTTAAATCACAGAAGTACATAGTCGCCAATGGCCGACTATACTGGCGAGATCCCTCAGGCATCTTACTCCTGTGTCTCACAGAGAATGAAGTCAAGAGTATTATTGCAGAATTTCATGAAGGGATCTGTGCAAGTCATTACAGCTGGAGGGCCACAACTCATAAAATTCTAAAAGCTGGCTTCTATTGGCCAAAATTTTTTGGAGATGTTTTTGCCAGAGTAAGAGCATGTGATAAATGTCAGAAATTTGCTGAGAGACAGAAATCGGCACCATTTCCCATGATTCCTGTGCACATAGATGAACCATTCAAACAGTGGGGTATTGATTTTATATGTGAGATACATCCCCCATCAAGTGGTCAACATAAGTGGATTTTAACAACCACTGATTATTTCACTAAATGGGTGGAAGCCATACCTGCGAGGAATGCAACAGATACTGTGATCATAAAATTCATGGAGGAAAACATCATATCCATGTTTGATTGCCCTGACAGAATAGTAGCTGATAATGCCCAGGCTTTCAAGTCTGCGAATTTTGTAAGTTTCTGTCAGCGATATAACATCACACTGAGTCACTCTACAACCTATTATCCACAGGGAAATGGCTTGGAAGAGTCTTCCAATAAAACCCTGGTAAGGGCACTGAAGAATACTATCAATGAGAATAAAAGGAATTGGGACTCCCAATTGAAATTTTCTCTGTGGGCCAATAGAATTACCAGCAACAGGGAAACTGGGAAATATCCCTATGAATTGGTATATGGGCGAGCAGCAATTTTTCCTGTATAGCTGGCTTTACCAGTGGCCCGCTTCATGCAAGAAATCCAGGAGGAACCTGATGATATGATTAGGAGAATAAATCAATTGGTGGAATTAGAAGAAACACGGGGCCAGGTGAATCAGAGGTTAATATAATATCAAGAGAAAATGAAACACATTTTTGATCATCATGCAAAAGACAGGAAGCTGCAGATCGGTGATTTGGTGCTCAGATGGGATGTCCGGAGAGCTGAGAAGGGAAAACATGGTAAATTCGACCCCCTCTGGTTTGATCCTTTCAAAATTGTGGAACAGGGGGGAAATAATACTTTCAGGTTGGAGAATTTACAGAGAGACTTGCTAGATGCCCCTGTAAACGGTCAATTCCTCAAGCCCTACTTTCAGTTCTGATTCAGGCAAAGGCAGCCTGATGTATTATATTGTATGATAGTTTCCTTTTTGTTTTCATTTGAATAATGTGGGTGTCATTATGAATCATAAAGTGAAAAGTAAGTTTGCTGAAGAGCCGATTTTGCACAGAATATGATCAGAGGGTCTGTGAGTTCTCGACACGTTCAGGAATGGACGTGCCGTCCCCAGGTGGAGCCAATGTTGATCATACTCAGCTATCTATAAAATTTTCACAAGACATTGGGCTTAAACCTCTCAAATTCCCCCTTTCAGCCTTGGAAAATCATTCTTACGCCTATCGTTACCATTTCCCGCCTCCTAAACACATTATAAAAGGCAGGAAATCCATATTTGAAATATTTAAGGCGTAGCTCCTTCGGCCCTAGTCCCTCTGTCTTTTCCTCCATATAACCCGGACGCTAGACCAGGCGCCAGCCCGAAAGGTGCTTATCAAATGTATATCGGGCTCATTTTGAACTGTAGATCTGTAACAGATCAGACGACGACTGTTCATCCCCGTCGCACCCATAGTTCACCTACCTACCGTCCAATCAAACCTTGAAATCAACGGTCCGTAGCCTGCCTATCCTAGTGGTCCCCACACCCGCTCCCATTGCAAAAACTGGTGGTTTATATCGCACCGCCTTTCGGCGGTAGGCAGTAATTCCCGTTTGGCCAGCGATTCCATACAGTGTTTGCCACACGTCCCATCGTACGGCTCCAAAAACGTCTTTCATCGCACGTTATTGTTCGGAACAGGACGCCCAGCGATATCGCCGTCAGCTGTCCGATCTGAAGCTCTTCATCCAACGGCTATCGCGCTCTGAAGCTGCACGGGATTTAACGCAAGGAAATCGTACCCCCGTCCCACTGGCAATTGCCCCTAACGTCGTTTCAACCGGCGATCTCGTCTTGAGATCGGACGGTGTAGATCATTTGCACGCCCCACTGTTGACCCGGTCTTCCTCCACGTCATCATCCCACGTGTTTATCGCATTTTTCCCCCGCCATTTATACATTACATTCATATGTTTTATTTTAATGTTCCGCATTATAAACTCTGGCCAACCCTTCCGCCATTATTTCCACTGCATTTTCTTCGTCACCACCCTGCATGCTTCCGCCATTTTATCATGTTGCTTCACTACACAGTCGCCTCCATTGCATTGTCGTCCCCCATGTATTTTTTTTCTTCACAACTTTGTGTGTTTTGCTGGTTTACAGCGATAGAGAATTATCATAATTTTCAGCATCCATTACAAGAGCCGAGAACGCGTCAGAGGACCAGTTTTTCAGAGGCGAAATTTATGAAGAAAGTCCTAGGTAGCTGCTGTGACATGACATCCATTAAAGAAATAGGGTTATACTTTGGCGAGCTTCCTAGTGTCATTTAAGAGGCAGATATCATAGATGGAGACATTAACGGAACATCAGAGGAGTATTAGTGGAAGGTCAAGGAATTCAGTGTTCAGCATTGAAGATTTTAAATCATAATTCAGGGTTTAGAAGGCAGAGGGTATGATGCAAAAAAAACAATACCCTCCAGGTTTTATTTTAGCAGAATTTTCTTTCAGGAAAGGACAGAATGTTTATGGGATTCTACTCTATGTCGTGTTCTTGAAGAGGCTTTCACTCAGTGCATTCATTTCAGAAAAAAGGCCACAGAGTACAAACAACACAGCATAGTCATTCAGCAGTATGGGCGTGAATTTTTCCTCCATTTTGCCTTAATTATGCAAATTAAATGTTCATTACCTACATATTTTACTAGGTTTTGGTTTCTCCTATAAAAACCATGAAGAAACACATTGTAAGTGTTCCAGATTTTATCAGAAAATTATGGAGTGAAAGGATTTTTTTGCATACATTTTGTAAAGCTCTTGTATGAAGGCTCAGAGCCCATAGGGTCACAGTGAGGAGGAGTTCTATCTGTTAATGAGGATTCTGGTCTTTGGCATTTCACAGTGTGTAACCTTTTCTCTTATGTGTTATATTAATAGATCATTTCATTTCATCCATCTTTCTTGTATCATGTTTTGGAATGCGAGTGGCTCACTGATTTCTGGTATGGATTCATCCTAGTTGATGCCCATGCTCAGATCAGTCAAGCGCTTTAAATATGGCTCATGCATGATATTCTGTTCCATTATTCAGCTAAACCGTATTTCTGCTATATTAGTTGCTTTGGGAGGGTGCTTTTAAAATGCTATTATCGTATATGGATTCTTAGATTGGTAAGCCCATGCATGGTGGTATTGTATATCTGGGTATCAGATCAATGTTAACTAATATCTCCTCTACATTTCATTCACTACATACACCTTCTGATAACTTATTTCTGTGATATATTACTTGAACCGGCCCGCTTTGCAGTAAACTGTCTCTGAATTGTCTGATGATTTGTATCAGAGTTTTACACCTTGCCTCTGCAGTATTTATTTTCCTGTATCAGTTTATGAGGGTCTTGGTCCCATTCTAGCTTATTTCCCTGTTTACAGGAGATAGCATGTGAGCTGAAGTTGACAACTTCATACATTATATTATACGCTCCTTTCTATGCTAAGATGTCCTAGGCACTGGTCTATCACAACTCTAGGCTGTCTCTAGGAGCTACAACATCACCTATAACCTTCTTTAAGCATGAAACATGGAAAATTGGGTGCACTCGAGAAGAAGAAGGAAGCTACAATTTGTATGCCATAGTACCAATATTTTGCAACACCTTGTAAGGACCATAGTTATTTGCTGATAATTTATTATCCTTCTCAGCTTTCTTGAGGTAAATTTGTTTGTATTGTTATAGCCGTAAAAATACCCAATCTCCTACATCAAAACTTCTCTCGCTGCAATGTTGATTTTCCTGATGTTTCATTCGATTTTGTGCCAAATTTAGGTTATCCTTTAAGAGTTCGAGAACTTGTTTTTGATGCTTGATGTGATCTTCCACTGCTTGAACCTTAGAATTTTGTCTTAAAGTTGATGTGATGGACAATGGATGATATCCATAAAGTGCCATAAATGGGGTCATTTTTGCTGCGGTATGGAAGTGTGTGTTATAACACCATTCAACCAGAGGTAACCACTTGACCCATTGTGCATTTTTATCATATACAAAAAAAGAATATATCCTTCCAAACATTTTTTCACTATCTCAGTTTTCCCATCGTATTGAGTATGATAAGATGAGCTATGGGCTAGTTGAGTACCCAAACAAGAAAATAGTTTCATCCAAAAATTATAGTGAAAATGGGATCTCTGTAGGTTACAATAATATTTGGGTTTCCTTGTAGCTTTTGAATTGTTTCCATAAATGCAGTAGCAATTGTACTTGCTTTAAATGGATGAGATAATTCAGAGAAGTGTAGATACTTGGTAATTATATCAACTACCACCATGATGACACTCTTTCCTTCGAACTTAGGTAAACCTGTCATAAAATCCATTGAAACCTACTCTCAACGTTGACTTGGAATGGGTAAAGGTTGTAAGAAACCCGGGGTCTTAATTGTCTCAACTTTATTTTGTTGTCAAACCAAACGTTCTTCCACAAAATTTTGAATATCATATCTAAGGTCATTTGAAAAAAAATTATTTCTTCACCTTGTGGTAGGTTTTTAAAAATCCTGAGTGTCCTCCTATGAGATAGGAGTGCAATTCCAAAAGAATATTTTTTTTTAGTTGGGAATTTTTACAAAGATATAAGTGATCTTTGTACCATAAGGAATCATTTTTCCAACTAAATGTATCAGATGTACTAGGATATTGTTGTAACTTGTATAAATTACACAAATGGATTCAATCCAATTATGTAATATACTAAAACAAGATACTCAATCCTTCTACAATATTTGCGAAAAATAAACATGATTGCACAATCACACCAAGTAAGAGAAAGAAGCAAACCAATCACACAACACATATATTTTTCCTGGGGAAATCTTGCTGCTCAAAACCCCTCTATATTTATTGTATAACCAATCAAGGAATCATGAAACAATACAATGAAATCTTCTCACAAGAGTCTGTTGCACTCTACCAACTGTCTCACACTGATCCATACAAAATTGACCAACACTTAGCCAATTTCCTGCCTCTTCGCAGCCTGCCTTGCTTGCGCAATTCTAAGAATAATTAATCCCTATTAATTAGGAAATTCAACCTTCCAAAACTCTACAATACATCCTAGGAAATCCTATGGTTGTCTAATTGTGCACTGGAAATTTACTAATAATACAACTGATAGATAACATCCCTTGTAACAAACATTCTTGGATTATCCATAGTGTAATAAGAATCATGTCGAAGTTTCGAATCCCAACAGGGATCCATCTTTAGGACCAATTGTTGAATGATAACATCCCTTTAACCTTTGTCTCAACCGGGTCTCCATCAAAACTAACATGCATGCAACTATTAATAGTAAATCATCAGTCACTTGACATATCATTACATGTGAATTAAATCTGATTTAATTCACTTGACCTCTCACTAGTGCAACAATCAGTTACAACTAGTTAGACTGACTTTAACTCACTTAATTGAGTTAACTAATTTCTCATGCATTAAAATAATACACTAACTGCAAATTTGACTCTAAAACAAATAGAATCACTCTACGTGCCTCACTAACCACCCTCAACTAGAATTTCATGAGATAACTGAGTCTATCACGCTCAGTTAACTATTACAAATGATTATGAGATAATATTACAATTTATTGTCCAATTCAAAGGGAAAATTAAATTAGACACACATTTCTTGTTGAATTTTCAACACTCCCTCTCAACAAGAAAGGATTTATCAGCTACCCCGATCCTGCCTCAGTGGTATTCTAATTTTCTCTTAGCGAGCGCCTTCGTCAAAATATCTACATCCCGATCCTCCCTGGGAACGTACTGAAGTAACATAATGCCTCTTTGAACACAATATCTGAGATTGTGGTACCAGATGTCAAAATTCTTGGACCTATCATGGAATACTGGATTAACCGAGAGTTTTATGCAACTCTGGTTATCACAATGTATCACCGTTGGATCCATATGATGACCAAACAAACCCACAAGTATCTTCCTCATTTAGATGGCCTCACATGCCATGTGACTGGCTGCCATGTACTCTACCTCGACTGAACTGAGTGCAATTGATCTATACTTCCTGTTGTACCAAGAAACTGTTGTCTATCCTATAATGAAGATCCCTCTTGATGTGCTCTTTTTGTCTAATAAATTGTCTACCCAATCTGCATCAGTGAATCCTTGAAGCTTCACTCCCACTATCCATCTGTACCATAATCCATAATTTGTAATGCCCCTGAGATATCTCAAGACATGATTCCACGTCTTCCAAAATAGCTTGGTCGGCTTAACCATAGCTTGACTAAGATGGTTAGTTGTGTAGCATATGTGTGTTCATGTGTTCACCAAGTACATGAGTGAACCCACAAGCTACCTATAAATAGTGGCATCCATTACCTCACATGAACTATGAGTCTCCAAGGGTCTTCAACTCTCCATGTGGAAATTCTTCAGAATATCTTTGTCATACTTTCCTTGAGAAACAAATAGCTTCCCATCCCACCGCCATATCTCCAAACCAAGGAAATAGTGAAGGATTCCCATGTCCTTCATCTCAAAATCTCTTGCAAGATCCTCTTTGTAATAAGTTATGAGATTCTCATCACCTGTTAGAATAAGATCATCTACATAAAGTACAATAATCAAAATCTTACCATAAACCACAATCTGGTACAGGTTTGCATCCACTTCACTCTTCGTGAAGCCTAACTTGGTGAAATAGTTATCAATCCTGGTGTACTAAGAATTAGGTGCTTGCTTCAACCCATATAGTGCTCTCTTGAGTCTGCACACATGTGACTCCCTGTCAAATTTCTCAAAACCTTTTAGCTTCCCAATGTACACTTCTTCCTCAATAACTCCATTGAGAAATGTAGTCTTTACATCCAACTGATGTATCTGCCACCCCATCTGTGCTAAGAGTGCAAGGATAGATCGATGAGTACCTTGAAACTGGTGAAAAATTCTACTCTTAGTCAATCCCCTCAACCTGTGAGAATCCTCGGGATAAAAATCTAGCCTTGTACTTCTCCATAGTCCCATCTGCTACCTACTTCACCTTATAGATCCATCTAGATCCAACCACTGACTTCCCAACTGGTCTTGGGACAACATCCCATGCACTGTTCCTGACGATGGAGTCATACTCCTCAACCATGGCGTCAACCCAAGTTGGTTGTTGTAATGCTTCCTCAAAAGAGGATGGTTTTGTCATAATACACTCGCTCATAAGAGCCATGTATCCAGTATACCTTCCTGGTGAATGTCTCTGTCTTCTCTACGATGTAGGTGCTCCTACATGTTTTGTTGCATCAAGTCTCAAATTTTCAACCTCTGTGGTGCGCCTCCTACCATGTCTGGTGGATGGCCCTGCATGAGTGGTTTCTTCCACTCCATGTTCCTCCTCATGTGGTTGCCTCACATCTTGAGGTCCATCCTTTGGAACCAAGAGTTCCTCATCTACATGAAGATCAAGCTCCCTCTCAAGGAACAGTCGCATGGCTTTCTCCTCATCAAGTTTTACATCCCGTCTGACAACTGTCATCCTCTTGTTCGGAAAATACACCCGATAGTTGTGGGGAGTATCACTATACCCCAAAAATATCCCAATCTCTATTGTGCATTGTAACTTCTTTCTAGAATCTTTGGTCACATGGCAATAGACATATGAGCCAAATATTTTAAAGTATGAAACATCAGGTTTCTTACCAGAAAACGCCTCCTCTGGTGTACTCATGCCAAGTAGCCAATGAGGACTACGGTTCTGAATAAATATCGTTGTGTTGCATGCCTATACCCATAGATGCAACGGTAGACATTGATCATGTAACATAGCTCGTTCAGCGCCCACAATGGTTCTGTTCTTTCTTTATGCAACCCCATTCTATTGTTGGTTATGGGGCACAATCAACTCTCTACGGATTCCTTATTTTCTACATAAGTTCTTGAATTCATTGGAGATTTACTCACCACCATTGTCGCTCCTTAGAGCCTTCACTTGCCTCCCTATATCTTTCTCAACCAGTGCTTTGAATTCACAAAATTTTGAGAACGTCTGATCTTTCTTTTCCATGAAGTAGATCCAACACTTTCTAGAAAAATCATCAACAAAAATCACATAATAATTGTGCTTTGTTGTATAATTTGTAGAGAATGGTCCACACACATTTGAGTGAACTCTCTCAAGGAATTACATTTTTCATTTATCCTTCTTGTGAAAAGTGGCCTTTGTATACTTGCCCATGGTACACCCCTTTCATGTGTCTATCTGCGCAAGAGTACCCCTTGGAAGCTCCATAGAAATCTCCTGCATGACCTTCAAAGCACTGTTTTGTAGATGGCCCAATATCTTGTGCTATAACTCACCCTCATCCCGGATCACCACTCTGTCTGCTTTATTCATCAATGTCGCGCAACCATCTGCATCAAGTTTGTAGAGGTTCTTCACATGAACCCCAATCTTCTTAACCTGTCCTGTGGCTTTGTGACAAAGGAATGCTTTCCCTTCACTGAAAACCACATCATATCCTCTATACTCAAACATAGAAAATGAAACTAAATTGTTTTTCAAGCCTGGTACATGCATGACATATTTTAATAAGAAAGGTTTACTTGACTCTCTTTGAAAAGTAATTGTAGCAATCTTGGTAGCGCTATACCTCCCGTCATCACCCATCTCGATGTGCATATGAATATCCTTCTCCTCCAAGATACTAAAGAGTTATTTTTCTATCGTTATGTGGAAATATGCACCACTATCCAAGTACCACACTAATCTCATCGCACTAGAAACCATGCATGTGATGAGTGATAAGTCCAACTCGAACTGTGATGCCAAAGCATCACTTGCTGCAGATCCTAAAGCCTTATTGTTCTTATTCTTCTTCTGTGGACAATTAGTGTCATAATGTACATGCTCATGACAGTGAAAACATTTCACTCTGGACATGTCACGCTTCTTTCCTTCTTTTATAGTCTCAGATTTGGAATAGGATTTCTTTCCCTTCCCCTTCTTTGCCTTACCAGCCTGATGAAATTTTCCTCATCATATGTCTTGGATGAGGATCCATCCCTGGTATTCTGCCTGAATTCTTCTTGTACCAAATCTGACCAAAGTTGTTCCCAATCTGGTAGCTTCTTCCTCCCATTGACAGAGTCCTAATAACTGTGCCAACTCTTGGGAAGGCCTAGAAGTGTTAGGCTCACCAAGTCATCATCCACTACTATAATCTCGATATTTCCAAGCTCATCTCAACATTGGATGAACTTGGTCAAGTATTTCGGAATAGAGTCACCTTCCTCCATTTTGATTTTCCTGAGCTTGTCATTCAGTACCAATTTATTATGGTCATTGTTTTTCTGAAACATATTTTTCAAGGCCTTCTACATGGCATATGGAGTCGTCGTTCCATGGATACTCGAGACAATGTGATCTCAAACTCCCTCTAATAAGATCCTCCTCGCCTTTGCAACCTTATTTTTCCAAGCATCAAGAAGAGCGGCAACTGCTACTGTGGGCCTTGGAATATCAATGTCAATAAATTATTTCAACCCAATGTCCTCCAGAACTTCCTCCATTCTGGCTTTCCATGCAATATAATTAGAACTAAACTCGAGTACATATTCCAATCCTAATCCATTGAAAGCCATCTTGATCAGCATGTCACACGAAAGAATATTTTTTCAAATTCGAATGTTGTTCAACACAAACTCAATTTATTCTCCACTATATTGATTTCTAGCACTCTAATACCATGTAGAAATTAGACCAATGGATTCAATCCGATCATATAATATACTAAAACAAGATACTGAATCCTTCTACAATATTTTTAGAGAATAAACATGATCGCACAATCACGTCAAGTAAGATAAAGAATCAAATCAATTGCACAACACATATATTTTCCTTGGCTAAAGCTTGCTGCTCAAAACCCCTCTATATTTATTGTATAATCAGCCAAGAAATCATGAAACAATATAATGCACTCTTATCACAAGAGTCTGTTGCACTCTACCAACTATCTCACATTGATCCGGACAAAATTAACCAACACTTGGCCAATTTCCTGCCTCTGCTCAGCCTGCCTTTCTTGCGCAATTCTAAGAACAATTTATCCCTATTAATTATGAAATTCAACCTTCTAAAATTGTGCAATACATCATGGGAAATCCTACGGTTGTCTAATTGCATGCCGACAATTTACTAATAATACAACTAATAGATAACATCCCTTTAACCTTTGTCTCAACTGGTTCTTCATCAGAACTAACATGCATGCAGCTATTAATAGTAAATCATCAGTCACTTGATAGATCATTACATTTAAATTAAATCCGATTTAATTCACTTGACCTCTCACTAGTGCAACAATTAGTTACAACTAGTTAGACTTACTTTAACTCACTTAATTGAGTTAAGCGATTTCTGATGCATTAAACTAATACACTAACTACAACTTGGACTCTAAAACAAATAGAATCACTCTACATGCCTCACCAACCACCCTCAACTCGAATTTCATGAGCTAACTAAGTCTATCACACTCAGTTAACTATTACAAGTGATTATGAGATAAGATTACAATTTATTGTCCAGATTAATTAAGGGAAAATTAAATTAGACATGTTTATTGTTGAATTAAAAAAACACTTTTGAATGAGTGTCCACACTCTTCATCTTTCTTCCATTCCTCCCTTGCTTCGGTTATCCAATCTGGTTGGATAATAGAAAATGGCACAAAGCAATGCCTCCACCTCCTCATCCTTTCCTGAGAGCGCATCTACAACAACTTTTAGCTTCCCTTTTTTGTAGATGATTTCAAAGTCATAATCAAACATCTTTGTGATCCATTTTTTCTTCTCTTTTGAATATATTCTTTGTTCCAAAAAGTATTTAAGAATATCATGATCAATTTTTACCTTGAAGTGTCTTCCCATTAGGTAAGGGCACCATTTCTTTAGGGCATGTAGTATTGCCAACATTTCCTTCTCATAAATAGCATTTTGTAAATACTTTCCTTTGATTCAATGACTTTCAAAAGGAATGGGTCTTCCTTATTGCATTAAAACAACACCAATTCCATTTCCCGAGGCATCACATTCCATAATAAAGGTTTTTGTGAATTCTAGCATAGATAAGATGAGTGTTAGGCACATTTCTTCTTTAATATGTTCAAATGCCTTAGTTGCTTCACGATTCCATGAAAATGCATATTTCTTCAATAATTTTGTTAGAGGTGCTGGAATTCTCCCATAATTCTTAACAAACTTGAGATAATACCCCGTTAACTTAAGAAATACTTGCAATTTCTTTTATTTGTGGGGAATTTCCATTCCTTAATGGATCTAATTTTGTTAGGGTCTACCTTAACACCCTCCTGAGATACAATATGACCCAGATATTCCACCTCTTGTACTCCAAAGAAACAATTGGAGGTTTTTTCATATAATTGTCTCTCCTCCAATATTTTGAGCACCCTGTCAACATGTTGAACATGATCCTTACAAGACCCGTTGTAGATTATTATATCATCAAAAAATAATAACACAAAGTTTCTAAGGAAGGGTTTAAAAATGGAATTCATCAACCCTTGAAATGTATAAGGTGCATTGGAAAGGCCAAAACGAATGACCGAAAATTCATAAGGACCCTCATGAGTTTGAAATATTTTTTTCGGAATATCTTCAGCCTTCATTCTAATTTGATGATATCCTGAATGAAGATCTAACTTGGTAAAATAAATTTCTCCATGTAATTCATCCAATAATTCATCGATCACAGGAATGGAAAATTTATCTTTAATAGTGAGCTTATTCAACTCCCAATAATTCGGACACATGTGCGAGGATCCATCATTATTGTGCACCAATACTACTGGAGTAGAGAAAGAATGTTGACTAGGTTGAATTATTAATAGCCTCTAACATTTCTGCAATCATACATTCAATTTCGTTGTTTTGGACATAATGATATTTGTAAGGTTTGATGTTTGGAGGAAAACTTCATGGAATCAAATGAATAGCATGATCATGATCATGAATAGGTGGGAATCATTTGGGAGTTTCAAACACATTGGAATGATTTTCCAAGACTTTTTGGAGATATGGAGAAATAGATGATTTTGATGTTGGAACTTCTAGTGAGCATAATTGTGCAATTACAGCTCGTTGTTATTTATTCGGAAGTTTTTCATGACATTATTATCTCTCCTAGCTTCCCTATGATACTCCGTAATTCAAATTCGTTTCCTTCCGAAAAAAAATTCAAGAAAAGTTCTTGAAAATTTAAAGATACTGTCCCCAAAGATTCTAACCATTGTAGTCCTAGTACAACATTAACACCTCCCACTGGAATGGAAAGCATTGGACTATTAAATACATATTCTCCCATGGTTAGCTTTATATTATGGAATTTTCTAGAGAAATTTATAGTCCCTCCATTTGAAACCATCACTTGACACTCTAGTGTTGGGTATAGGAAGCAATTTGATTCCTTAGCTACCTTACAATGAATAAAATTATGGGTACTACCCGAATCAATCAACACTATTACATTTTTCTTCTTGATATTTCCTTCTATCTTGAGAGTTTGAGGAGTGATAATTCTTTCCAATGCATTACAGGATATGGTCGGACACATTTCCTCTTTCTCTAGGGTTGGTTCCTGGTGTATATCCTCTTCTTTTGAAATTTCTTGTTCATTTTCTTGTTCATCTTCAAAATCTATATAAAATAATTTATTCTTAGCACACTTATGAACTTTAGTTTATTTTCTATCACAACTGTAGCAAAGCCCTTTTCCTCTTTTTTCTTCCAATTTTTATGGTGTCAACCTTGTGGGGTGTGGAAGTCTAGGAGTAGAAACACTTCCATCTTTATAGATGTGAGTGGTAGGCTTCCTTATCGCCATAATTTTACTTTCAATTTTTATTTCCAACCTGAATGCCTTCTCCAATGAATCAGGTTCCCAAAGACGAACCTCATGTTGGATTTTATCCTTTAAATTCCCTATGAAGACATCAATCTTGTGTTCCTCTGGAATATCAGTTACCCTTATATTAAATGTTTTTAAGTTCTCAATGTGCCCCACCATTGAACCCTTTTGTTTGATATTTATCAATTGGCTAAATAAGGTGTTGTTATTTATATCCTGATAATGTGCTATCATTTCCTCTGTAAAAAATGACCAAAATGAAAATTTCTTTACGAGAGGAAAGCCATCGATCCTTTCCATGATCCTTTCCATCAAACTTTTTCATATCGATCTTTGGAATATGGTGGGTCTTCAATACAACATTAGAGTTTATGAAGTCACAATTAACATTTATTTTGTTCTCATCATGATTTTATAGTACTACCTTTCCGCCATTAGGAATAATTTATTGTATCAACTTTTTCAAGCCTTCCATGTCTGCTTTTAGATCATTCTTCATGTCTTCCATGTTGTCTTTCATTTTTTCATCTATCTTAGTTTCCATGTCATCCATCTTAGCATCCATGCCATCCATTTTAGATTCCATGCCATTATTCAAACCATGCATCTTAGCTTCCATTCCTTTCTTCAAACCATCCATATTAGCTTCCACACCTTTATTCAAACCATCCATCTTAGCTTCCATGCTTTTATTCAAAACTTTCATTTCATTTTTTTTTGCTCTTTGCGAGAGAAAAATTTGGTGCACTTGGTCTTGTAATTTTGATATATCATGTTGCACTTCTTCCTCTTCATGAGTCATAGTGGAGCCTTCTGAGGGCTTAATGGATGTTGAATTATTTTTAGGTGCCATTTTCTAACCAAATACTGATATATATGCTTCGATATGCCCTTGGAATCACTTCAAATTGATTTTTCAAACAAGATTTATGCAATTTGAAAAAAAATACACACATTTTTTTTGCTTTTGAGGAACTCGATATTGAAACTGATGTATCTCTAAAATTTTGGATCCCTAATATTTTATCTTCAGTCCTTTAATATCCCTCTAAATCTTCTTTCTAATGCCACAGGTCTGACCTGATTTGGATACCTCAAGTGAAAGTTATGCTTAATCTCCTACAATGACCTAATTATGGATTAGTTCAATAGAGATAACTTGTATGGAATGCCACGTGTCACTATTTCCTCCTTCGGCTCTGACATAGACACATAGTAAGCTACAGTCTATGCGATTTTATCCACTTTTTACAACATTCCAATCTGATGCTCAAAGAGATAGTTATGATGATTTTCCCAAGGTCACCTCTTTGAGATGAAATTCAGGAGCCTACAAAAACCCTAACTTCCACAGATCATATCTCCGAAAATATTGTGAACCGAGATCTTAAATTTTTACACGACATTCAGTAGGATTTCTTCACAAATGTGTTCTTTTTTTATCTTCTGAAACTTTGTAGAAAGAAGTTATATTGAAAATTCCATGATGACCTGTTTGAAGCAGCGAAACCCTAGAATCTAAATCTCTGATACCAAATGTTATGAAACCAGCTCCAAAAATAGAAGAAAAGAGAAATAAATGCCTTATAAATCATCCACTTTGAGGGGGGAACCTCCTTTACATTACATAAATGCACAATTCTTGGATGATTCAAATGGAAAAAGCTCCTTTCTATATATAGGAATCCATGGGGTCAGAATATAATCCTAGTTGACCTAACAATAATAATGTAAGGGCACAAAAATAAAAATAGTGGGATTTTATGGGGCACAATAATAACAATATGGGGACTAAAGGGGTACAAAAATAACAATAATAGGGCTACATTAACAACAATAAGGGGCTACACTAGTATTATAGGGACCGAACAATCATTCCCTTTACCAGGCATTTTACCTTTTTCTTCATTTCTTTCCTGCTCAATTGTGTCCCAAGGAAACTTACATGTGGAAGCATTATGTCCATTTCTATTACACCATGTGCAACACTGTTACCGATGAAATAGGTAACTGCACTGTTATCTACTTTTTTTTGGTAGCATAAAAAGCACCCGATTTTGAAAAGTGGTGATGCAGAATCACCTTTTTTTTTTTAGCACATTTTTGACACTCTAATATTTTTATTTATGAAGTATGAATATTTGTTTTAAAATGTTAGTGATTTTCATGCTAATTTTGAAACGTATTGATGCAGCATCAACTTTTTTTTTTTAGAGCGGCGATTTTCATGCTAATTTTGAAACATATTGATGAAGCATCAACCTTTTTTTTTAGAGTGGTGATTTTCATGTTGGTAATAAAACACAAAACTTAGATAAAAAAATATATAAAAACAATAAAAATGTAAAAATAAAACAAAATTAACTCGTAAAAATAAAAAATTTAAACAAAAATAAATTATATATATATATATATATATATATATATATATATATATATATATATTCAAAAATTATATCAAAAGAAATAACAAAATTTGAAAAAAAAACACATAATTTAAAGAAAAAAAACAAAAATTAACCAAAAAAATAAAAAAATAAAAAACATCAAAAACATTTTTTTCTAAGTTATTAAAAAAAACCATATAATTAAAAAAAAAAAAAATTAAAATAGAAAATTTAAAAATAATTTAAATTACAAAATTAAAATTTAGATAAAAAAAAAGAAAAAAGAAAAATTTAAATTAAAAAAAATAATAAGAAGAAGAAAAAAATACACAAATTTTAAAATTAACAAAAAAAATAAATTAAAAAAAAAAACAAAATTTAAAATTGAAAAAGAAAATTAAAAAAAAAAAAAAAAACTATCATTAAAAAACAAAACAAAAATGAGAAAAGCCACGTGCAAATAATTAAAAAACAAATATTCATAAATTTACTATTTTTTTTTTAAATGAAACAATTTATAAATTTTAAAAATGAAAAACTAAATAAACTAAAAGATTAAAAAAGAAAATTAAATTAAATTAAAATTTAATAAATAAATTTTAAATTTTAAAAAACAATTAATCTAAAATATTAAATTTAAAAACAAAAAAAAATTAAAAAAAATTAAATTTAAAATAAAAAATTTGGATTAAAAAAAAAAATTTAAATTTTTTGAATTTAAAAAAAAAGTCAAATTAAAAAAAATATTAAATCGGCCTCCGCCGCCACCTGGGCGGGAGGCCGATTCCGGGAATCGGCCTCAGGGCGATTCCCGGAATCGACCTCCCAGCGCGGGAGTGTGATTCCCGGAATCAGCTTCAAGGCGATTCCCAGAATCGGCCTCCCTGAGGCGATTCTCGGAATCGACCTCCCAGCGCGGGAGGGCGATTCTTAGAATCGACCTCCCTAAGGCGATTTCCGGAATTGGCCTCCCGCGGCGGGAGGGCGATTCCCAGGATTGGCCTTAGGGCGATTCCCAGAATCAGCCTCCCAGTGCGGGAGGGCGATTCCCAGAATCGGCCTCCCAGCGCGGGAGGGCGATTCCCAGAATCGGCCTCCCGGCGCGAGAGGGCGATTCCCGGAATCGGCCTCCCGGCGAGGGAGGCTGATTCCTGGAATCGGCCTCCCGCGCCGGGGGAGGGCGATTCTCGGAATCAGCCTCTCGCCCAACGACTGGCCTCCGCCGCCACCTGGGCAGGAGGCCGATTGGCGGCGCCACCACGATAAAAAAAAATATATATATATATATATATATATATATATATATATATATATATTTTAATTTTTTTAATTTTTAGTATTTTTTTTTTAATTTGATTTTTTTAATTTTTTTTTTAAATTCAAAAAATGTAAAATTATTTTTTTTAATTTAATTTTTATATTTGAAATTCAATTTTTTTTAATTTTCTTTTTAAAATTTTGTTAATAATTTTTATTAAATTTTGTATATTTATTTTTTTATTTAATTGATTTTTTTTTTAATTTTTTCCTTTTTTTTATTATTATTAAATTTTATGTTTAGTTTTTTCATTTAATTTTTTGAAATTTAGTAAATTTTGTTTTTTTTTATATATATTTGAATTTAATACTTTTTTTTAAATTTTTAATTTTTTTATTATTATTTTTTTAATTACATAAAATTTTTATATTTTTTTTATTTCAATTAAAATTGTGTATTTAAAATTAGATTTTCTTTTTTTAATTAAACTTCATATTTTCAAATTAATTTGTTTTTTATTTAATATATATTTTTTTTTAATTTATTTTTTTCAATTTTTCAATTTTCATTGTTTTTTAAAGTTTTTTAACTTTTTATTTTAACAATGTTTTTTTTTTTTTTTTTAATTTCAAAATTTCTTGTTTATTCATTTATTTATTAAAATTTAATATTTTTTTTATTAATTTAATTTGTTATTTTAATATTAACATTTTTTTTAAATTTAATAAAATCTTATATATATATTTTTAATTTAAGTTCATATATATATATTTTATTTTTTATAATTTAAATTTAATTTATTTTTTAAAATCTGTTTGTTTTTTTAATATATATTTTTTTAAATTTAATATTTTTATTGTATTTTATTTTTCATTTTTCATTTTTAATTAATTTTTCATTTTTTTACTTTTAATTTCAATAATGTTTTTTTATTTTTTTATTTTAAAGTTTTAAATTTATTAAAATTTAATATATTTCTTTAAATTTATTTATTTATTTATTTATTTCTTAATTTAATAAACATTTTCTTTTTCTTTTTTAAATTTAATTTCTATATTTTATTTTTTATAATTTCTTTCTCTTTTAACTTGTTTTTTTTTTTTTTTTTTTTAATTTAATATTTTTATTTTGTTTTTATTTTTATTTTTTTATTTCTATATATTTTGAAATTTTAATCTTTAATTTTTATTTTTATTTTTTTTCTTAAATTTTAGGTTTTTTTTTAAATGTTTGAATTAAAATTTTTATTTTTTTATTTTTTTATTCCTATATATTTTTAAATTTTAAGCTTTAAAATGTTTTTATTTTTTAAATTTATTTTTTTTCTTAAATTTTAGGTTTTTTTTAATGTTTGAATTTTAAAAATTAAAAAATGTTATTTCTATTTTTAAAAATGTCAAAAATATGACACAATTTTTTTTTTTTTTGTTATTCCAGCATCAACTCGTTTTGTTTTGAGGGTGTTTTTTCAATCCTTTTTTCAAGAAACAATTTTGTTTTTAGCATAATTTTATAAAATGTTGAAATTTGACCTTAAAAAAAACCCAAGTGCGTTTTGGAATACACTTTTTTTGTTTTTGGGGTGTTTTTTCATGTTATTTGAGTCTTTTTGGGCTAGAGTTCCCGTTTTGAGGTCAGGTTACCTATTTCATCGGTAACAGTGTTGTGCACTAAAGATCATACCTTTCTCCTTGGAAATTTTTTCCCCTGCCTCTAAAATTCTTCCTTCCTCTTCCTCTTCGACCACCTCTTCCTTTAGAAGAATCTTGTGCATGATTCTTCTCTTTTTATGAAAATCACACAACTTCTTCAGAAGACTAAGGATTTTTCTTTTTCCTAAAAGCCTTCTCTCTTTGATCAAAATTTTTCTCAAGGGAGTCAAAGGAAATATCCTTAAGTTTACCACTTTCTTGCAATGACTCGAGATCATTTAAATAAGTGGGATAAAGCTCCTTGACATAAGAGGTTCATCTATTTCAACACCAATGGATTTTATGTCATGCATAATGGATCTTATTTCTGATGCTAAGGCAAGAGGGTCATCATTTTTCAACTCAATATTGAACAACTTTATCATCAATTGAGCAACTTCAAGTTCAGAGTGTGATTCATACAATTAATTTAATAGTATTTAAGGCTTCAAAGGAATTTGAAAATGGTGATATATGATTACTCACCTCCTTATTTATTGACACTGCAATCAATCTCATTGTCAAAAGTGGGCTTCTAAGGTGGATTGTCTCCTTATCCTTCACAAATTCCTTTCCACAACTCATTGAAAATCAAGGTATGTTTTATCTTCCGGGACCACTCATGATAGTTATATTTTACATAGAGAACTACTCCTAATATGAAGATGAGTGATTGAATCATAAAATCTCAATTGACCCCAAAATAGTTGCAAAAAAACCTAATATGACTTTAAAAATATTCAACTAAAAATATAGGCTCCCAATATACTTTCATTCCATATGACATAATTCTCACATACCCTACTACATACCACATGTTATCTTTATAAATTAAAGGGGGGCATGACTTTTTTTATTGGACAATATATATTGTATATACCATAGTGTTTATAAAAACACATTAAAGCACTCCACATAACCTATCATAATACACCCCTCACAACACTTGAAAAAAAGGAACTCAACATATTCCATACCATAAGAACTCAATGCATTTCACACCATATATCTACATGTGCCATGATACCATATACCATACTCCTTAATGTCTTCACAAAAATTTAACGCACAAAGTGAAACTTTAATGCATATCGTGATGGTTCCACCAATATTCATCCAAAACTATCAGCAATATTCATCGCATGCACTAAATATAGTATATATATTCCCAATTACCTTTTCAATGCAACGTTCAACACATATTTTTTTTTAACACCAGCATACAATACATACCACTGAAACAAAATGACCAACACACTAGGTGATATATCAATGCAAGATTTTTCTTACTACTAAAGTGAGTGTGGACTCTGCAGGACGTTTGTGTCCCTGGTGCTATGTTGGAACATTAAAATTTTGTAGAACATGAGTTTCTGGCAAGAACCAATGCTAAGAGTAGAGAAAAAAAGTTTAGCATTCTTCATCCATGATCACAACCAAAAAATTGACTATCTAACAAAGATATGCACCAGCGCTGCATACCATCGAATTTAATGCAATGGAACACAGAGAAACCATATGCAATGGAACCAAAATATATGTTACAATAGGACACATATAGGCACGTTAAACAAGGCACGGATGTAGGGTACAAAACCAACGCTGTTATGAAAAGGTATGTATTATATTGATCATAGTTATGAAATATCATTGGGCGTATTGTAGGTTCAAAGGATTGGGGCTGTGTATGGCAGACCTGAGTAAGATGTAATATGTGTTATTACAGATGATAAATTATGCATATATAGGGCCGCTGAATATTACCGGGTGGTTCGACATTGCAGAGTATAAAAAATGGACAGTTTACTCACAGGAAACTGACAGGAATTACAATAAAAAAACTAATTTGGGAGATGGCTCTGATACTATGTCAGGTGAAGAGTAACTCCACTAATGAATTTATTGTTTTTCATTAAGAGGGGACATGAAAATATAGAAGGAGAGGAAGACTATTTGGTTTCATCTCCCAATGTCTCTTTGTTTTCCAGCTTTACTTATTTCTCTATTTACAATATTTTTAAAGGATTTCATAGTCCCAAAGGTTAGGTGTCAACAAAATCACCATCTTATCTTAGATAAGGAGCTCCAACTTGATTAAAATGTGTGGCTTTCACTTAGGATGCAAAACTATTCCAAGAAATTTTTCCTTTATCCATTTCATCTATCAATTTATCATATTTTCCCTGATGGAATAAGAAATCGTAATTCCTTCTACCAATGATTGTTTTAAAACTCTTATTTTTAGGATTTATAGTTTTCCTAAAACCTTCAAACCATCAATGCCATTGAACACCTTTTCCATGTTTCTATCGTAAGTATACAAAAACACATCACTCGTTAGTACAAAAATATAGTCTAATGTAGCAAGTCTTTGTTGATAGTTTTTAAAAGGCTCAAGATCCTCCTTTGTAGCAAGAGTTGAATGTGAAAATACATTTGGGAATTAATTTTGTAGAGCCCTAATGCTGCCATTGCCACAAATTTCCTTTGTTGCAATGAAAATGTGTGTTTTTAGTGAATAGCCCAAAGATTTTAAGAGAAGAGTAGTCTCATGTGGAGTCAAAGGATAGCCTCCCTACTTCCTCTTTTCTTTAGCATAAATTTCCTTCTCCTTCTACTGATTTACATTGTATCACATTTCACGCAGATCCAATGCTTTATCCAATGTAAGATTGTGTGCACAACCAGTGAATGTTAGAATGTCCTTCTCATATCTACATCATTAAAGATAGAAAACAACTGATTTCTATGAATTAGTTCATCTTGTTCTAACCTGATAAATTATTTAAATGTGTATTGTTGATAACACACCTGATTATTCGTACCTTTTACATACATCAATATTATGACTTCACAAATTTTAAGAACTTAAAATGTATAGGTTCAAGTTATTACACTTAGTCTAAGTTAACATCATAATTTATTATTTCACTTCTTACCTTAAATGAAGGGAAATGTGAGGCTTTGCATTCTTTCTCATCCTAGCTACCAATTTCTTCAGAAGCTCTTCTATATAATTTTTGTTCCTTGGGGCTTGATAGTTTGTATGACATCCCCAATTTTGAATGGAATTAGAAAGTCCACTATTTGCAAGTCGGGAATTTGTATGAGTAAAGTGTCTAAAATTTTTCTTCTTCAACAAGGGTAGCAATTTTTCCTAGCAGTATATATGTTGCATTCAAATAATACATGGTGCAATAAGAAATGTGGAGCATTCTTCATGATATTGACCAACTTTACGAAATCAAACTCTAAATACTAAAATAATTTAAATGTTAGTGATCCATCCTTTGACCATGATATTTGGGTTTTTTTGTACAGCTTGAATTTTTGCATAATATGACGGTAGGGACTTCACAATTCTGAAATTTTCTTTTAATGTTTTAGTAAAATGATTCCAATCAAATATATCATCAAATTCACTGCAAAAAACAAGAGATTGAGATCGTGAAGGTGGTTTGAATTATTTGAGTAAGTGTTGAATGTGTATTGACATCCAAAGAAAGGTATTTAAGTAAGAAAACCTTGGATCAGTCCAAAAGGAAGTGTGATCCAAACAAGTAAGAACAAGAGTTACATTCATTATTCTTGCAACAACGACCATGTCATAGATATGCATACTAAACAAAAAATATTAACTATGTCTAGCCTTCCATGGAGATTAACATGTGAAATAGAACACCAAACACATTAAGAGACGCTTAAAGAATACTTTGAAAATATAATTTAGAAATATAAAGTATCATTGGAAACTTTTTTTTCAATGATATTGACTATGAACATAACCCAATTCACATTTGGTTATGACCACCATTTGCATTAACTAGTAAGAACCCATTTGTGCCTCCCTCAAGCTTTGGAAAAAAAAATCAGTTAGTGGGTCATAACGAGTTACCAATATAATTTGATGTTCTGGAATTCTTCTTACCTTGTATGGACACAAAAAAGATGAAGGTAATGATAATTGTAACTCACTTTTGTAACTTTTTGATCGGGCAATCAGTATTTCTCCATGCAACAGCACCTATGTATAGATTATGAGTCCCCTAATACTACTGTGCAAGAGATTCAAGTGGAAATTAATACTTCTAGCCAAGAATTAAGAACACCCATACATAGATTATGAGTCTCCTAGTGATATTGAGGAAGAGATTCCAGAGGAAAATCATTCTTCTAGCAAATAATTGAATTTTGTTTTATCTGCAAAATTTAAATTATAGAGGAGGCAAAATTTCCAGGACATACATGACAATAGAAGCACTGAGGACTCTTTTGGTCATTCAAGATTTTTTGATAATTAATTGGATTATAAGGGGAAGGTAGATTTGATTATAAATTATTGGGTATATTTTATGGTGCTCCTCCAAAATCAAAGACTATGTAGTTTCTTGAAAATCTAAAACAGTCAAGCAGGTTCCAATCAGATGGGTTCATAGAAAAAGGTTTAGGGATACGACTTCTTTTGGATGTGGAAGGACAATTAGAAGATATACATTCATCTAATTTGGAAAGCTTTTATGATAAGGATTTTAGAAATAAGTTAAAGTATTCAAAGAACAAAATTCTAGGTCAATAAGGAGGCTTAAAAAGGGAAATATTATTAAGTTATTTGATAGGTATAAATATCATCATAAGAATGTTAATACCATTTTAAAAATGCCTAAACTATATGTTTCAATGGCCATGCCTTTCAATGAAATTTTCTCATTTCGAGGTAGATCACTTTCAAAATATTTACAATGGAGATAAAAAGTGACTATTTTAGAGGTGGTTATGACGGACCACCTTTTGTCCAGGTTTTGTGAATGATAAAAATCATATTTTGTTAGCAGAAAAAAATAAAGATAAAATTCTTGGGATTGTACGAATGAATGAGGAACATATATTGAGAGTTTTAAATGAATTTAGGATTTCAAGTACAATGTTAGCAACTTTCAATTCTATTTTTATTGTTTTGATTCCAAAATTCAATAATCGAGAATCCATTTATTAGTGTATTGTTATATTTTTATGCAATTGCATTTATAAAATTATTTCAAGAGTATTTGCTATGAGGGATAAGAAACTTTCTGGAAAGGAAAAATATGGTGATTGGTTTGGTTTTCTTTCTAGTAGGTGAATTCATGATGCTATTGGAAAAAATTCCTACCCCACTTATCAAATTATATCTTTCAAAAACTTTCATTCAGTTAAGATGGGTCCTTTCGAGAATGATGTTGCTTCATTTGAGCTTCAATATGCATTTGGTTAAATGGGTAATGATTGTGTTTTGAGTATCTTTGCACTCGTATTCAATGAATTTGCGTCAGAAGTGTTGATATATGGAAGAGGGCCTTAAACAATGTTTCCCTCTCTATTTTTGTTTCTTATTGTGGTTGAAGGTCTCAATACAACCCTTTTGAAAACAATAGAGAGTGTTTAGGCTAGAAGGAAACATATAAAAACCCTTGAAAATATACATCACAAAAGCATATATATATATATATATATATATATATATATATATATATATATATAAACCCTTATGTATACAATGTTATAATTTGAAATATTATTACCAGTATAACACCCAAATGAAAACAAAGAATAATTAATTCAATCACATGGAAAAAAGTTTAAAAAATTCAGTGTTTTTAGGAAAGCCCAAAACAAAGACAGGTAACATAAAATTCAAAATTAGGCCAAACCTTATAAGCACAAATCATCCTTGAACCTAATACCCACAAATTAAAACATAATGTGTCTTAAAGGGGAAATGATTAAAAATAACAGGTAACATACATGGGGATCATTCTTTCACCGGGATTTTTGTTCCTCAACAAGAGATCACTAGTTATGTCTCCAAACATGTTGTGTTGAGGTTTTGCGCAATGTGAAAACCTCTGTAATGAAAATTATTCGGTAGTTAATTTTTAATTTGGAAAACCCTTACTTCCCAATATTTTATCTTTCGAACATGAAATTCTCTACAAACCTGAAAAGCAATAAGAAAAATGTGATTGCAAACAAATAGGGTGGGAGAGGTGAGAGGATATTTTATGAAGCAATTTTAATCTTGACACCAGTTTCACGAATGCATATGGGAACTTCTCCTGCAAAATGTGATATTTTTTACAATGCATAAGAAATTCACTCACACCAATAATCTCCTCATTTTAAATCAAATTCTTGATGGTCCTTCTCGGATCTTGAGAACCAACCCACCCTACAACAACGCCACCCATTTACATCATAAAACTCAGTCATGCGCAAAAATTCAAAACCCTTGAAAATATTTTGTAGAAATTATGATGTAGACTTGCAATTGCTTATGAAATTTTAAGAAAAATCACAATACACAAGCCTAATATACTGCTCTGTAGACATTAATTCACAATTTATATCTCAGACATGCAATAATAAATTTCACACGTGAAAATCATATTTTTCCTAGGGAAAGAAATCTACTAAAAACCTCAATTTCTTCTTGTATTAGTATAATGAATAGAGGTATATTAAAATTTCTTTTCTCAACTAAGAAATCATACAAGTAAGTAACCTATCTCTCTCCTCACTGATATTTTGGGTTTATTGATCAGTTAAATAGATGATCATTGATTTTGATTGAACTCCCACTACCTAACTGGCCTTCCACTAGTTCCTTCAAAATTTAGAATTATTTTAACTTAAAACAACCTTAGATAACTCACCTTGATTTCTCAACTGAACTCTAATTCCTCCAACTCGAATTTATTGAGTAAACTGGGTGACACAAACCATGTCACATAAGTTAACTGCATCCAAGTTGTCTGCTAATGTGGAAATTAAAACTTCATCAATTTAATCAAGGAAAAATCAAATTGAGAAATTTTTGTTTCATTTTTCAACACTCCCTATTGGCAAGAAAGGTATTATCAACCACTCCGATCTTGCACCTGTGGAACTCAAACTTCCCTCTTGATAAGGCCTTTGTAAAAATGTCAGCATCTTTCTCCTCTATCGTCATGTACTAGAACAAAATTATTTTCCTCTGCACATAGTCCCGTAAATTGTGATACTAGATATCTATATCCTTGGATCGATCATGAAAAACAATATTCTCAAAGAGATTGATGCAACTCTGATTATCACAGTATATAACATTTGGATCCATCATTTGACCAAATAATCCAACAAGTCTCTTTCTCATCCAAATCGCCTCTCATGTTTCTTGAATTGCAACCATGTATTCTGCTTCTATCGAGCTAATCGCCATAGATATTTGATTCCTACTATACCAGGAAATAGTTGCAGAACCAACAGTGAAAATTCCACCTAATGTACTCTTTCAGTCTGATGGACTCCCCGCCGAATCTATATATGTGAAGCCACACAACATCACTCCCTCTATCTGTCTTTACCATAGTCCAAACTAGTTAGTGCCTCAGAGGTACAGTAAAACATGTTTTGATGCCCTGAAAAATAATCTGGTTGGCCTGACCATAGCTTTTCTTAGTTGGTTCACTACATATCACATATTTTTCCATGTGTTTACAAGATACATAAGTGAACCCACTAGATACCGATGAATGGATGCATCCACTTCTTCACCTGAAGTGGCATCCTCCTTCGTCCCATTGGTCACTAGAGGTGTCTCTGTGGGTTTGAAAATCTTCATGTTGAATATATGTAGTATCTCATTTGCATACTTTCCTTGAGATACAAACGGTTCCCCATCGCCTTGCCATACTTCCAAGCTGAGGAAGTAGTGCAAGAGACTAATTTCCTTCATTTCAAATTCTCTTGCAAGGTCCTCCTTGCAAGATATGATAAGTTGTTTATCACTAGCTAAAATCAAGTCATCAAAATATAAGAAAATAATCAACAATGTACCTTCTACCAAGATATTACAGAGGTTTTCATATGCTTCACTTTTGTTGAGGCCCAAACTGGTGAGACAGCTATCGATCCTAGAGTACCAAGCATAGGGCACTTGTTTGAGACCGTATAATGCTCGCTTGAGTTTGCACAAATGAGAATCTCGATAAAAACAATTCAAAGCATTATGTTTTCTTGATATACACCTCCTCCTCAATAAAACCATTGAGAAATGTTTTTTTTACATCCATCTGATGTATCTTCCACCACATCTTCTTAGCCAGAGCAAGAATTAATCTAATGGATGAGTACCTTACTATAGGAGAAAAGGTATCCTCATAGTCAATCGCTTCAACTTGAGAGTACCCCTTAATTAGGGGAATTTTGAGGTCTAAAATGGGCCTCCTAAGGAAATTATAAAATAATAGTGGGAATAATAAAATAATATTAGATTACATCATCAAATTTTAGAGGGAAAAAAGAAAAAACTACTTTTCAACTCGTATTTTCAACTTATCTCCCTATGGATTTACTCAAATTTTGAGTGGGAACACATGTTGGATGGAGAATTTGATTCTTCATCCAAGTATTACCCATGTTACATACTTTTTATGGACATTACTACATGAAAAATGATAAATACATGAAAAAATGGGATTGTAATCATATTTTTTCATGTATTTCATATTTTTCATGTATTAGGGTCCAAAAATATGCAACATGGACACTCCTTGGACGAGGAATCAAAATTTTCATCCAGCGAGTACTCCTGCTTGAAATTTGAGTAAAACCTTAGGGAGATATGTTGAAAAAGTAGTTTTATTATTTTATTATTTTTTAATATTTTTGATCTTTTAACCAAAAAATGGTGAATCATCCCCCATGGTTGACATCATCATCTTGAATCCCATTGGTTCTTATAAATTTTATTTTGGTTGTACACTTTTCTTAGGAGGCCCATTTTAGACCTCAAAATTTCTCTAATGGACCAGAAGTTTCACCTTATATTTTTATATGCTTCTTTCAGCTGCATGCTTTACCTTGAAGATCCATTGCAAACCCAAAAACGATTTATTTGCTAGTCTTAGGACCACTTCCCAAACATTGTTATTTACAATAGATTCATAAGCCTCCACCATTGTATAAACACACATAGGTTTCTCTACTGCTTCCTCGAAAGAGGATAGCTCAGTCTCTACAAGATCAGTCATTGGAGCCATCTAACCAGCAGATTGATCTGATGAACTTATCTACTTGTGTAAATTTTAAGGATCACCCACATTCTCCCTTGCATTATTCACAAGTCTCTCAACTTACCTGGTTATTTTCCTCCCTTCTCTAGATGGTTCTGCTTGAGTGGTTGTATCCACTCTCTGCTCCTTAATTTGTGGTTGACCTAGAACTTCTTGAGACTCCTCTTTTGGAGCTAAAAGATCCACTTCTAGTGGGATATGAAGCTCCTTCTCAAGAGAGTACCACATCACTTATTCCTCATCAAATTTTACATCCCTTCACAAAACTGTTATTCTGAGGGATGACAAGTACATATGGTGGTTGTGGGGAGTTTTTGTGTAACCCAAAGATACCCCCAATTATCTTGTCAACTCTATCTTCTTCCTTGATTATTTGGAGACATGGCAGTAAACAAAGGCTCCAAAGATCCTGAAGTGCAACACATCTGAATTTCTCCCCAAGAAAGCCTCCTCTGGTGTAATCATGCCCAAAATCCCATGAGGACACTGGTTTTGCAAATAAAATGGTGTGTTACATTGTTGGCCCACAAATGCAGAGGTAGGCCTTAGTCATGCAAAATCACCCTTACTACTCCCAAAATGCTACAATTATTTCTCTCAACAAATCCATTCTGCTATGGCTATGGGGTGTTGTCAACTCTCTTCACATTCCTCCTTTTGCACATGAATTTTTAAATTCATTGGACATGTAATCACCTTCATTATCACTCATGAGGGCCTTCACCGTCTTGTATATTTATTTCTAAATCAGTGCCTTAAATTATATGAACTTTGAGAACGCCTCACATTTCTTCCGCATGAATAAAACCCAACACTTTCGTGAGAAGTCATCAATAAAAATGACCAAATATTTCTCTTGGAGTGGAGGCTGTTAAGAAAGGTCCATGGACATAAAAGTTGGTCCTTTCTAGAACTACATGCACTTTTCTATCTTGATCATGCAATGTGTATTTTGTGTACTTTCCCAAAGTATATCCTTTTCAAACATCATGTTGCTCAAGTGCTACTTTGGGGAAGCCCGTGGTTATCTGCTACATAATCTTCAGAGTACCATAATGAAAATGGTTAATTTTTCTATGCCAAAGTTTACCAACATCGTAGCTCTGGAGCTTATTTTCCTTTATTCTTAAAGAAACACAGTCTTCCACATCTAGCTTATATAGGTCATTCACACGAACCCTGATTTACTTCATCTGTCCCGTGGATATGTGTCTAAGAAGTTCCTTTCATTTTTTGAATATCACATCATAACCATGGTATTCCAAAACTACAATGAAGATGATATCCTTGAGCCTAAGAGGGGATCTTAACTCCCTTTGAAAGGTTATTGTACCAACCCTAGTCACACTTACCTTACGTCATCCCTCATCTTGATGTGCATCCACAAATATTTTTCTTCTAGGTCACTGAAAAAACATATACACCCTATCATGTGGAATGATGCACCTGAGTCCAAGTACCACACACTCCCCATCACTGTGGTGGTCATGCATGTGATAAGGGTAAAGTCAAGCTCAAACTGCGAAGCTAAGGCTTCACCTTCTGCTCCTCTTGAGGTCTTCTTGATTTCCTTTTTGCATGGAAAATTCGTGGAATAATGCCCAAATTTATGACAATGGAAGAATTTAATTTTGGATAAATATTTCTTCTTCCCCCTTGAATGGATTTTGGTTTGGATTGAGATTTATTCCCTTTTCCCTTATTTTCCTTTCTAGCCAATGCAATTTTTTCTTCATCCTCGCCCTTGGATGAAGTCCCATATCCGGTATTCTCCTTATTTCCTCCTGTAACAAATCAAAACATAGGCACTCCTAATTTGATAGCTTCTCCCTCCTGTTCATTGAAACTTGATAGCCATGCTAGCCCTTGAGAAGGCCCAAAATGGATAGGATTACCAAGTCTTCTTCAGGAACATTTAAACCAACCCCTCCAAGTTCATCATGAAATTTTGTGAACTTGCTCAGATATTGTGAAATAGTTTCATTCTTCTCCATCTTGATACTTTGAAGTTTATCCTTGAGCACGCGCTTCCTATGGTCACTATTATTCTCGAACAATTCTTTCAGTGCTTTCCACATTGTGAACAAAGTTTCTTTTCTGTGGATATTTGAGACAATGTGATCCCATGCTTCCTCCAATATTATTATCCTCTCCTTTCCTACATATGTATACCACTAAGAAATGTTATGGGCATCAAATTCTAGTGGTTTTGCGACATCTGTCTTGATGTATTCTAGCAATCCATTGTCATCCAATACCACCTCCATGCAACCCTTCTATGAAAAAAATTAGGGGTTCCTTCCAAGGAATACTCTAGACTCAGTCCATTAAATGCCATCTTCTCGGCAGGGGGGAAATTTTAGGGGCGAATTTTAGCCCAAAGGTGAATTTTAAGGGATTTTAAATTTTATTAGGGCGAATTTTTTATATAAAACCCATTTTCTATAGTTTAATAAATTTAGCCCAATAAATATTTTAAAAATAATTAACAATTAAATATTAGCCCACCAAAAAAAGGGCGCATAAAACTGGAAACATGAAATTCGCCCCGATTTTTTTTGGTTGGAGTAGATTTCATGGCATTCGCCTGGATTTACAGGATCGGAGGGAGGGGTTAGACTGATTCGCCCCATCAGGTTTCTGTTCTAAAGAATTCTGGAGTGCTTTACTAAAGAAGTTTGAATCTCAAAGAACAAAAACCTTAAATATTTTACAGCAGAACCGGCATTCAGAAGAAGACAAATTCCTCTCAAAAATGAAACGCGAGATGTCAGTGATGACAGGCAAACCGGTATGTAGGTTCATTGAGGCTTGTGAAGTTCAAAGTTCTAGGTTTTCTTACTTTTCGAATTATCGGATTCCTTACATGTCTAAGCAGCTGAATCTGAAGGTTTCAACTGAAATACCTGAGAAGCCTAGCAGATGGTGGCCCTAAAGTCTGGTCACTTGTTGGCGTTCATTCAAAATTTTGATGATCCCTGCCTGTATGTTTATAGTTTCTCGCGCATGGGTTTCAAGCTATATGGCTTAAAACTTGTACGAAGATTCAGGAGGGGCTAGGATTTATTGTCTGTTGATGAAGGTACTCGATTCGTAGCCTTGTATGATAAGCTATCCTCTAAGGTTGCAGTGCACAAGTTTGATGAATCTTTCCGCAACCTAGATTGGACAGGGGTAGATGTGGATCTCGATACATTTTCTGGCATTGGAACCTTAACCTAGATACATCTGATACCGGGAAAAAGGGAATTGATCTTGATTGATGATACAAATAGGGTCAGGGTGGTGGAACTCCATCAGCAGCTGATGATGAAACCCATGCCACTAATTCTTCCTTCTCCTGTTTCACTGGCTCTTGTTTCTGCGGATGGATCATTTTTTTTGGTCTTCGGAAAGTCCTCAGACCACAATGATGAAGTGGTAGAAGCTAGCAGGGATACGAAGGAAGTGGATGGAAAAGCTATTGACTCTTTTGTCATGGTCGATATATATGTCTTGGCGGATGTCATGAGTCACTTGAGGACTATTCATCTAAACAAAAGCATTAGAGATTTGGGAGAGCTTCAAGTGAAGATTGTGAATTTTGGAACACAGAGTTATCTTGTCTTCCTCAGTGCATCAGCTCCTCGTAACATTATTCCTACATATTGAAAACTGTTTCAGCCAAGGATGTTGTCCAATTGCAAGCTATACAAAGTACAGAAAACGAGGTAGCTCAGGTGCCTAAAGAAAGAAGAATTTGTGGATATTGTCCACCACTGGAGTATATATACCATATCTTTGACAAGTTTGCAACCAGTCCTGCCCTGTTCAGTGAAGACAAGAGGGATTTTTTTTTCAATGTACTATTAAGCACCAAATACATCGATCAAAACTGTAATGAGCGTGCATGTAAGAATGTCTTGAGATCTCTTCGTCAACAACTGGAGAAGGAAAAAGGTAAAGTTTTCTCAAACATAGAGATTCAAATAGATGTAAAAAGATTTGAACCATGGATATCTGGGGGCTCAGTTGATTTAATGGGCTTGACAACTAAGGCTATGGGAACATGGATTCACACCCTTGCTTGCCTTGTTCCTATCCAAATAGCCCGAGCAGAAAACAATGGACTGCTTGCTCTCAAGGACGGGCTTCAGATACCACCGGAACTGAATTATGAAGACAACTTATCTCTGAAAAATTTGATTACTTTCGGCATTTATGATACAGTTCTTAGAAACTGGAGGGCGAGATAATGGTGATATCATCCATGGGAAAACAGAGCAGCGGAAAATCTTACTTGTTAAATCACTTGTCAGGGTCTCTTTTGGATGTGGCAGGTGGAAGGTGTACAGATGGAGTGTGGATGACTACAAGAGCAGCAGAGAAGCGCATCTATGTCGTGTTGGATTTTGAAGGACTGGGTAGTTTTGAGCGAACAGAGCAAGAAGATATTCTCCTATCGGTTCTTAATGCAACCATAATCAATTTAACAATCTTCAAGAAGAAGGTAGCCTCTTACATTTTCCGAGATTTTTTCTTTTTTCTCAAAAATTATATTTACATCACAAAATGAACAATAAATATGGTAAAGTATCTCCGTTTTCCTGGGATTATCGCTGCAATAAAGTCAGAAGAAGCCTAAACTTGAAATCTGATTTCCATTCTTAAATAAATGTTTCTTAGTGTTAACCTGGTCACATAGCTTATTTGAAGGGAATTTTTATGTTGATTGAAAATTTGGGGACAGTTAGGAGAGGAGAGGAAAGGAGAAGGTAGGGTCAAAGACTAGAAGGGCAATGAGGGAATATATTGTGGACAATAGAAGAATTGGGTTTGAATATTATCAATGCTTAACCTGTGACAACCAAATATTTGAAACTTTTGGTTTGTAGCCAATAGTGTTTTGGTGTTGTAGTTTGGGTGCATGGTGATTTTGGGCCCTGGCTATTTGCATGGTTAATGGCTTTGGTGAAGCAGAGATTTTGTAGTTATATTATGGCGGTGAGTGGGAAGAGCTACTTCAATGAGGATTTAATGATTGTATGACTCCATTAAAATAATGGGCCAAGTTAAGTGGAATTCTCCTGTACCTTCTGCATTATTACTCACTTGTATATTGACTGGAGTTTGTGCTTCAATGACCTCTAGCCATATATGAGTCCATTCCATGTAATATAATATATATTTTTGTGAAACCGAGTTGCATAAATTATGCGTTTTTCTTTCAATCGATTCTATTTGCAATATTTTTCAAAACAGTTTAGCAAGTTCTTCTATTCTATTAAATGGTTAAGACTCTATATATTATGGGAATTTCAAAGTGATATATTTGTTTATACATGTTTGAGCCATTATGTATAAAATTCTTATAGGATATCCTCTTTTTATTTTGAAGAGTGAATGTCAACTTGTAGGAAGGTAAAACCATCTATTTGGTAATGTACTGGTTATTTGTTGGTATGGAAAGGTCTGCATATTATGGGAATTTCAAAGTGATATATCTGTTAGACATGTTGGTTTTGGTTTGGAATGGATAAGCTGTTAATTTCTTGATTTGTTATTGTATCCTGCTTGCAAATTTGGCATTAATCTCTTGTTAGCTCACATGTTATTGGTTCCTCATCTCATTTTTCAGCGTATATATTTGGCAATGTGAAGGAGATAGGGTACACGTTTTTTCCCACACTTTCTTTCTTATGGAGGATTTGATAACAGATGCTTCTAAAAACAAACCTTTTCATAAAAAATGATCTAGAGCTTAAAGAGGATTCGTGTATGTAATAGTATAAGACTCACTAGCATTGTTCCCTACATGTTGATAGAAAATTGGAGGGCACATTATATTACATGGATGCATGCATTTTCCAAATACATTAGTATTGTTTTAGGCATTAGCCATGCATTTGTCAGCTAAGCATTAACCATGTGATAGTGGTCTGCTCAGTTGTAAAGGGAGATTGCATTGGACTGTCTAGTGAATGGCCGAATCTTTTAACATAGATATGATTATGAAAAGACATACTGGGAGATTGTGGGCGGTTGTTATATTTTTCTCCTTGATGAGAATGTTGAAAAGTGATTTTATGTTGTTCTTCAGGATAGTTGATCTTTACTTCCATTGCTATATTGAAGGTTTGGATGTCTATATTTAGCAGATGCTTTTATTGACCTTAACTTCAAGTCACAAGTAATGGCATGCATACGTGTAATATAATGGCATCCACTGATTGTCTATTAAGATTCCAGTAGATGTTTCTCAGCCTGGGAACATGAACATTGCTTGGTTTGTTTTTTCCCTTGGTACATTGCCTAGTTTGTTACAAGATGAAGCATGTTGCAAAGTAAAATAATTGTTGTCTAGCTGAATCCAAGTACTGTTTCAAACAATTGGTCTAATTTGGAATGCCTCTTTATTGGAAGCAAAGTAAAGCCTTTATACATCTCCATAGAAACACATATCTAATGAAGAGGTATGAATCTATGTCAACCCTATAATTAATGACTTAAAATTACTAGATTAATGTTTTTTCTTCTCGTTTCTTTACTAATATAATTGCAGTTTAGATCTCTATAACAGTCATACAATATATTTTGGCCACAATTTGTCCTTGCACAAGCTATGCTATTATAGTCTCCTGTATGACCAAAACATGGAGAGTTATTATAGTTGACCTTGATGACAATTACCCCAAGTTGAATTGTTTATCATGCCAGACATTATTTTCATGTAATCTATAAGAATTACAGTAGTGTATATATTAAAAGACATTCTAACATTAGAAGGTTCAACTATGTGGTATTTTCTGAGACCTATTTGGAGTGGGTTCCCTTACTCTAGACTCTGGAATGTAGACCTTTCTCCAGAAGACATTATCAGACACATTATTGGTGATTTCATAGTGGTTGATGATTCATGCTCCTCTTCTAGTAGCAACTGCTTGGCTGAATTGTGATTTGGGAACTCATCATTTGGCTATTACTATTGTTGTACACATTAGCCCCACTGACCTATCTTTGAGGTATCTTTGGTCACTGGTGGATATTAATATAATTTCTTTTTTCTTGAGTCAATGTTGTTATGTGCTGTGCTTTTGTGAATGTGTATGTTCTATGTACTTTGACTTAACAAAATCTCCCCATCTTCTTAACCCACTTAAAATGGATGTGCATGGCCTTTTAAATAAATAACAATAATGATATACTCTCCATAGATAACATTGCGAATTTGTAAATAACACTTGTTATCAATTTTCAGAATATGTGAAACAGTGAACCTGCTAACTTGCTTGTATACAATATACATGAATTGGCCCATTAATTTCTCTATGCAGGATGTGTTCAAGTGTTAGAGTTCCATATTCACAAATTTATAAATATCTAAAGTTATGAAACCTGCCTATACATATATTTATACAACATGTACATGTCACATCATACATGTTTGTTTCATGCAATGTAGTTTGTATTAAGCTCAGCTGAAGTGGGTATTGTTTTCAGTTTTGTGTGGATTTTTACATTAATTGGTCTTTCTGGATAATTTTTGACTGAACCTGGTAATGTCATGCTTATGGGCTATTTATCAAGCATGTTAAATTCTAATAAGGCCTAACATCTGATGGTAGATAGTGAGTTGGAGAACTCACCTTAAATTTCTGGAAGAAGTAAAATTGTCCGCAAAGGCCAAATATCTTATCAGTAAACTTCTTTGCAATGTAGAGCAGAGGCTTGGAACAAAAGGTGCCCATGAAATGAAGGTAAGAGGTGACTTTATTGATCTATTGTTTACATTTTAACCTTAATTTAATCTATAAAAGACACATTTCTTTGTCATTATCCTATAAGGGTTTTCTTTCTCTTTAATATTCTTGTGATTATCTTCTTTGATTGTCTCAAGCACATCCATGGTTTAAAGATGTTCAGTGGGACAAATTATATCAGATAGAAGCAACATTTTTTCCAGAGGTTAATAGTGAACTGGATACTCAGAATTTTGAGAAATTTGAAGAGGTTAGCTGGCCATATTTTTCATTTGACCTTTTCAACTTTTTAATTGACTGCCTCAAGAAAATTAACATTTTCTTGTGGACTCTGTAGAGTACTGAAAATCCCCCCTTTTTCTTAAAAAGTGAAAAACATTGGAGGGATTGAACTGCATGAAGATAAAGCATATATGTTAAGAAATGACTATTGGCATATTTTAAGTCCATGGAATCCTGCCATTATGGACTTAATATAGCACTTGGATGACATATTTAACTTCTTTCTTGTTTAATGAAACAGCGTGATTATTTTCATTGCCCTTTTCTAAGCAGCTCCAACCCTTGAAAATTTGATTTTTGCATGCGCTCTTTGTTTATTTTAGTGTTTTTGTCGATCTCTGTTTATCTCTCTTGTTAACTTCCCTACTTAGTAAATTTTTTTCATGCCATGGCCTACACCATGGTCTCTTTTATGGTTTGGTGAGTGATTTGTGTTAGTGTTTTACTTAAAATATCTAAACTGTGCATTAAATGTAATGTAAGAAAGATACATTAATGTAATGTTGTATGCATTAGTAACTTAGTATCAGATACATTAATAATCTTATGCACACCCCAGAAAAATTGTAGATCTACAACCTTGAGTCTGTGCAATATTTTCTTCCTACTGCTGTTCATTTCAACCTTTATACGATGCAGAACAAGTCTTTATGAAATAATAGCAAAAATCTCTAGAGGATGCTTCCAGAGGATTCCTGATTCTTAATGATTTAAGAACTTGGTAACTGCCTTGGTAACTTGCTAATGCTTCAGTTGACCATTTTGAGACAATTTGTTTTGCAGATAAGGATGGTAAAATGTGGTGACAACTAAGACACATGAGTTGGGCAAAGTTAAATTCCTTTCTTCTGTTTATTAATCATATAATTGAAAATTTCTATATTGGACATCATCACATCTAAGAGAATGTTATAAGAATAACACCTTATGAAACCCTCCATTGTGCAAAATAACAATAATATCCTTTATTGATGGGATTTAGACAATAGCAGGGGCAGTAACACAAATATTCTCATTGGAAAGGATCCCGGGATTGGTAGCAGGGACTCACACATCCTTTCAGAGCATATCGTTCAGACTATAAATGATCAAGGGTATTTCTACATTCACTGGGTCTCAAATAGGGCTGCATTTTTTGGTATGCAAACTTGGAAATATTCGAATGAACTTCACTTTGGAGATCACCTTGCACAGGAATGGTCTCACTACACAAAGTTGTTAAGACAATGTCTCATTTCTCTATCCCCTTTTGAGGATACTTTGGTTTGGTCTTGTTGTCCTTGACACCTGGCATATCCTTTTTCCTCCTTAGATCAGTTTCTCACAAGTGTATTTTCTTCTCCAAAATACATTGTATACTCAGCCCTAGTAGATTTACTTCTGACAGTGGATTTTCCCATCAAATCATTGTACAATCATCTCCATATAGGATCAACAACTCATAGTGAATTATTTCTCTAATTCACTGTATATCAATCCTTTAACAATCAACTTTCTCACACTCATTAGGTCCACCATCATGACTGTACATTAGCCTTTAAATACACGTTCATAGCTCCTAAATCTCAGATACATTAATAATCTTATGCACACCCCAGCAAAATTGCAGATCTGCAACCTTGAGTTTGTGCAGTTTTTCTTCTTGCTGCTATTCATTTCAACCTTTATACGATGCAGAACAAGTCTTTATGAAATAATAGAAAAGATCTCTAGAAGATGCTTCCAAAGGATTCCTAATTCTTAATTATTTAAGAACTTGGTAACTGCCTTGGTAACTTGGTAACGCTTCAATTGACCATTTTGAGACAATTTTTTTTGCAGATAAAGATGATAAAATGTGGGGACAACTAAGACACATGAGTTGGGCAAAGTTAAATTCCTTTCTTCTGTTTACTAATCATATAACTGAAAATTTTTATATTGGACATCATCACATCTAAGAGAATGTTATAAGAATAACACCTTATGAAACCCTCCATTGTGCAAAATAACAATAATATCCTTTATTGATGGGAGTTAGACAATAACAGGGACAATAACACAGATATTCTCATTAGAAAGGATCCTGGGATTGGTAGCAGGGACTCACACATCCTTTCAGAGCATCTCATTCAGACTTTAAATGATCAAGGGTATTTATACCTTCACCGGGTCTCAAATAGGGCTACATTTTTTGGTATGCAAACTTGGAAAGATGCGAATGAACTTCACTTTGGAGATCACCTTGCACAGGAATGGTCTCACTACACAAAGTTGTTAAGACAATGTCTCATTTCTCTGTCCCCTTTTGAGGATACTTTGGTTTGGTCTTGTTGTCCTTGACACCTGGCATATCCTTTTTCCTCCTTAGATTAACTGCTCACAAGTGTATTTGCTGCTCCAAAATACATTGTATACTCAGCCCTAGTAGATTTACTTCTGACAATGGATTTTCCCAACAAATCATTGTACAATCAGCTCCATATAAGATCAACAACTCATAGTGAATTATTTCTCTAATTCACTGTATATCAATACTTTAACAATCAAATTTCTCACACTCATTAGGTCCACCATCATGATTGTACATTAGCCCTTAAATACACGTTCATAGCTCCTAGATCTTAGCCTTCTTGTCTAGATCTTGATTCCTTATTTCTTTTAGTGATAAGATACATGGTCAGTCCTTCTTAGATATTTTTCCAAGTCTACCAGACCCATAAAACCCTTCATCTAGACCATTTATGCTCCGTTTCCACATCTGATCTGCTACAACACTCTGTTCAGAGCTTAAGTGCTCTAGATTTTTCCTTCAACACCCTTGATCTGACCCTTGGAACCTCAAATATTATCCTTGGTTTACCAAAGCTAACCCTCGAGCTTCCAGATATAAAGCTCAACACCTTTGTCTTAGCAGCATTAGGCCATATTATGCCTTAACCACCTTGCGACCTTCTCTAACCCACACCAGGCTACTAATTTGTGCCTTGACCCTCTAAAATATGGCCTCTATAGACCTGCGAACAACCTAACCATCCTACGATGCTTCTCTCCCTTATGTGTATAGTCTTGAGGAGTCTCAGTCCCTTTCCAACTGCCTTATAAGCCTTACGCTCTACCTACAACAAGAAAAATAGGGCCTCAACCCTTCTCCAATACTCAGAATAGAACATGGTTAGGTCTCTAACTTCCATGACCTTGCCTTAGCAAACTTGGGTTGCTCGCACTAGTTTTCCACCTTCATTAGGGTTGTTGCCTTATGAACAGAACTCGGCCCTCTTATGGCACACTTAGTATAAGAGGGATACATCTCTCTTGCACACGATGTGTCATAAGCCTCTTCTTATATTCCTTTTATACTTTCCCTCTGTCTGCAATGAACTCTCAATCATACTATCTCAATGAGCAACTCTCCATCTTCGTATCAAGGAAAAAAATTGATAGAGAAGAGGATGATTATCAACATCAATTGTTGAATCCAAACATCATAGCTCCCCCTTAATATTGAGAAGGTAACCCTGCCTATAATGTAACCATCTACAATTTTCTATTAATCTGGGATTTTATAGCTCCCTCTGAAGCTCTGTTTTGGATGATCATCTAGCCTTTAATCATGTGCTATACATACGAGAGATGAGACTTCCATGAGGAAACTGATCCATGATAGGGAAGATTCCTTTGCATTCAGGTGACTATATCTATAAGACTATTTCTTATAGGATCTTCTGCTTATCATGCTCGACAAGACATAGAATGTGTCATGTACCTTCTTCGGGACAACTTAGATTTCGTGTAGATGCGTGTTTCCCCAAAACAGATTGTTCCATAGTGCCATGCACTTCTTTTCTTAGTTTATCTTTAAAATAGGGGCTCCAGGTGTGTTACATTTATGAAAAGTGATGTATTTTCTTTTACTAGTAGATCCCATGAGATTATTCTAAATAACATTTAAAAATATGAACTATTTGATTGTTTTGTTCACAACAAGACTATAACACAGTTGGAAATTTACAAGAGATTCAATATATTATCATGGCTTATGGACTAAAACAATAATGCAGTAAATGATGTTGAGCTAGATATGCCATATATATAGAAGAGAGGATATAGCACAAGAGCGTATGATGATACAAATTACTAGAGATATGATGCCATTACCATTACATTGATTCTCATGGCATTAGAATGCGTAGACCTGATCATTGGAGGGACATGTGGCCACAAATGAGAGAGAGTGAGGAAGAGTGAGGATTATGTGATGATCATTAGAAATATGTCATTTCATAATGCGATGTTTTGTGTAATGTGGTGATGTCGCTTCAAATAGAGGTGGAAATGCCAAATGCAATGCTCTAGAAATTATATAATGACGTAGATAATAAGTCAGATCCAAGGCTCCAAAGATAGTTAGAGAACCAAGCTACTAGAAACCTGTTACAGGTTGCTTGAAAGCAAGAGCCCATTTCTGAGATTGATTTTCACAAAAATATGTATGTATAGAGCCAATGTTGCTTACAGCTTGAAGATATTCGATCAGTCTTCAAAAAAATGCTTGGAAAACCTTAGATCAAATTTTCACATGAAGATAATGTGGAGTGAGATCAATGTTAAGACGATCATGCATTTCCAATTGTTCCACCGTTGCATATGAGGATATCCGTTGCCAAACATGAATTGATCTCAATCCTTCTTGCTGATAATATATTTTTCAAAATAGACAATGTTGAAGAATTTGTCCAATCTTGGTAATTGTCATGTATTCCATATGTAATTAAGTCTTTTTGCTATATTCAGTTTGCAAGCATGGGATTTTTTTGGGCCCTATAAGGGCAAGGATATTATACTCAATTTATCAAATAGAAAAATCACCTCTTAATTAGTATTCTCTCTTTTTTCAAGTGTTCATCAATGTCCCATGGTATTTCAGTGCACTGTACTACATGTTGAGCCCTTTCTTGACACAACGTACCAAGAGAAAATTTGTAATTGCACGTGAAGGAAAATTCACAGAGACCTTCTACATGTACGTGAAATTCCTTCTCTGATGTAGTGAAAATATGCTCAACCTCAATTGAAGACTCTGATTATATATTATGGAATAAAGGATATATTCAATGAAAATTTCCTAGAAACTTATTTAATACTTGATTTTACTTGCAGATTTATATGTCCAGAGAATGTGCCTATACAGTATGGGGGACTTAGCAGGACCAAAGATGTAGATTTTGGACCTCACAAGCCTGCAGTAGAGTTCTCCATTAGAGTTGGGGAGAAAATCAATCTTGAGATCGAGGGAGTGGAGGTAATGTACGTCAACAATTGCTCAAGTTTGCAGATTTTGCGTCAGTTCCTGCATTCAAATTTATCTCTTTCGCCTCAGTTATGTTTCCAATATACTTCCAAATTTGATGAGTTTTAGTTTTGGATATAAATTTTATGGGTGTTGGATTTGAGGTCGAGTTCATCCTCAGGATCATGTGATTGGGATTTTTCTTTGTTTTTGAATTATCACATTCAAGTTGTTTGTTGTTCAGGCGGGAGAAACAATTTTGTGGGACCTCATAGTTTGGAGTATGTGTAATTCATAATGATTTTGTCTTCTCTTCATTGATGACTTTTCAATGTGTGATTTTTGACCTAATCCATTGCATTATCAATGTGTTAAGGCTCAAAACTCGACCTATATGCCAACTACTTCTTATGATCGTTTGTAGGAACATGAATCCTAATTTTTGTAGGTTTAAAATTTATCACAAATTTCCTCTATTATGGTCAAATTTGTGGAGGTTATCTCAAAATTTATTTAAGGTACCATGGATCTAAATTTCTTATGAAATTTCAACACTATAACAAACTTTGGTGCAAATTGTTGATCAATCCTCATTTGGTTAGGGTTATAGATGTTAATGAAAATTTTGTGTGCATTCATGAGAGTTGGGTGCAAATGCACAATGTTGTGTAGCATTAGTGTGATAAATATGGGATAGTGCAAATCATAGTTTTGAAGATTAGTCTAAGTTGACTCGTACCTAATCAACTTAGTCAAGTTGATTGTTGGTTGAACGGTTAATTGTTGGTTCAACAGACAGAAGATCTTGCAGGCACAAATAC